>ML105131.1:0-22287 GCA_003697995.1 Taxidea taxus jeffersonii | reverse complement strand
ATGTGGGACTCAATCGCAGGACGCAGGGATCATGACCCGAGCCCAAGGCAGCTGCTTAACCAACTGAGCCACCTAGGCATCCCAAGTCAGCATCTTCTGAAGTGAAACGTATTCATATGCATCCTGTCGGGGCCTCACACTGGTCTCAATCCGTGTGTTGGGGGCACGCCAGCCAGCTCGGAACAGAGCCTTGAGAGGATCAACACACACCATGCTTAGCAAACCTAATTCCAGGCTCCCCAGAGCAGAAGTTCTGAACTATGCGTTGTGTGTGAGTGCCTATGCCTGTCCCTCGGGTTGTGTGTGTGTGTGTGTGTGTGTGTGTGTGTGTGTGTTGTTGGGGGTGAGGGGTGTCTGTGACTCATCTTCTCAAAGGCAGATGATGATAAACGTTTGTGAATGTTTTCTACATGTTGGTAGGCACTGTTCCGAGGACTTCACTGACATCAACTCTTTTAATCCTGGCAACAGCTCCATTACGTAGGCACTAACACGCTGCCAACTTTACAGACAAGAAAGCTGGCAGGAAGGATGATGCCCAAGGTCTCCCTGTAGGCACCGTGTGAAAGGGGATTCGCCTGGGCAGCCTGGTTCCAGAGCCTGCCTTACCCTCACCACTCCATCCCGTCTCTTTGCCTGACTCTGGACTCGTACAGGGAAGGCATCATTTATTTTTCACCCGCTCGGAACCTCGCACGGTGCCTGGCACGCAGGAGATGCCTAGGAGTTCCTTGCTGATGAAATGAATGAACTTCTGCTAGGCAGAGAAAGCGGGGCAAGCCCTGGCAGCAGGTGACTCCTGGAGGCGGAACGTCAACTTTCTCGCGCGGCACAGCGCTGCAGGGCCCATCCCGGCCACAGCCGCCCCCGGGCCGGGCCCTCGGCTCCGCTTCTGCTCCGGATCTGCGCGAAATGGGAAAGTCCGAGCCGGCAGCGCCCTGAACAAACCAGAAAAACAGCCCTCCTCTGTTCGGCTCGCGAGCCCACAGTAGGCGCGGCAGCTCTACCCCGAAGGGGCCTGGGGCGCCTCCCCAGAGCCAGCGCCGCCCCGCCCCGCCCCGCCCGCCGCCCGAGGTCTGCCCCGCAGCACCCGCAGGGGGCGGAGAGCGCGCCGCTCGGGAGTCCACTCTGGACTCTGCACCCCGCGTGTGTGTGCGCCCTGCTGCCCGCGGGCCGCTCAGCGCTCCTCTGCCTGTCCATGGAAGGGGCCAGATCCCCGTCGCCGGGGGAAGACCTGGAGCTCCTGGCGCTCGGAGGGCGGCCGGACGAGCAGAAGCCTCTCAATGGAACCGTCCAGGTCATCCCTCTTTCGGTCGAGGAGCCCTGCCCAGCCCAGGTAAGGCCTGCTTCGGCCCGCGGCGGGCGGTGTCCGAGAGCGCACTCCGAGCCGGGCTGCCGGCCAGGGCCCGGGCCTGGCACCCTCAGAGTTGCGAGGTTCCGGCCAACTTCCCCGGCGGCGGCGCAGAGGCGGAGCGCTGGTGCGTCCTGGAATCTTCTGAATGGAGCGGACGTGGGAGCGCGTGTCCGTCTGACCCGCCAGAGCCCCTGACACCCCTCCATCCCTCCGACCTCCAAGGAACTGGAGGAACCCTGCCGTGGAGGTGTGCGGCTCCCCTCTTCAGAGCAAATCCCCGGGGACAGAGGTGGTTTTCATAAGTTCTATAACTTTAAATGAAGTTTTTTCTGTTCCAAGAAGGGAGGGAGAACTAGAGTGCTAGATGGAGTCTTCGCTCTTTCTTCAGAATCTCCTTGCCTTAGCTTTACTGCCTTGCCACTTCCAGCCACCTTCCATCATCCTCCTAACCCTCACCCAATGCCCGTCATCCCCTGTCCCGCTTCACTTTCTCAGACACACACACACTTTCTGTCCTTTACTGATCAGGCCTTTTGATTTGGCAGGAAAAGAGACCGGGAGAGGCCAGTGAATTTGCCCTGCTCAGTTGATGGGAAGTAATTTCAAAGTCTTTGTCCCAAAGAGCTAGACTATGCCTCCTTCACTTTCCCTCCTCAACCTCTAAAGGAAGTCATGGTGATGCTTGGGCTGAGCTCTTTTCTGATCCAGCCCTGGCAGAGATGGAAACATTATTCATTCTCATCAAATGCTTGTAAAACAGCAGAGACTTTGAATTCACAGCCATCTACCTTCTGATTAACCCCTAAAGCTGGCTTGAGGTTTACAGAGTGCTTGGAGCTCTCCATATACATATATGGCTCCAACCTGATCTTTCTAGGGCCCACTTCTCCACTTCCACCCCTTTGACACTTCGCCTGCTGATTTTAGGGATAAGCAAGAACATCAAAAGGGGAAAGCATTGCTTTTGCTTGGGGATCGATTCCTGGAAACACTGTAAAGTTTGCTCTTCTAAGGACCTATAGGTACCCTGGGGAGTGATGTGGGACTTCATGTTTGAGTGAAAGATGAACACCACAGAGGAATGAAGGTTGGAGGAAGATGGTATGTTCTCTGTGCAGTGGCTACAGCTCTGGGCTTGCTATGTCAGTCCTCCAAGGCAGGATCTCAGAACGGATTGGAGAATACTTGCTTCATGTTAGATAGACCCAGGACATACCAGTGACTCCTGGGACTGAATCTAGACATAGGAGTTTTGGTGACAGTTTCACCACTAAAAAGTGTGCCTTGTGGCAAGGTGCTAAGGTCTGCAGTCAAATGGTCGTTAATGTGGTTAACTGAGCTTCTCTGGGAGGCCTGGGAATGTCTTTCTGAAAACAGATGAGTAGAAAAACATGCCACACGCATGTAGGGCATCAGTATTTTATAATTGTTTAGTACCTGCCCAGGAGAGACGGCTCTTTCGTGTTCTAATTACTTCCTCGTTGGCCAGCTGTACACTGATAGCCTGGACTTCCTCATGAATTAGCTTTGTAGGTCGCCAAATAGAAAAACTATAAGGGGGTGACAGAATGGCCTGAAGGTGAAGGGTATGTGAGTACTTGGAGGACATTCAAATATTTTAACAGGAAACATTTAAAAAGAGAAAAAAAAAAACCCCTATCTAAATGCTAAGAGCATAAACAAAACAAAACAAATGCTAAGAGCATTTTCATCTAAATGTATTAATCATTCTCTTTGGTTACATAGAATAAGTTGAAGTGTATTTTATTCTTTAAAAAGATTTATTTATTTCTTGAGAGCGAGAGAGAACACACGCACCTGCAAGCAGCTGGGGGAGGGGCAGAGAGAGAATCTCAAGCAGGCTCCAGGCTCAGTTTGGGACTGTTGGGAAGAAGACATCCCACCTCATGGCTAACTTCCTAGTTGGAAGGGTGGATCTGGGCGAGTCTACAAAGGCAGTAGAAAAAACTTCTTTCCCTTGCTCGTTTTAGGCTTGGAGCTTGAGGGAAATTAGCCCCGTTGCGATGCATTGTTCAGAATTTAGGACAAGAAGCAGCTGGATTTTCTGGGGTGGACAAGTGGATTAAATCCCACAATGAAATGACAAAGTACAGATTTTCCTACATGCTAAGAAAAATTTTCTAGATGTATGTAATATCTGCTCCTGGGGGAACCAAAGAGAAGAAAAGCTTTCTGTATCTAAGAGAGAGAGAGAGTCCTGCCATTGTTGCAGGGCCTTAGGTCGTGTATTTGGATCCTTATCTGAAGGGGGATGCGACTATCTGGGGGCCTGTTTAAAGGAAAGCCACGAAAATTCTCCAGCCATATAATGCAATCGTAGACTATAAGATGCAGTTTGCGGGGCGTCTGGGTGGCTCACCGGGTTAAGCCTCTGCCTTAGGCTCAGGTCATGATCCCAGGGTCCTGGGATCGAGCCCCACATCGGGCTCTCTGCTCAGCGGGGAGCATGCTTCCCCCTCTCTCTCTGCCTGCCTCTCTGCCTACTTGTGATCTCTGTCTGTCAACGAAGTAAATAAAATCTTAAAAAAAAAATTTAAGATTCAGTTTGCAAAAATCTCTGGAAATCACCCCATAGAAAAGCCTCTCTGTCGCTGCTCCTTGTGACCTGGAATTTGGGCCTGAGAGAAAGAAGATGCTGGTGAAGGAGGCCGGGTGTCCTGTGACCTGGGTGTTTAGGGGAGTCTCAGCACAGGTGGCATACACCTATTGTATCAGAGGCTCTTCCCCCTCAGGGTACAGTGGAATCTCCTGGGGGAAACTTCTAAAAAATACAAATTTCTTGGTTGATTCTAATGTGCAAGGAGCCGAGAAGCACTGTAATTTATTCTTGGGTTGAGAGTTACCTGGTGGACTATTTCACAATGACTTAAAGTCTGTGAAGGTTAATTTTGCATAGGATAGTGTCTCTTCCTTAGGTCTGATGGCAGACAATGAAGGGGCCAGGCTGTACATTGGCAGCTTTGGGCTGGACAGGAAGAGACTTCTCCTACAGGCGAGGGCTGTGTGCTTGTGAGGTAACTCTCCCTAGGAAGTCAGAGTAATGGTCTCCTCATAGCACCAGAGTCCTAATTTATTATTTCTAAGGGAAATCATGAGTGAAGGCACAAGAGGCCAAAGAGATTCACTGACCCCTGTTTTGCGGCTCATTGAGACTCCAGCCCCTTTCATTCTGTACCAATCTTATGGTCCCGGCTGCTTCTCAAGGTTTGAAAATGGCATGAGGTCATTTTGTTCTCAGGAGCTCTGTAAGTAGGAAGATCTCTTTCTGTCCCTTGGGAAGTTGAAGATTCCTTGTCCTGGGACTTTCCATGTGCCTTATTGAGCCCTTGGCTTTGGTGGCTTTGGAGTTTTCTGTCAGTTGGGGTGAGAGGTGGCTCTGTCCTTGGACTCCAGAAACACACTTAGCTCAAAAACATTTTCTTAAGTCCAGATGTTTCTTTTACTGCTCCCCTCACACCCGACCAGAAGAGCCAGTGTAAAGTATATATTCAGAGTCTCCAAAGCGGGACCTCTACTCTAGAATTTTTCCAAGTACCTTCTTAAAAGTTCGAGAACCTTCTACAGTGTATTAAGAGCCTAATATCTGACTGAGGCACAAACGTGGCATAAAAGAATGAGGAAGTTAAAGAGCCACCCCTCCTTCTATCTGGTTTCAGTTTACCTTGGAAGATAGGCTGGTATCTGTTTATATTTGGAACCAGACAGAGCAGGGACAAATGAGTTGTGTGGACAGCTCGTGTTCTGGGGGATCTCTCCATGGGTGACATGGCAGGGAGGCCTCAGCAAGGGGAGAGATATGATCTGGCTCCTGGAGAGAGTGACAAGGCTTCAGAACAGGTCTCAACCCTGATAAAGCAACTGATTCACTCTGGGTGGCTCAAAATTACACACTGGGGAGGGGGATTTAGTGGAGTGCGGGAACACCTGGGTGGCTTAGTCAGGCATCTGCCTTCAGCTCAGGTCATGATCTCGGGGTTCTGGGATCGAGCCCCATGTCCAGTCTGTTTCTCCCTCTCCCTCTGTCCCTGTCCCCCCTTCCCCCAACTCATGCTCTTTCTCTGTCTCTCAAATGAATAAAAGAAAATTACAGGCTGGGGCCTACCCCCACCTCTGCTATAATCTGGTCTCCTGTGTCCACGGAGGGCCTAGGTGTGCACGGTTTAAATTCCTCCTTAGCTGATTTGGACGTGCTGCTAGGCTTGGGAACCTCTCATTGAGCCCATCTGAACTGTCGTCCTGAAGTGAATGACTTCCTTCTCTGGTGGCCATCACCGCAGGCATGAGGGAGAGAAAATCGACCAGGTGCTGCTCTGTAGGACTGGAGAACTGGAGAACACAGTAATGATGGCTCCCATGTGTGGGGCTCCTAACATTTGTGTAGCAAGAGCTTCAAGCCCACAATCTCTAGTCTTTACAACAGCCCTGGGAACTGGATCTATTACGTTTACTTGAAGATGTTGGGGCTGGCGAGCTTCTGCAACTTGCTGAATGAGGCAGTCATTGCCCTCAGGCATAGGAAGGGAATGCGGATACAGAACCCCACTGGTCCCCCCATCAAAATCCATGGTCTCTGTGTGAGAATTCCCTGACGGCTCTGTGGGAAGCAAGAGAAGAAAAGAGTTCCAGAAGCCAGTAGGGGCAGGGGACAGGGGGTGGCCCCCAGTGGAGGCACCCCACGACAGCCGGGCACACTCATAGCCTGGAGCTCTGTGCTGTGATGTGGGGTGGGGGTGGGGGGAGCTGTGGACAGCAGGTGCCAGCTTTGCCGTGACCCGCAGGCATCCGTCCCGCCTGTTCTCTCTAACAGCATCTTGGAGACGGGCTAGTGCCTCCCTTGCGGGACCAATTGACTGAAAGGAAATTGTGTCAACGACCAATCAATCGACCAGGTTGTGGCCTCACTACACCCACTGCAGCCTGCTTCCTAGTGTCGCTCCCATCCTTCCTTTCATTTCCCTTCCCGGGCCCTAATTACGTAGCACAGGGCACAGCAGTAGTCTCTTTGCTTGTTCTTGGCATGCCCACTCTAAACCACACATCGTTTTTCTCTTCATCTTCAACTCAGCTCTTGTGCTCCAAAACCTTTCACAGTTCCCAAGCACACACCCAGTTAAGTCCAGACTGCTCTGGAGGCACTGAAAACCCTCCCAAGGATGCTCCGACTTTACACTGTCTCTAATCTTAATGACTATGACTTGCTTCTGGAACCCACGTGGGCAGAGGATTCTCTTGGCCAGCCTGGTTATGACTCAACATTGAGGTTGCTCTGTCCATCTGCCTTTCTCTGTCCATCCTTCAAATTCTTGCTTCCCCCCCACCTCCCCACCTCAGAGCCCTAGGGTATTTTCCCCCTCACTTTAAAAAAATATTTTATTTATGGGAGGGATAGACCAATGCGGGGCTCGATCCCAGGACCCTGAGACCATCACCTGAGTCAACCACCTGAGCCACCCAGGATCCCCCCTCACTACTTCTTCTTCTTCTTCTTCCTTTTTTTTAAAAAATATTTTATTTATTTATTTGACAGATAGAGATCACAAGTGGGCAGAGAGGCAGACAAAGTGGGGGAGGAAGCAGGCTCCCCGCTGAGCAGAGAGCCCCATGTGGGGCTCGATCCCAGGACCCTGGGATCATGACCTGAGCCTAAGGCAGAGGTTTTAACCCACTGAGCCACCCAGGTACTCTCCCCCATGCCCCACCTCACTTCTTGTGAGCCATTCTGCCTCTTTGTAAACCTGACTCCTTAAAGTGTGGCCTGGAGAGGGCAGGATACTGCTGCCTTTGCAAGAGTACAGAAGCGCTTCTGGAAACCAGTGACTGCCTCACAGTGTCCCTCTGCTTTCCAGGTGAAGGAGGAGAACCCTTGGAGCTCCTGTAATAAGAAATTGATTGGAAAGTGCAAACTGTGGATGGTCATCGCCTCTGTTTTCCTAGGTCTCATTGTAGTCATCATCATAAGTTTATGTCTTATTGGAGGTAAGAGGATTTGAACAGGACTAAGTTGATGCATTTTAAGAACTTGTTTAATGTTTGTCTAGGACTTCCATTGATATGGAAGATGTGCTCATTGCTATTTCATTATTTATAATATGAACTGAAAACGGGCTTGGGATTGTTGTATGGATGGTAGCTATCCTGTGGTTCTTTGTTTTATTTCATTTCTTTGTTTAGTAAGTTCTGACAGAAGTATGGAGACCAGTGTTTTACTTTAAACTCTGCCCACCAGATCCTGAAAATTTCTTAACTTTTAACTTACTTAGACACTAATTTATATTTTATTGTTTCTCTACACCTGCTTAGTTGAAATTTTTATCATTTGTTTCATAAAATAATTATTGTACTTCATCTAATATACCCAGTACATTATTATAATGATAAATAATGAATAGCTCATTTGAAAGCATCTTAAAAACTTTGTAGAATCGTGTCTCTATATGCTGTCATTACTTTAACTTATTTTGGAAATAACTATTGTATTTGTGTTGTACGTGTTTACAGAACAATACCATACGTGGTGCTAACTATGTAATTTACATATATTATTTTATTTATTATTTATTTATTTTTTTTAAATAAAAAAGTTTTTTAAAAAATCTTATTTATTTATTTGAGGGAGAGAGTGAGAATGAGCACAAGCAAAGGGAGCATCAGAGGGAGAGGGAGAAGCAAGTTCCCCACAGAACAGGGAGCCCAATGCTGGGCTCGATCCCAGCACCCTGGGATCATGACCTGAGCCAAAGGCAGACACTTAACTGACTGAGCCACCCAGATGCCCTTATTTTTATTATTTATTATGACTTTAAAAATAATATGTGTTCAGTTACCCATAAAACACATCCAGATTATTAATATTTCACTATACTTTCTTCTTTTTCTTACTTACATTTTAAAAATAATTTGAGATGTAATTGTATTTTATTTTATATATATATATATATTTTTTTTTTTTTTTCAGAGAGAGAGAGAGCATGACCATGTGCCGAGGTGGGTGGGTGGAGAAGCAGAGGTAGAGGGAGAGAGAATCCTAAGCAGGCTCCACGTGGAGCCCAGTGTGGAACCCTTTGTGGTGCTCGATCTCACCACCCTGCCATCATGACCCGAGCTGAAATCAAGAGTCAGATGCTTAACCGACTGAGTTACACAGGTGCCCTAATCATTGTTTTTTAATCATTTTGGGACCTACCTTTAGGATTTTTAATGCTATATTGAGACCATTTGCCAATCCACTAAAAGTTATTTGTGACACTTTTTTAAAATGACTGCATGATACAGTCTTCCATACCACTTTAAAGCTTTTTTAAGTAGTTGTTAATTTTCTATGATTATTGATATGAAGGTTTTCATGATACATAGAGCACCCTCCAGTGGGCAGTCATTTCAGTTTTAAAACAAGAGAGAAGAGAATTGTTTTTATTTGTAATTATGGTTATTGCAGGGGCAGTGTTTTTTTCTGGAGTTGGGATACTCTTGAGGGTGATCTGGTCTCCGCATGGATTTGGGTTGAGTCAGATTCTTCTTAATGAATCCAGTCTTGGATGAGGAGCCCCTGAGTCTCTCCAGAAGGTGTCCTGGGAGTTTTCTTCAGAAACTACATTTGCCCTTCACTTCCTGTTCCTTCTCCCAACCTCTTCCACTCCTGTCTCAAGTCCCTGAAGGAAAAGGGAAATTTTATGGCATATGCCAACCAACCTCCAGCATGTGAGTTTCTCAGGCAGGTGCCTTGTTTGCTTAATTACTTAGGGTATAGTTGATGTGGGATGGTGATCTATTGAGGCCACAGGCTGGTTTCGAATTAGGAAGAAGTTGATAAGAGGTGCTGCACCTCCTCCAACGTGCTAAGGGTAGGAGTTTTAGTGTGAGCCTTCATACTCTTTCTTCCCATCAACTCCCACATGTGGATGTTGAAACTGAAGCTGAGCCATGCAAACTTGTCCCATCACAATTAGATGATGCTATCCTGAACATTGGGTAATTTGTCTGTTGGCCTCTGGGGCCTATAACGAAGGAGCATGCAGCAGATCAAGTTGGTTTAATGTTAGGGATTCTAAAACTCAAGGCCCAAGAGCTGTTTTCCATTCTCAAAAATTATCTGACCTCTTCAACTGCCCAACAGCAATCTGCAGAGGAAGGGATTCCCTCTCCTTCCATTGTTTCTCAAGGGACATGGGAGTTCATTGGATAATATTCAGGGAAGAACTCTGTAATGCTTATAGTGCAAACTTCACTTTCAATGTGGTTGTAAAATTGTATTTTCAGGGGCACCTGGGTGGCTCAGTCAGTTAAGCGTCTGCCTTCAGTCCCAGTTATGATCTCAGAGTCCTGAAATCGAGCCCCATCTTGGGCTCCCTCCTCAGTGGGGAGTCTGCTTCACCCTCTCTCTCTCCCCACACCCCCACTCTCTCTTTCTCATTCACTCTCTCAAATAAATAACTAAAAAATTATATTTTCAAATGTTAATTCTGTACAGAGATTTGCACACTTTCATGTTTTTTAAATCTGAGAAATACTTTGATTTCACTTGGCACCTCAGCCCTCAGGGGTCTGGGCCTTTGGGGAGAGTCATGGTAGGCAGTGTGGAATGGGGGAAATACCATGGGTAAAAGGGGCAGGGACAGGGCTCCCCTCCTTTACGGTCCCAGCCTCACCCAGAGTGGCTCTGTAGGTAACTGTGGGATGACCATGTACAGTAATTGGGCATTGCCTCATGGCCAAGCTGGTGATAGGAATTGAATTCACAGAACTTCTGAACACTGTGGGGAAAACACTGCTGTCTGGAAAAGCTCAGTGTTGACAGAGTTAAAGGCTGCATGTAGGGCTGGCTTCGTTAAGAAGTGAGGTTCCTCAGAAGCTACCTTTGCCATTTTTCCTTCATCGTCCCATCCCGCCCGCCACCCCCCCACCCCCTGGCTCCTCAGTCTCCTGTCACCAGGCTCTGTAACAAGCAGATCGAGGCCCAGAGGCAGAGATGTTAATAACTGTGGAGCTGGAGTGCACACAGATGTGGACAATAAACAGGTCCCAGCGTAGAAGAGGTAACGCATTGAGGAGGGGACCAGTGGGGTACCCAGGGTGGGGTGTTCAACATGGAGATATATCTTATCACTGACATTGTTAAGAACTACTGTCAGCTGTGGTCTGTTTTATTACTGTTAATTTTCTACAGACTGTATACCCTTTATTGCCTGTCTCTGGGGCGGGTCTCCCACCACTTTGCCCTTGACATGCCATTGAGGTGATGGCAACTTCAGGGTCGTGGCTGAGCTCCAGGCATGGAGCTCAGGCTGCTTACACACATGGTAGACAATGAAATCTTTTTAAAATGGCCAGTCTGGGGAGCAGAGCCCAGGGAATCCTGTTGGTTCTGGAGGCTTGGTTTTGTCTCCGTACTTCAGGGAAAAGATAATGATGGAGTCTCTTCTCCCTAAAGAAGCATAAATTTCTTGATGTAAATAAATGGTAAAAGAGCTTTCCCCTCTCTTTCATTCTCTCTCAAAGTCATCTTCTTTCTGGACAATTTAGAAGATCAGTTAAGCATCTTCAGGGGTTCTGCTTTTCTCACTGAGTTACCCTGCCAGGGAGGAGAGAGACCCGAGTAACATGCTATCATGAAAGTCTTAGTGGATGGGGCAAAGAGTTTTAAGTATTATGCAAGCCAAAGGGTGACAAGTAGGTGGATACTTAGAAATGTAACTTAAAGGTGATCAGATTTAGCATTCTAGGGACCCATATGTGATATTCCCCAACATTATGGCTTTCTGCCTGACTTCTTTACTGTCTTTCCATACAGGTGTTTCCGTGAGTAGGAGTGCTGTGGTCCTGAGATGTAAGCAGGGACTTCAGAAGTGCTGTGTGTTTAATGGATTGTTTTGTCTTTGCGTTGGGTGGAAGAGCCATACTGTCATGGCATGTTGGCAGGCAGATGGGTTGACAAGGCAGTGCTCCTGGTGTAGGGTGACTCATGGGAAAATCCTCAGCAGACAGCATTAGCAAGTTATAAACTAGCAAGGTCCGTGGGGACAGGAACTTAGTAGCAAATCTGTAGGCCCTGGTCCTTGAAATTTCATTGTGTTTTCCCCTGTTTCTCTTGCCCTCCATTCTCATAGGTTTCTCCATCTTCCCAGGACCAACATCTTTACCTATGCTCTCCACAAGATCCTCCCCAGCTTCTCCTGACCCATGGACCATCAAATCTGTCCACATCTCACTAAGCATCCTCAGGCTCTTCTCAACTTGGGCCTCTTGAAATGTGCTAGCATTGTTTGTCCTTCAAAACCTTCTTCCATCAGAATCTTGCTACTACATTTTAGAAATTTTTGTTCTCTTTCTCTTTTTTCATTGGTAGACTTCTAGAAATAGAGGTCTGCATTTGGATCTTGCCTCCTGCTCACTCTTTACCCATTGGTTCCAGGACCCTGGGATCACGACCCAAGCAGAAAGCAGACACTTAACCAATTGAGCTACCCAGCCACCCCAAGACTTAAAATATATAACATAAAATGTGAGGGAAACTTGTTGATTAAAGGATTATTGGTATTTTTTTTTCTTGTTTTGCTACAATTTCCTGTACTTGGCAAGTTTTCAGCTATGAAGACATAACTTTATTGTCAGAGGAAATAATATCACGATGTACAACAAATAAGGGTGCAGGGAGATAATTCCCTGTGTTTGGGGACCTTAGGATCCCTCCTAGATCCAGTGAATTGCTGAGAATTCATGGGACTCAGCATATAGTCATAGAGATGATTATTGATGTGGGGGACAAAGGCAAAAGGAAATGTAGATAAAATTAAATTCTTTAAAACTTGCAGCCTGTTCACAAATATTTGACTCAAGGCAGAGTAAGACATCCCCCCAGGAACTCCCAAGCATCTTTAAGTTAATGCCTTTCTAGAGGAAAAAAAATAAAACAAACAAACAAAAAAACACCTAAGCTTGATAGGCCTCCAGGATCCCTGAAGTCCTCTTTGACATAAAAAAATCCTTTTGGAAACTTCCTTTGTCTCTACCCCTCCCAACTTAAAAAGTATCTCATGAATTGCTCCTCACAACCCCAGGGCACCTGGGTCCTGTCCCCCTGCTTTAATAAAACCACCCTTTTTACACTGAAAAACGTATTAAGAATTCTTTCTTGACCAATTGCTCTCGGACCCCACAGCCTCTGCCTGGCACTTGCTAAAATTCCAGATCCCCGGGAAGGCACTGTGATCAGCATAAGCTACATTGTTTGTACCAACAGGAGGTACCAACTGGGAGGGCAAGGTGGGAACCCTCCCCAGATCCAGGCTCGTATAGGCTAGCTGGGGTCCAGCCTTGAGCTGGCCCCTCTGAACTGGTCATCTTAGGTTCTGGGAACTCTGTTCTGCATGTTCCCTTGCTCCTCATTCTTCCCAGAGAATAAGTATTAGGATTCTTACTGCTTTTCATCTGCCTTTCTATCAAACACCAAGGGCCTTTTCTAAGTCCAGCCAGAGAGGCTGCTTGTGTTCCGTCTGAAGCATGAGATCTGAGAGTCAAGGCTTTGGGCAAGGTGAGCGCCTGGTTTGGCCACCCACGCCTTTCTCAGGGCTGGAGAGGTGGTTCCTGTGTGGGTCTGGCGCCTGGCCGGGAGGCCGCTGGAGAGCCAGGGGAGCAGAGCTGCTACCATGAATGCCAGCTTCTAGCTCCTGGCACCTGGCCTTGTGTGTTTTCCCTTTAGCTTTAACTGCTTAAAAATCAATTAGCTCACCGTCATTAGAGCACCAGCAGCCACGCAGAACTCACTGTGCCAGGAATGCAAGGCCCTCCGGCCCTGGGGCTCTGAGTACAGTTTGGTTTCCCTTCTATAAACAGAGTGTGTTAAAAAAAAAAATTGTGTGTGTCAACATATCTCTCCTGTGGGACAGACTGCAGAGAGGTGGCTTCCCTGCCAGCCATGTCTGGACATGGCTCACGTGCTCATGTCTAGTCTCCATGTCCCCATTCGGTTTTAGTCCATGATGTCTCTTCCTTCTCAGGGTCTTTGATAGCCCTGAACTGAGGTGATTCACTGAATTTCCTTGCTCCTGGTCCCTGGCCCCTGTCACCCATTGTTCACTCCCGGAGCCTAGCCCAACGCCGGCCTCGACAGATACCTGTGGACGTAGCTAAGGCTGCAGATTCCCATCAACCAAGAAATTCATGTTCTTCCCACTCCCTCTCACAGGCTTTATCCCCAGTTTGTATTCAGTGGAATCTGGGAGCTCTTATGGTATAAAACGAACAAGTTTTATCATAATGGAGGCCAGCTCCTGTCTTTATGTGGTATCGCCAAGAAGACAGAACATTCCTGCCTGTCCTTGCTTCCTGTGTCTAGCCTTTATCCTTGTTGAATGTTCCGTGTCATTTCTAGCAGCCAGTGGAACAAATTGTTATTTTAAGCATGTGTTTACTTTACTTTTACTTTTTGTCTCCTTCCTCCCTTTAGTAACTTACATTGATGAAGATGCAAATGAAATACTTGAGTTATCATCAAATAAAACCTTCTTGGTCATGCTCAAGATTCCAGAGGAGTGCGCTGCCGAGGAGGAATGGCCTCACCTGCTCACGGAGAGGGTAATTATATCAAAAGCATTGTTTACAGAGTTCTTAACAGTAGATTGTGGGCTCTTTGAGCGATTATGTAAGTAGCTTCAGGCTTGGATTCTTCGTCTGCATTTTGGCAGAAACTGACGCTTAGAAATGGATTTTTTGTGGTGCCAAGCCTCAGAAAGGAGCCCTGCCCTCCAGCAAAATGCGTCCTGGAGGATGCTCGTCTCCTCACTCTGGTCTTAAGTTTGATATTCGACCTGTCGTGTCATGGGGGACTGGTGATGTGTCAGAAAGCTACAGTCGCAGAGTCTGGGCCATCAGTGGGGCTCAGTGGCAGGAGAGGACGTAGTTAGATAGGCAGTTCTAGACGGTAGGATATGTTCTACAGAGGAGAAGCATACAGAATATTTTGCAAGCTCAAAGGAGGGTCATCTACACTACCGGATGGAAGCATGGAGGGCATCTTGCAGGAGGTGATACTCAGGATAAGCCTTAAAATATGAGGTAGGAGTGTTCTTGGTAATACTAGCAGATCTGCCCTGCAGTGTCCAGTTGCCTCTTGCCTACTGTGAGGTGGGGCCTTGCAGGGGTAAGGCATGAAGGTTTTCCTACTCTTTGGTAAGGCACCAAAACATTTTCGTCTTGTTGACATGGTCAGCTGTTCATGTTAGCCCTTCCTGGTGGTCGTGGAGAAACACTGGAGGCTGGGAGCTTAGTTAGAAGGTATAGCAGTAGTCCCGGTGATAGAGGGGCGGCTTTGACCCAGCAGATCTGGTGATAGAGGGGGGACTTTGAGCCAGGGCAGTGGCAGGGTGGATAAGGAAGATTGCAGAGATTTAAGAGGTCTTCTCACTCAAGAGGGCTTTATGGCTGATTGCATGCGGCGATGCGGGAGAATACGACTACAGTCTCCTGGTAGGTGAATGGGTGTATGATGGCTTCGTTCTTAGAGCAGGAAATGCAGGACAATGTCCTTGGTGCAAGACAAGGGCATGCAGCCTCCCCATAAGGGCTGGTTGGGTTCCCAGCCAGACCCAGAAAAGTATTTGGTAAGGGTCTAAGCAAGACCGGCCTGCCATCTGTTACAGCCTTCTCTGCAGCTGACAGGTGGACTGGTGTGAGTCACCTTCTGGTTTCCATCTGATTCCTACAAAAGCTCCTCCAGGAGGCAAGTCCATCTCGGTCACCCCAGAGTTAGTTTCTGAACACCCAGGGGCATGTTATTTAATTGCTTCTTTGGTCACGGGGGTTTGTGCTCTGGGATGATTATTGGGTGTTTCTTCCTCCTTCTTTTCTGTGTTTAAATCTTACCTGTGAGCCCCTTTTCCTCTTTTTCTTTCACCTGCTTCCAGAGCAAGTTGCTGAGTGAGTAACCTCTTGCCTTTTTCCTCTTGATTGCTTTTTTCATCCCGGGGTTTTGCATTTGCTGAGCAGAAATGATATGATTCAGCATCCACACATGTCACGTGTTCCAGACTGAATTCTTTATGTCAAAGGGGATTGGAGGTTAATCATTCACTGTAGAGCCATATCTCTCGCGCAGAGCCTGACAGGAGCAGATCCTGTAGGTATTTTTAGCTCATCGGTGTGTAGTGGCAAAGGAACAAGGTCTGGCATGATCCCTGAGGCAAGTGCACAGGCCTGTTCAAGCTGCTTCCTTCTCTGATAAATGGAAATCGCTACACTTCCCCTGTATATCCATAGGTGCCTATGGGATGCATATAAAGAACTTTGTACACCACTTTTTTTTTTTTTAAAGAATGGTCTAGTTTACAGATGATAAAAGTTAAGACCCAGAGAGGTGACAAAGCTTCTGCCCCCTGGGATCCCAACCAGATATGTTCAGAAACAGAAGTGAGAACTTAGGGATATTAGTCTTACTGTCGGGTCAAGAGCCCCTTTCTTTCATTCACTCAGGCCAACTTCTAGAAGTTTCCAGATATGGAAGGTAAAGGGGAGTGGATGGTGGAACACCATGCCCTCGCTTTTGCATTATTGTCTTGCCTTTTTTTTTTTAAAGGTTTTATTTATTTGACAGACAGAGATCACACAAGTAGGCAGAGAGCCAGGCAGAGCGGGCAGGGGAGAAGCAGGCTTCCTGTCAAGCAGAGAGCTCGATGCAGGACTCGATCCCAGTACCCTGCTATCATGACCCAAGCCGAAGGCAGCAGCTTAACCCACTGAGCCACCCAGGCGTCCCACCTTTTTTTTTTTTAATAGTTAAGTGTGAAATCTTTTTTTTTTTGGTTTTGTTTTTAATTTTTTAATTTTTTATTAACATATAATGTATTATTAGCCCCAGGGGTACAGGTCTGTGAATCGCCAGGTTTACACACTTCATAGCACTCACTATAGCACATACCCTCCCCAATGTGTTTTGTTTTGTTTTTAAATTTTATTTTATTTTATTTCTTTTCCAGTGTTCCAAAATTCATTGTTTATGCACCACACCCAGTGCTCCATGCAATATGTGCCCTCCTTAATACCCACCACCAGGCTCACCCCACCTCCCACCCTTCCCCCCCTTCTAAACAGTTTTCCTAGCCCCTCCCTTATTCCACAGCCAGTTTTCTTCTTTTCCCACTGGGGCGTGTGCTCTGCTAAACCAGTCAGTTAGGTTAGATGCGGATTGTGTTACCCTGGCTCATATGCTTGATGGAGGCGTTAACAATCACTCCTTTGCTAACACCAGGAAGATACGTCCCTGGTCTCGAATTAGCCACTCTGCCCAACTCTGGTAGTCAACTCAACGGGCACCTAGCTCAGTGTGCACCCAGCACATTGTCGGACTTCAGAGCCAGGGGTGAGAAGACCCCCTTTTCACGTCTTTGGGCCCATAGTAGTGTGGTTAACTGTTCCCAGGTATGTGGACATGTGACAGCATGTCACCGAAAAGAGAGTGGACTCTGAAAGTGATCTGGTTTGCCATTCCAGCTCTTAATGTAAAATTTTAGCTTAACTTTTTTTTTTCTGAGAGACTAGGACTATGTGCAAAACAATACTAGGCCCCAAAGGTTAAAGAGAAAGGAGAGGAGAGTGGGAATAGAGAAGGTTGGAAGGACATCACCCCTGCCATAACACATTTGTTTATGTTTGCAAATGTATGTATGTATATATTTGTGTGCATGTATACACATGTACGTATGTATGTGTGTGCATGTGTACGTGTGCTTGTGTGTATGTATATGTGTGTATGTGTGTGTGTGTGTATGTGTGTATGTAGGGAAGTACTTGGAAAAATAAATCCCATCTATAGCGTCCTCCTCCTCCCTGATGTTCTCAGCAGCCCTGTGAGAGCCACTTTCTTATTCCTGCATTGCCTCTGGCAGGATTCTTTTCTTGGCAGCTCAAAAACTATAAGATGACTCACTCATTTTTTTTCCCTAAAGTTCTTACCACTTTCTGTTTCTTTTCTCTTTGATATTCAGGGCACTTTCCTTCTCGCTTTATCCTCCAATGTAAAGAAAGTGGGTTTTAGTGTCTATAACCCCTAGGACTGAATTCCTTATGAGCAGAGTGACCTTGCACAGGTTTCATACACCTTCCTCATGCTGTTTTCTTTCTTTCTTTTTTTTTTTTTAAAGATTTTATTTATTTATTTGACAGAGGGAGCACAAGTAGGCAGAGAGGCAGGCAGAGAGAGAGGGGGAAGCAGACTCCCAGCTGAGCAAAGAGCCCGATGTGGGGCTCGATCCCAGGACCCTAAGATCATGACCAGAGCCAAAGGCAGAGCCTTAACCCTCTGAGCCACCCAGGCGCCCCACACATGCTGTTTTCTTTATGAGTAAGAAGGGAAGGGGTGGTAATGCCTCTTATGTTAAGTTCTTATAAAGGTCACAGCAAAAATACAAGATTGGAAGTGTACTCACTGTAGTCCTCTGAGCCCCTCTGCTCCACCTTGAAGGGACTGAGTTGTCACCAGGTGAATTCAGTGGGAGTATACTGTGGAAATGCAAGCTCCTTGAGATTCTGTTTGGAATTGGGTGGGAGACAAAATGAGCAGAGGTCCCCTCAGGGCACTGCTCTTTGGGGTGTGTCTGCTGCTTGCTACTCGTTGGGGTGAGAGGGCACTGAGCTGTCATGGGTGCAGCTGGGCCACTCACCTCAGCACCAGGGTGCCATTGGAGGCCGCTGACCCTTCCAAAAAACCTTCAAGGCTGACTGACTTCAGCAGAGGCAGGAGTGGGCCTGGCAGTGGGCTCACTCCAGCTCCAGAGCTGGGTCCTGGTAGAGAGTGTAGCCAAATCCCAGGGCGGTCCCTCTGATTTATGCTAGAAGCTGTCTGCAGAAGACCAAGGCATTTAACCTGCAAATGCCAGTTTCAAAAAGTGCAATGTAAGTACATTCAACTACCTGTCCTCAAGTCCTACGAGGCTAGGCTTCCCACCTCTGAAAGGTGATGAAAAGGCTAATCAAAAACAAGGAGAAGATTTTGGTAACATAAAAGCAGCTAGTGTCCACAATATAACACCAAGCACTTCAGATACAGAAAATACAGATACCAAGGAACAGACAACCTGAGAGAGAGACAGGAAACCAAGAGGCAAATCAAAGGTGAAAAATCCCAAAGGAGTTCATAAACACACCTGAAAGGATACTCAACCCCACTTGAAATAATGCAAATTGAAACAATGTAAAACAGTTTTATACTCCTTAAATTGCCAATAATTTTTAAAAAATCTGGTAACATGAAGTGCCAGCAAGGCTGTGGGAAATGGGAAATGGAACACTGCCAAGTGCTGAGATTACAATTTGGCAAGATTTAGGTGGGGTGGAGATGCACCCACTCTTGTACCCAGCAATCCCATTTCTTCGCACATACCAAGAGAAACTGTCACAGTATCAGAAGAGAGGCGCAGAAATGTTCCTGGAAGATGACTTGGGCATAGTTTGTGATAAGAGAAGATTGCAAATGCTACACATCACCAGCATAGGGGAATGGAAAAGTTGGTGTCATCATTTCATAGGATCTCTGCAGTAATTAGGAGTCAGTGTGAAATGACCTCCATCTTGATGTACTGTTGTGGGCAACTAACAAGTGTAATTTTGGGTGAAAAAAAAAAAAAAGCAAGTCACAGAAGACTATGCAGAATATGGCACCTTTTGTTTGAATAAAAACACAAACTACGAATTGTTATGATTACACAAGGGGGTATTACATTTATAAAAACCTGCGTGAAAAGGATACGTGCCAACTTCAGGACCATGGCTAGTGCTGGGGGTGGGAGGGAGAAAAATGAGGAAAAATAGTGTGTAGGAGTTGCTTTAGCTTGGCTTTGTTTCTTGGAGTGGAAGGCTGAACTAACTACGGTAGAACATGTGGGTGTGAAACCTGGGTACACAGGTGTCATGTTGGCTTGTGGCTGCAGAATCTGATGTATAAAATAAGAACTCTGCGATTGTAGGCCAGCCCCCTCGGTCCTTTCGTCTGGGAAAGTGCCACACCCGGGGCTTCCATTGCCATGTCTCCCTACAATGAAGCTCCATGGAAAGGAGAGAACAAGCCCTTGTCCGGTAAAGGGCCGGGTCCTGAGGGGCCTGTTGTGCTGCCTTCCCAGCTATTCAGTGGTGTCTCCTTCCCAGGGTCCTCGGAGTCTGTAGGGGCTCCAGGGTCCATGGTGACCATGCTCACCACGAAGGCTGCAGGTGTCCACATGACATGTGAGAGATGTTGAAACTCTCAGCCTGCTCACCTGCTCCTTAGAAATGAGGTTCTTTTAAATGAGTGTTGAGTTTTCGTTGGGGTAGGTATGGCCTACACCTTCCTATTTCTCCATTCAGAGCTTCCGAATAAGTGAATTCTGAGCTAGCTTGGAATCTCTGCCTATGAGTGGTTTTCCTTTGTCATATGATATGCAAGATAATCCATCTGTGATGCGTGTGGTTGTTTAACGTGTTGCTGTTTGTTTTAGCTCACCCATGTGTATGCGTCATCCCCATCGCTAAGCCGTTATTTTACTTCAGTGGAAGTGATGGACTTCAGGTAAGAGTGTGGAGCCTTCCATGTTGGTCTCTCTCCCTGGGAAGCGACCCTCATCACCGTTTATCTAGAAGGACCTTTGAGTCTCAGAGCACAGAAGGATCTGATGATAGATAGGATCACAGATCATTGGCTTTGGAAGGGTCTTTGGACACCCACTAGCTCAACTCCCTGATTTTACATAGGAGCAGAGTGAAGCCCAGATTAATCATATGCCACAACAAGGTCACAAGGAAGAGAGGAAAAGCCATTCCCAGGTAAACCATTCCTGTTTCACAGCAGATGCTCAGATAAGCTAGGGGTAGGACTAGAAAGAGACCTCAAAGGGTGGCTGCGTGGCTCTGTCAGTTAGGCATCTGACTCTTCATCTCAGCTTAGGTCTCCATTATCTTGATTTCTACATCATGAGTTCAAGCCCCACATTGGACTCTATGCTGGACAAGACGCTTGCTTGAAAAAAAAAAACAAAACAGTTCTCAGATTGTGATGTGCTATAAATGATATAATTCATACACTAGCTTTTGCTTTTGAGGAACATAATACAGGAGTCCATGCTCCTTGTATAATATTAAAAATGTAAAAACATGCATACAGGAAAAGTCTACCTCCTCCCTTCTGCCCCAGCCTACTACCCCTGGATACTGGATGTTCCAGTCAATTCCATACACAGAATACGTTTCACTCCCTTCTACTGAATGAATGGATTGCCATCAATGGTTGGTGTGATTTTTTAATATGTGTATTTACCACACAGACTTTATTTACTAAACATGTATAGCTTATACATACACATACCGTTTTTCTTTTTACATCTCTTAATCTTAAATGTTTTTGTCTCTGTCTACAGAACTTAGATCAAAAGTGTACATGTGTTGAGGAGTCATTTGATTGTCTTTTTGTACTGGTAGGACAAGATTTACATGACAAAGCTTTATTATCTGTTATTCATATAATACCTTTTAACTGTGTCCATCAAAGATAATATTGGATTGAAATCCCTCCTCTCAAACTATACATTTCCCAGACCATGGTATTTATATATCTGAGAGAGGAAGCCTGTAATGCAGGCAGTAGCACAAGTGGGATGGGACTGAAAGGGCCCTGAAGTCTGAAACTGCCTACAATGGCAGGTTGCCTTGGCAACAACACTCTTCATAACTTCTTTATGGACCCCCCACTGTGCATGTTCCCTTATGGTGATGTCCCTGACATTGCTCATTTTAATCACAAATTACTGGTATTAAAATGCCAATTTAAAAAAGCCCAACACAGTTTCCTCCGTGTACTTGCCCCAATTTGCAATTTCAAGACAGAGCTGAGAAAGGGAAGACATTCAACCGGAAGAATCTAGCCGGGGGGCGCCTGGGTGGCTCAGTGGGTTAAGCCTCTGCCTTTGGCTCAGGTCATGGTCCCAAGGTCCTGGGATCGAGCCCCACATCGGGCTCTCTGCTCATCAGGGAGCCTGCTTCCCCCTCTCTCTCTGCCTACTTGTGATCTCTGTCTGTCAAATAAATAAATAAAATCTTTAAAAAAAGAAAAAAAAAGAATCCAGCCCGATATTATGGGTCCAAGGGAGATGGGATTGCATAATGGGTTGGGATTGACATTGGGGGGAAAAAAAAATTGAGTCAAACATGGCTAGAAAGCTGAAGACTTAATATTAGAGAATTTGTTTTTAAAAGTTATTTGAAAGAAAAATCCAAGGGTTTTAGAATTTGGGATAGAGGAGCTCTGTCCAGGAAGGATTTTGTTTCATGTTAAGAGGTGCAGGCAGAATTTTACCAATGTTGAGTTGAGAAGCAAAAGTCATTGGCCCCCAAAATGTGCTGCCGCTAGAGGACAGGAGACAGCCAGACCCCTGGCAGCTGGGTTTGTGCTCCCAGGGCATATGGACCTCCGTTCTGCCTTAGCCATCCCACTGCAGGAACCTGTGAAAATGCTCATTGGTTCATCAGCTGCCGGGCCCACTCTAATGGTGGGCGGCTGAGGCAAAGCCTGCTGGGTTCTCTGTTTTCTTGAAAATCTCCCCTTTCCCCTCAAAATCTAGCCGTAATGTGAACTCTCTCGGTGGATGACCGGACACAGTGGGATTAGGTTGGGCTAGCAGGACTGGGTTAGGCAGGGCAGCCCTGTCTTTCACCTTCTGGCCTGTCTTCCGGAAGTCAGCCTCTGGTCATTTCCATAAGGCAGCCTGAGCCCTTGGCTACCTGTGGGAGTACAGGGTGGCTGCGTGTCTAGACGGCGACCATGGGCAACCATACTGGAAGGTGGAGGAACAAATGAGGACAAATGAGGACACCTGAAAACTTGGGTAGCTGGCTAACAGTGTGAACCTACATTTCCAGCCTGCTTGTGGATGCATCCATAATCCGAGAGTTTCTCCAGA
>ML105130.1:43902-85641 GCA_003697995.1 Taxidea taxus jeffersonii | reverse complement strand
TAGGTCACATAGCAACTTCATAATCATCATTAAGCCACTATCGGCAGCCACATGCCTCCCATTTCATGATCCGCTCATTCTTTGTAGAGTATGTCGTTGCCGCTTGGTGTTACAGTCTGCAAGGCATTTTTGCTTAATCAGAGCTACTTAAGTCTGACACGGCCACCTCATGCTGTCCTGTGTGCTGTCCTCGGTTCTCAGCAGTCAGCCTCTATATCCCCTGCTTAAATGTGTAATCTGCCTCTCTTGTCCCACTTTAGTTCCACAGGGAGGACATCTTTGGGGTATCATGCTGTCATTTGCCCACAGAATAGATTTTGACAGAGCTTTTTCTATGCTCTTCACTCTCTGACCTCTCTGTTAAGAATCTACCCCCACTGGGTGATACAGAATATGAAGGCCCATAGCTTATGCTGTTGAAAATTCTCAAGGAAATAGATCCCTTAGCCAGGAGAGCTTGACGTCTCCCAGCCTCAAAGGACTGCATGGTGCCCCTGCCTTTGTTCCCATCCTCATTATCATGGCCTGCATTGCTGTGACAGTCAACTAGCCACTCACTTCATTATCCCTCCAGCCAGACTTTTCTCCACATTTCCACCTGACGTTCTAAAATACAAATCAGACATCACCTTTCCATTTTAATTTTTTTTAACGAGTACACAGTCATAAGTTCAAAACTTTGGAATTACATTTAAGGCCTCCACACTGGAACTGCCTGCCAGCCTCGTCCTTCACTACCTATTATACACATCCAGTCATCTAACTACACTGTTTTGAGAGGGTAAAGTCCTTTCACACTTCTGCTTCTCTTCCATATTCCTGAAACACAGAGGTCCACATTCAAAATCTATCAATTCTTAGGCATTTTTCAAGGTCCAGGACAAATGATACTCTGGTACCGATGAACTCCTAGGCAGAATTACTCACTTCCATATCTGCACTGCTCTGACACTATGTGCACATTGTATTAGATTTGCCATATGGTCCAGTTTGCCCAGGAAAATCCTAGTTTATGCATGTTGTCCTAGCATCCTGATGGTTTGGCACTCAGGTCTGTATTTTATATTTGTTGTTGTTGTTGTTGTTGTTTTGTTTTGTTTTTAGTAAAGTATCATTATTTTGGCCAAGATAGGCCAGTATTCTACAGCAATAGAGTAGAATTCTGCTAAAATTCCCAATGTGTATTTATTAGCCCTCTGTCTCATATTTGATCTTATCTAGCTGTGTGTGAGATATGTTTACAGGGCTCAGTAATTATAATGCGTGATTAAATTTGAAAAACAAATACTGATAATCCATCTTCACTTTCTAATCTTTTACATATACCAGGTAATTCATACTTCCCTTTCAAGGAGAATTTATAGGACACTTGTATATAGATAAAATATTCTCAGATATGAACATCTAACTTGTTCAGATCTTGAAAGGTAGTGGGAGAAGCATTTGATGCTATTGCCCTGCAAGCTACTTTGTATAACAGCAAGTTATGTCGTAGTCTTGCTGTGGTTTGAAAGATACACAACGATGTCAGGACACGTATTGGCAGGATTAGCAGGAAAAATGTGCTCTTGAAATATGCACAGAAGCAGAATCTCAGGAGATGTGCTGAAAATCTGAAGACTGTAGTCTGCATGTGCTTACTATGAGTGTTTTTGTTATTTACTTTGTGGGGTCAATTCACAACTATTTATTTTATCACAGACATAATTTTTTAAAAATTTCTTGCAGTGCACATTGATGGCAGCAATGAGGTTTTAAAAAGTATATGTTTAATGAAAATGTATGTACTAAATATTCACTTCTTAAGATGCTGATTTCACCATCCAAAAAGCAGCTCAGTGAGCCAAAGGATGCTGTCAAGAAGAGCCTAAGCAGAGATCCACCAAGATGTAAGGCAAACTTATCTTTGAAAAAGTTAAAGCTGGGCTCCCAAAAGATAGCATGAAAGAATCTAGAATATTTTTATTAGTACTTGTAAGTCAAAGTATTTTAGTACAACAAGAAACACATTTTTAAAAGAAGCAGAGAGTCCCACATAATCCCATTTCAATAAAACATGTTTAGATAAGTGGTAAAAATGTTTTACAAAAGAAATCATATGATGATTGGTTATTTTTCTATGCAACCAAAACATAGTATAATACTGAATTACGTGAGACTTTATTGCTTCATGTATCATGTTAGCATTATATAGACAGTGGAGGGAACATTTTATGTTCTAAAATATAAAATATAATTAAATGGTCATTTGAAGTCATGATCATGTATTAACTCCAGCATCATCATTTTAAAGTATCTGATGTATTAAGTAAGTCTTTGGTTATTTTAAAATACTTGTCTTCTGTAGCCATGCTCTTTTTAGTGTAATTGTTTCCTAAATGAAAGTGCTCCCTGGCACCACAATAGCATTTGTAGTAATGGACCAGTTTTTTTTTCTATTAGTATATTAACTTTATATGACAGATGGGATATTTTGGTTGAGAATGTAATGTGTATGATATTGAAACATGAAATGTTGGGAATTTAGAGGTAAGAGTGTGTTATTTCAAGATACTGATGTGTGGTATTCTTGTTTTATGAACAAATTCTCCACACATTTTCAGACAATAAATCATTAGAATAGCTGTTTAAATTAACTACATAGTTTTTAGATTTTTAGTACTTACATATTAAGGATTCTGTACACATTGTTCATAATGCCCATTTATTAATCATCAAAAAGCCCAATAACATCTCAATTAAAAATAAAATTGATTATGAAAATGCAACTTGCACATAATCTGTATTAACATACCTGGGGACCATAGCAGTGTCAATTGACCATGTGAAAGCCAGAAGACAGATTTGCTTAAAAAACATAATGTTTTATTTAGAGAAAATGAGAATTCTACTAAAGTAATTTCATTGTTTTGTGTTCTAAATTTTCTTCCTCATGCATATGAAAAGTAATATGCCAGCTTCGATTGAAGAAGAATTTCACAATTACCTCAATAAGTTCAATTTTATATCAGTCACATCATTGCTTTCAAGAATCAGTAACATCAATTGCCTCATATATTAACTCCAGTAAAAGTTTTGTTTACATCCACTTCATGAGATCAAAGTGTCATCTTTGAAAGTTCATTGTGTCAAGGAAAAACATCTGGTATTATAAGTTCAGTTAAAATTTTAACATTTTAATAATCTTAAATTTACTTAGATTTGTATTATGATCCAGCATGTGGTTTTCTAAAGTATTTAAATTTTAAAAGTATTTAAAATGCAGCAAGTGCATTTTAAAATAATATGCACTTGCTGTTATGGGATGTCACGTTCTGTAACTTTCAATTAGGTATAGCTGGTTGATAGTGTTGTGTTTGAAGAATTCTATATCATTACTGGCTTTCTGTCCATTTTTTTTAAGTCAACTATGAAAGAGAAGTGTTGAGATGTACAGTTGCAATTGTGGATGGATGTGTCTACTTATTCTTTCTCTCCTGTCATATTTTTGCTTTGTGTATTATGAAGATATGTGTATAACATTTTAAGTGCTTTTTAATGAGTTGACTTTTTCATTACCAAGAAAGATGTCTCTTTTTCATTGATAACTTACCATGTCTTGAAATTTCTTTGTCTCATATTAAATATCTTATGATTAGTCTAACATTGGTGTACTAGTTAGCATCCTTTTAACTTGGTGTGTCTGTATATTTAAAGTAGGTTTTTAGATAGTAGTAGATAGCACATGATTGAGTCTCAGTTCTTTATACAGTTTAAAAATCTCCCCTTTTTATATATATAACCTTTTAAATATTAGGCCATTTACATTTAATGTAAATTTTCATATAGTTGACTTTGTCTACCATATCACTATCAATTTTATTGGATGCACCTGTTCATTGTTCCTTTTTGCCATGATCATATATTTCTCCTCTATTAATTTTTTTAACTTTTTGAACACTTTTACCCATTTCTTCATCTCCTCTATTCCCTGTCTCTGCCATCCACCTATTGGTTCTCTGCATCTACAAGTTTTGTTTTCTGTTTAATTTTTTGTTATATAAGAAAAAAATTATTTTATACATATAAGAAAAATCATATATTATCTGTCTTTCTTTGACCTATTTCATATATCATAATGGTCTCAGTGTCTATCCATGTTGTCCCAAATGGCAAAGTTTCATTATTTTTTATAGCTAAATAGTATTCCATCACACACACACACACACACACACACACACACACCAATTTCTTTAGCCACTTATTTAACAATAAACACTTGGGTTTTTTTCCATATTTTGGCTTATTATAAATAGTGCTGTAATGAATATGGGGGTACATATGTATTTTTTAGTTAGTGTTTTCATTTTCTTCGGACAAATACCCAGAAGTGGAAATGCTGGATCATTTAAGAATTCTATTTTTAATTTTTAAAGGAATCAACATACCGTTTTTCATAGTGGCCACACAAATTTGCATTTCCACCAACAGTGCACAAAGATTACCTTTTCACTACATCCTTGAAACCACTTATAGTTTCTGGTCTTTTTGATAATAACCATTCTAAGAGATGTGAAATAATATTTCATTGTGATTACAATTTGCATTCTTCTGATGATTAATGATGTTGATCATCTTTTCCTGCACATGTTAGCCATCTGTACATCTTTGGAAAAATGTCTGTTCAGATCTTCTGCCCAGTTTTTAATTAGATTGTTTTTTGTTTGTTTTTGTTCTTTAGTTGTTGTTTTCTGCTGAGTTATATGAGTTCTTAATATATTTTGGATATTAGCCCTTCATCAGATATATGACTTGCAAATATTTTCTCCCATTTAGTATGTTGACTTTATTTTGTTGATGGTTTCCTTTGCTATGCAGAAGCTCTTTATTTTGATACAGTCGAACTTTTTTTTTTTTTTTTTTTTGCTTTTGTTTCTTTTGCTTTTGGTGTCAGATTTTTAAAAATATCACCAAGATCTATCTCAAGTTGCTTGGTGCCTGTAGTTTCTTCTAGGAGTTTTATGGCTTCAGCTCTTACATTCAAGTCTTTAATCCACTTTGTGTTAATTTTTGTGTATAATGGAAGATAGTTTCATTCTCTTGCTTTTGGCTGTCTAATTTTTCCAACACAATTTATTGAATAGTCTGTCTTTCCCCATGGTATATTCTTGGTTACTTTGTTGTAAACGAATTGCCCATATATGTGTGGACTTATTTCTGAGTTCTCTGTTCCATTGATCTATGTGTTCCATTTTTATGACAATACCCACTGTTTTAATTATGAAAGCTTTGTAATAGAGTTTGAAGTCAGGAATGTGGCTCCAGCTTTTTTCTTCTTTACCAATATTGCTTTTCTATCTAGGGTCTTTTGTGGTTCTTGCAAATTTTATAATTATTTGTTCTATTTCTAAGGAAAGTTCTATTTCTAAGCCGACAATTATCTTTTGAATATTTTTAAGACTAAGTTCACATTTTAAAATTTTAATATTAAATATAGTTATTTGTTTTTTGACAAAAGTACAAATACAAATTTTGATGATAAATAACCTCAGATAAAAACAAAGCTCTCATAAAATTAAGGAATAGAAATATACTTAGAATTGGTTGTGGTGTACATGTAATTCTTAACTGTGGCTGAGGAAATGTTACTTATCACAATAAAAATGTTAAAATTTAAAGATATATTTTTTAAAAGATTTTATTTACCTATTTGACAGACAGAGATCACAAGTAGGCAGAGAGGCAGAGAGAGAGGAGGAAGCAGGCTGTCCGCAGAGCAGAGAGCCCGATGCGGGGCTCGATCCCAGGACCCTGAGATCATGACCAGAGCCGAAGGCAGTGGCCCAACCCACTGAGCCACCCAGGCACCCCTAAAGATATATTTATATAGAGTGAAATAATTGAATTACATTTGTGTGTGTGTGCCAGATGAATGCTGATTCAAAAAATTAATAAGGAAACTTGAGCATGTCAGTACCATTTTCTCTTTTTGCTGCTTATTGTCATTCAGACTTTGAAAGGTTTGCATCTCTGAAACTCCTTTTACAAAATTGACCAAAATGCTCTGCTATGGTGTTGAAATTCTTCAAAAATAAAAACTTTAAATGTGGTTTTCATTAAATCAGTTGAAAATCTTTAGTCAAAATATTCAGTTATTAGAGTGGTAAAGATCTTCAGCTTTGAAGTTTTTGGTGAATTACAATTATCAACAATAAAGGTTAGCATTAAGAAATCATTTAGATATTTCTATAAAATTGTGGAAGCTCAAACTATTTTACTTACAATTTGAAACTATCTTATGTTTAATTGTATTACATTAATATTTTATGCTGGAATGGAATAAAATTGAAAAAAACAATTACACATCTTATAAATGAATATTTTAAAAATCATAATTTAAGGGCACCTGGGTGGCTCAGTTGGTTAAGCATCTGATTCTTAATCTCAGCTCAGGTCTTGATTTCAGGGTTGTTAGTTCAAGTTCTGCATTGGGCTCCATGCTGGGTGTGGACCCTAACTAAAAAAAAAAAAAAAAAAAAAAAAAAAAATCTTAAGAAAACTTGTTTAACAAACTTTGCATTGTAAAAATCTTTGTCAAAGAAAGGTATCTGAAAAGACATAAAATTCAGTATCTGTGAAAATACTTGAGCTGAAATGTATGCATATTTCTGTATGAAAAAAAAAAGTTTAGACTTTCACCCATTTTAAATATTAGCCCTAAATTTACCTGGTATCTCAGCACCTATAAAAAGAAAACTTTCTCAAATAAAAATAGTATGGCCTGTGGAGACATCATTTGAACATGTCAGTAATTTTAAATGTATTAAAAGTATCTTTAACAATACATAAAAATAAGGATGTATTAATTCTTTAGGAAAAAAAGTAAAAGGCACTACATAATGGGCAAGAAGCCAATGAGAAATGTGCATATGTACCACAAATGATTATTTTGATTACATTATTTTTAATGTTTAGATAATTCATATAAAGAATATGTTTCTTTGTGCATAAATATGACTTTTTTTAGAAATTACTTTAAAAAGAGTTTTTATATGGAGAACTATTTTGAAATGTTCATCAGTATAATACCAATTTTGTTAGTCAATACATATACATATATATATATATTTTTTTAAATTTTATTTATTTATTTGACAGAGAGAGAGATAGTGAGAACAGGAACACAACCAGGAGTAGTGGGAGAGGGAGAAGCAGGCTTCCCATGGAGCAGGAAGCCTGATGCAGGGCTAAATCCCAGGACCCTGGGAGCACGACCTGAGGACCTCAGTTGAAGGCAGAGGCTTAATGACCCAGGTGCCAGTCGATACAAATTTTTAATTATATGCATTATTTTTAACTTCATGTTTCATTCCCGGAACTTTCCAGTTTGAATGATAAAAAGTCACCTGATATTAATACCCATTTTATTATATTAGAGCTATGTACACATCTGCTGTCTCTCTTAGATTATGTTCCTTTGAAGAGCAAGGATGTTATCATATTAATATTTGTATTCCTAGAAATTGACACTGCCCCTGGTACTTAGTAGTTAACAAATGTTAAATGAATCTGGTTGAATAGGAAATTGTTTAATAATGTAAAACAAAGTGCACTGAGACTATATATTGGCAGTTAAAAATAATGTAAAACCATTTTTGTATTTTTTTTGCTTATTTTTTCTAGTGATAACATTATATTAGAATTCAATTTCAAATTAGACTTTTATATAGTCTTTTATAATTTTTAGATATAAAACCAGTTTCCTGTATAGGTGAGTTTGGGTTATCAACCTAACATGCCTTATGATTTCACAAAAATTGTATCAGTAATTTTATTCCCACTTTTGTCCTCATATTGAAGCATAAGCCACAACGAAGGTGGAGGTGGTGTCTCATTAATGAGGTGGTGTCTCATTAAAATATATCTCCAATATCAAGCGTAATACCTAGATCATTGTGGGTGCATGATAATAATCATAATTAATCTTATGCATTATCTTGTGCATTAATAATATGCATTTTTAAAATAAATTTCCATATTCTTAGAAGTATATTGCAACACTGGCTTTGAGGTTCCTTTTGCATCCCATGCATTAACAGCTTTGTTTCCCTCCTGGGTTGATGGGAATGTCTCTGTCATGCTGCCATCTACTTTAACCTGACTTGCCATATCATTAGGTGTAGCCTTAGAAACATAATGAAATTCTAAAGATAGCCACATTAGTGAGTAGCTGGCAGAATGTAGGCCTAGTAATGATGTTGAACATTCTTTATAAAATTGATGGATCTTGTACAAAACAAGAGCTCAATTAAGGGCAAAATACTCCAGGGTAAAATCTACCTCTAGGTTACCATCTGCATTTCAAATATTTTCTGATTGATTTGACTCTGGATGGAATTTTCTTCCAGGTTAAATATTCCCATTACCCAACTTGATTTCCTTATAGATAGTGAAGTGGAAAATATAGTACCATTTCTCAGTCAATACAAGAGTATAAGGCAATGAAACGGGAAGAGGGGAATGAATGTAAGGCCTTGTGAATACCAAATTTGGACTATGACCTTGCTGAAGTCTCCTAACATTGCAAAAATGTACAAAACCACTGGTCTTTAATGATTCATTTCAGAATTGATATTTTCATAAGATTATATAACATAATTGTTAGAATAGAACTTTAAAATTTTATCTGATACTAAATCAGGCAGGTAAAATATTACTATGCCAGTTTTACAGATGAGGCAGCGAAAATTCAGGGAACGAGTACAATGTGATCAATGTCCTTTCTTAACATAGGTAAGACTAGATTCTAAGTCTCTCTTGTTTCTGATAACATTACTTATTCAACTAAATGAAATCCTAGGTTTCTCTTTTTTGAAAGGTCTTAAGATAAACAAGTTTATATCAAAGAGTCAATTTTCTGAATAGAAAGGACACACTGGAACTTATGAGTGATTTTAGTGTATTTATTCCCTATTGCAGAAAACAATGCAATGAGAAAACTGGAACATCAGTTTGCCCAAGGTCACTAAGATAGTCATTCGACACTACCTCTGAATCATAGTTCAAGCTATCATATGCACTGGTTAGGATTGTAAAATACGTACTAGGTGAAGTGCATATTTCTGATTAAGTTACACTCTCATTTAGATTAAAACAAACATAAGATGAGAAGTCAGAAGTATATTTATAGTACTGATGAGTGTAACAACGTTGAGAACTCAGTCATATGCTGTACTACTTATATCAAATGCTACCATACAAGGTAAAATCACTAGCTTAAAAAAGAGTAAAAATTACAAGACTTTATATTTTTGCCAATATTCAATTTATTTCTAATGTCCGTGATTTTTAACTGTTATGGTGAATTTAATTCTAACAAAGGTATTCTTATCTAGATGGTTTAATAAATTAGAAGTTAGCAATGAGAAAATTTTTGTTTCCAATTGGAACTTTCATTTCTTAGATCTTATTGACATCAATAGCATAGGGAAAGTTATATACACAGGTGAAATTTTAATAGCTTTTTTATAGTTTTCTTTCCAAAAAATCTGAAAATTAAAAGATTTTGCAATTTTATGAATGTTTTGGATGTGGTAAATGATGAGTCTATTAGATATCCAAGAAAAGGAGCTAAATAAGCAGTTGAATAGCATGATCTGAAACTCAAAGGAGACATCAATGCTGACTAGATAAATTTAGGAGGCATTAAGCTAAAAAGAGTATTTAAAACCATGGGGTCAGATGAAGTTATCCTGGAGGAAATTGTATGAAGGGAGAAGAACATTAAGCACTAATCCCTGGAGTGTTCTAGCCCTCAGTCATTAGGTTTAACAGATAGAAATTTATGATACTATAAAAGGAACAGCAAATAAGCCAAAAAGAAAACTAGCAGAGTCTGAGGGCTGGGACACCAATAAAACAAGTGCTTGAAGAAGGAAGGAAGGAACTATCAGTTGTGGCATATGTTGCAGAGAAGTTTCTGAAAAAAGAAGGCACAGAAGTTACCATTGGATCTGGCAACTAGATTTGACAAGAGCAGGTCAGTGAATATATCAGATACAAAGCTCATGATGAAATTGGAAATAGTTGTACAAACATCTCCCTCAAAAGAGAGATGCTTAATGTTTCCTGTTAAAGGAGAGAAATGGGGAAAATAATTGGAGGAGGATGGAGATGTAATTAGAATGTTGTTTGTTTATTTAAGATGAAATATATACATCATGTCTGTATGCTCTTGGGAATGGCCATTGGGAAAAGAAGAACTGGTAATTCAGAGGAGATAAGAAATGTTTAGGAATAAAGTCCTTGAGAGATAAAGAGAGTTTAATACCTGCAGCACAAGGACTAGGGTTGAACTTAGGCAGAGCAAAACACCTTCTCTCTTCCAACACCAGAGGAAGCAGAGAATATAGGTGCAGACACCAGTGGGATGAAAGATTTGGTGGTGCTCAAGTGAGGGTGTACCTGTCCTTAGTACTTCTACTCTCTCAGTGAACTGTAAGAGAAGAAATCGGGCAAAAGAGGATAAGAAGAGAGAGAATAAAAGAAACCATTCGAGTGGAGTGTCCTTAGTTTTGTAATTAAAGAATACCATTTGGCACATATATGGCTAAATTTACCATATATATGGCTAGATTGTATTTCTGTTGTTCTTAATAATACCTATGAAAAGAACTTAGAGTCTGTCTCTTTAGCTCCCCTTTATGGTGAAAAATATTAGCAGCAAGAAATTTTTGTTGTATAGCAATAAAGAATTATAAGCTGCTCAATATTTCTGCCTTTCCATTTAAAACTAGATCTAGGGGTGCCTGGGTGGCTCAGTGGGTTAAGGCCTCTGCCTTCAGTTCAGGTCATGATCTCTGGGTCCTGGGATGGAGCCCCGCATGGGGCTCTCTGCTCAGCGGGGAGCCTGCATCCTCCTCTCTCTCTCTGCCTGCTTCTCTGCCTGCTTGTGATCTCTGTCTGTCAAATAAATAAATAAAATCTTTAAAAAAAAAATAAATAAAACTAGATCTAATTCTTTTAACAATAAACAACTGTAAAAGCCCCATTAGTAGGACATGAATTTGTTTTATCTGGCAATGGCATAAGATTCTACTGAGATAGTATACCATAGTGGTTAAAACTCTTGTTTCTTAAATTCAAATCCCCATTCTGCTAAGAGCAAGCACTTAACACCACTGAGGTCATTTTACCCACTTAAAAATGGATATGATAATAATACTTCATAAGGACTTATTGTTCTAGATTAAGAGTGTAAAGTTCGCTTTTAGCCTAGTGCTTTGGAAGATATATGTTCTCAACAGAGATGGCAATCATTACTATCATTTTCTATTGCAATCTCTTCTAAATTAACTGTTCTTCATGTTTAACTGCTTCTCTTTCTTAGATACACAGAGTTTATTTAGTTTGACACAATGTGTACCTATGGAAAGACAGATACATTGATAGTTGTGCAATTGATTTAGTAAAACATTAATTAGATTTAAATTCAAATGTTGTAAATGTATAGTCCTTTGGATTGCTGCATCAGAATGATAGGTAGACGCTCTTTTGATTTTAAAATGACACTTGAAGTTTAATAACATATTTTAGAAATTTCACTTTAAGTAACCATATCAATCAAGTTTAATAATGCAGTCTACATGTTAAGCATTTTTTAATTTCAAAGACAATAACATTTTTATTTAAGAAATGTCCTTGGATACATTTTTCATGTCTGCATTTCCACTTTATCCACATTATCCACTGTAAATAACTGTGCGATGTTCAGCAAGTTTCTTATCCCTTGTAAGCCTGCATTTTCTTACTGGAAAAATACTAACTACTAGAGAATTGTAGTATTTAGACTTTTTCCTCAATCAAATGAGAAACAGCTCATTACACAGGATTTGAAAGATAGTGTCCAAAAATATTACGTATTAACTATTCACGTCGTCTAGTTATATACTTTTTCCCTGTGACTATTATCATTTCTATGGAATAGTCATCTAGTGTAAAGAGAGGAATTTACAGTAACCACTTGATGAATCAAATTCTAGAATAACTGTTAATATAAATGGCCAGTCCTTTTGAGGGGAGGGAAACAAAGAAGGGCAGTTATCTTTTATTGTCAATTAATAAGGTTTTGTCAGTTCAATCCAAGCTACATTTGGATATTATATAATATATATAAATAGCCTATTATATGTCATTTCCAGAATGTTCCTTTCATGGTATCATTACAGGTGACACACCAGGTTAAGACCCTTTATCTTTTTTGGAATTTCTGTTTACATATATATATATTAGAAAAAAATCAGGAATGAATGACACACATCAACCTAATAGAACAAATGCAGATGTTTATTCCATCGATTAAATTTGAAACAATTTTAAAAAATGAAGAAAATAAATAGAAATCACTCATGTTAATACATTGGTGGTAAGTGTATTATTTTCTGACATATGTATATTTTATTTTTTAAAGGAGTTGCTAAATTAAAGTACTTAATTACAAAACAGTCTTTATTCCATAGAAACACCCTACATATTATTCCAGAATAGGAAAATAAAAAGAATCAAAGATCTACTTAAAAATTTATATAACAGGGGCACCTGGGTGGCTCAGTGGGTTAAAGCCTCTGCCTTTGGCTCAGGTCATGATCCCAGGGTCCTGGGATTGAGTCCCACATCAGGCCCTCTGCTCAGCAGGGGGCCTGTTTCCTCCTCTCTCTCTGCCTACCTCTCTGCCTACTTGTATTTCTGTCAAATAAATAAATAAAATCTTTAAAAAAAAATTATATAACAAAAAGAAAAAGCAAATAAGAATTATAAATTCTGAGAATTTTATGTTCCACAAAAGTAAAAAATTAATATCAAATAAAATTACCTATTTATATATATGTGACTAATACCTTAAGTTCTAGCATTATAAAACTGCTAATTTAATTATCCTAATTATGTGAGATTACCTCTAATTCCCAAGGAGATATTGCATGGCTCTTTAAGTGGTTATTTATTTTCTTCAATGGTTATACCTTTATTCAATACAGAAAACAAGAATGATTGATACTAAAATTATTATAATTTTCCCACAAACACAGAGTATACCCAGTATGGAGACCAAACTTTGAATAAATAAAGAAAATAAGACAACAGCATTCACACCAAATAATTGTTCCTGTACATATCTAACTAGCTGCTTTTCGAACTCAAGTAATTCCAAGCAGGAAAAAAAAAATCTATCTATCTATCTATCTATAGATATGTATAGATAGATAGATAGATAGATAGGTATATCTTCAATCTTTCTTTAAGCCCCATCATTCTCCACTGTTTTTTTTTTTTTAAAGATTTTATTTATTTATTTAACACAGAGAGATCGAGATCACAAGTAGGCAGAGAGGCAGGCAGAGAGAGAGGAGGAAGCAGGCTCCCTGCTGAGCAGAGAGCCGGATGCAGGGCTGGATCCCAGGACTCTGGGATCATGAGCTTGATCCCAGGACCCTGAGATCATGACCTGAGCCGAAGGCAGAGGCTTTAACCCAATGAGCCACCCAGGCACCCCTCTACTGTGCTTTAAAATCTTAACCTAATTTGTTTATTAATTGAGAGAAAAAGGAACAATATGTGTTCACCACCTCTCTTCAAGTTGACCAGACCCGAAGACAAAGCCATATTTTCAGAAACTATATATCCGTTATCATATCAAAGTCATCTTATTTTAACCACTTTTCACATTGAAAGTTGACCACATTCCTTATTTATGTCAATTCTTTCCAACAAAACCATTTTAAAAATAAATCTCATATGTAGAACATCACTCCCCACTAATATATTGTAAAACAAATATATATATATCAGTTTCATTTGAGTGAAAACCATCCCAGAGCAATTCAAGAAAACTTTAAGTTTATTACAAAAATACTTCACAAGAAGATCTCTACCAATACTGAAAGATCAAAATTGCCCAGAGTCTGTGATGCACTGGAGATGCTCTGCTAAGGGACACATGGGCATTACAGAACAAATTCACTTTGATATTGGAACCAAGTCCCTGCCCCATTCCCTCAATATTCTCTAGTATGGATTTGTTATTAACAACTAAAAACAACTGTTTCAAAAAGAATTCCTATGAAGATAGATTTAATATTTTTAGGATGGTTCAAATTTATGACAGCTCTAGCTTTTATATTTATCAATATAATCCCTACCTTTCCCATAATTTCTTAGTGGGGTTTATTATTTTATTATTTATTTTATTTTATTGAGGAGAAAAATTGCATCTCTGGAACAGTTACAGATACAAAAGGACAGTCTAGTATAACATTTAAGTATTTGGGTTCTAAGACTTATTTAGGTTCAGATCTTGGTTCTGTAGTTTTTGTAGTATTGGACAGGTTACTTAATCTCTCTAAACTTTAGTTTTCTCACCTCTAAAATAAGAATAATAATGACAATTGTCTCATAAGGTTGTTAGGAATATTCAAGGAATTACATACATAAAGTCCCTGCCTGTAGTCATTGCTCAGAAACATTATTTTATCAGAAAAATGAAGCAAAACTCTGTCTTTTGATTATACATATAAAGATACATAGCTTTTGCTTCATTTAAGTGATCAGTAAAATTATATTTGCTGTCCACACTTTGTAACTCTTTTAAAATTATAACCCTTTAAAAATTAACTTTTTTAGTCTGTTGAAAAAGTAAACAAAATATATGCCTATTACATATGCATATATGAATGGTCACTTTTTTGTTATTACTACATTTTATTTTATGTGTAAAGATTTATTTTAGAGAGAGAGAGGGCATGCAGGTGCATGTACATGACAGGGGAGAGAAAGGGGTAAAGAATCTCAAGCAGAATTGGTGCTGAGCTCAGAGTCTGACAGGGTGCTTGATCTCAGGACCCTGAGATCATTAACTGAGCCAAAACCAATATTTGGATGCTTAACTGAATGAGCCACCTATGTGCCCCCCCCCTTTTTTTAACAGATTCCCCCCCTCTCTCTCTTTTTTTTTTTTTTTTTTTTTTTAAGTAGGTTCCATGTTGGTCATGGAGCCCAACACAGGATTGAACTCATGACCCTGAGATCAGGAGCTGAGCTGAGTTCAAGAGTCACTTGATAACACTTAACAGAGTTATTGCTTTTTATTCAGTGTCAGGCTTAACATCCCATCAATATCCTTTTCTTCCCCTCAAGTTTTTTTACTTGATATGTTCATTTTGATTCCCATACAACATTAAGAATCAGAACATTACAAAATTGTGTGTAGATTCCCTGATTTCTTTGTTGTATATGTGTATTAGATGAGCTACAAGTTTACTGGACAGATTAATAGATTGACATATTGATGAAATTATCTATCCATCATCCATCCATTTATCTATCTATCTATCATCATTTACCTGTTTCTACCTACCTACCCACTCAGGATGTTTATAGCAGAATTTCTTTTTTGGTACCACCACTATGCAAAATAATTTGAAAGACTGTTCAGTTCTATTTGCATCTGCTTATTTCCTCTTTGTATTCCTAGAACCCAGCACAATGCTAGGGATCTATTAAGTTGTAAGTGAATGAATGAGTGAGTATCAGTTATGTGTCTGTAATCCAGTAATTTGTGTCATTAGTTTAATATGTAATTTAAAAAATAATTTATACAAGTGCTGAATCCTACATTTATGATTATAGTTTAATAATGTTTTAAGTGGAAATTGTAATAGCTTCTTTGTCTTGATACTTAATTGCCATACGCTTTAGGGTAAATCTACTTTATGGTAATTCAAAATAATATTTTATTCCATTAACCTGAATAATTGGAGTTACTATTGTTAAATGTGTCATATACTGGATATAGAAGAACAGTAGCCTCATACTGCTCTGCTTTTCTCTAATGATTTTTTTTTTATTTTTAGACACTTTTATATGCAGTTGTAAGAAATAATAAAGAGATCCTGTATACTCTTCACTCAGTTTCCTGCAAGACAACTTCTTGCACAAATATAATACAATATCCCAGCCAGAAAATTGACTTTGATACAATCTGTCAATCTTAAATTTTATGAATTTTACATATATCTGAGTGTTTATGTTTATTTAGTTTCATGTAGATTTGTATGACTCCACCACCATGATAAAGACAGTACAGTTCATCACAAGGGTCCCTCATGTTATCTTTGCCTTCCATCCCCTCCCCCTACAACCTCTGGTGCCCACTAATCTGTTTTTCAACTTTCTGATTTTTCTCTCTTTAAGGATGTTACATAAAGTCATACCGTATGCAACCATTTGATATTGTATTTTTTCACTCTGCATAATTCCTTTCAGATCCACTTAAGTTGTCACATGTATTGTCATTCCTTTTTATTGCTGAGTAATATTGCTTGGTATGAATACACAGTTTAACTATTCACTTGTTGAAGGACATTTGGGTTGTTCCTACTTTTTAGCTTCTATGAATGAATACATATGTGATCCTAAGTCCTTATCTCTCTGGGATAAATGTACAAGAGTGTAATTACTGAGCTGTATGGTAAACACATTAGCCTTACAAGAAACTACCATACTTCTTTTCAGAGTGGCTGTAGAATTTTATATTCCCAACAGCAATGCATGAGGAGTTTCATTTTCTCCAGAACCTTGCCAGAAATCAGTGATCTTATTTTTTATTCTAGTTGATCTGGCAGGTATATAGTAATATCTCATTGCAGTTTTAATTTGCATTTTCCTAATGGTTAATGATGTCAAACAAATATTTTCATGTACCATCCAGTATCCTCTTCATTGAAATGTTTTTTGTCCATTTTTTAATTAAATGTTTTTTCTTCTTCCTCCCCCTGGACCATACTTGAGTTTTAAGAGTTCTTTATATATTCTATATACAAATCCTTTATGGAATAGATCTGCTGGAGAGAAAACTCTCTGTGGCTTTCTTTTCATCCTCTGCACAGTCTTTCACAGAGCATCTAATAATTTTCAGGAAACGTATTATTGAGCTACTAAAATGTCATGCCTCTTCTTGAAACAAGTTAGCACACAAATTAACAGCAACAACAACAAAAAGCAATTGAAATTAGATTTTTGTGTAGTGATTGAAAAATTGGCTCAAACATTTTATAAGTTAAATTTCTAAAAGCACACAGATATGAGGAACTTTGAAACTGATTTTGGTAGCATCAAAACTAAAGGTTTGTTTCTGTCTTTTGATAGGTTCTGTTGCCACTGCATGTCGTGACCCAGGGGTTCCCATGAATGGTACTAGAAATGGGGATGGACGAGAACCTGGGGACACTGTTGTTTTTCAATGTGACCCAGGATATGAGCTTCAAGGAGAGGAAAGAATAACCTGCATTCAGGTAGAAAATCGATACTTCTGGCAGCCCAGCCCACCAGTCTGTATAGGTATGAATTAAAGAACAATTAACATTTTATGTATGTGTAATACAATGGATAATATGGGTATTGATGTTATTAAGAACAATATTCTAGAATGGTTTTATATAGAGTCAAAGATTTCAGAAATCTATGAGCCTTCAAAATAATGCACAAAATTTTAAATGATCGTAATTTTTTTCCTAAGGAAAGGGTCCAAAATTGCATTAGATTCTCAATGGTTTGAAGACCCTAACCAAAAAAAAAAAGGTTAAGCATTATAGCTCTTGAAAAATCTAAATTTTCCCTTACCTACTATATAAATGTAGTTACCCACTGCTTTTAAAATTTAAAGAGTAGATTCAGATTCTGTATTTAAAGTGGACCAGTTTGGGAACCCGGGTGGCTCGGTGGGCTAAGCATCTGCCTTCTGCTCAGGTCATGATCTCGTGGTCCTGGGATCAAGCCTCGCATCAGGCTCTCTGCTAAATGGAGAGCCTGCCTACCCCTCTCTCTCTGCCTGCTTCGCCTACTTGTGATCTCGCTCTCTCTGTCAAATAAACAAATAAATAAAATCTTTAAATAAATAAATAAATAAAATGGGCCAATTCATCTTGTGTCTCTAATAGCTATTTCTTATAAGAGAGAAAATTTTATTGAAACTTATGTTTGAAAAGCTTTGTTTAGTTTCAAAGCTTTGGCTCTACATTCAATTCATGAATACTAAAATGTGTTTTTATTTTGATAATCTGAGGATTTACAGCAACTTGGTTCATACTTCTATCTGCCTTTTGCCTCCATGCTCTGTTCTTGATTCTCTAAGTTAGAATCTAGAAAATTCAGATACATATTATATCTTCACTGGTATGAGAAAAGTTACCATAAAACCTGCTGTATAATCTTTTTAAAATCTTATTATTAAGTTTTTAAAATTAAAATTGTCTTATCTGAAATGATTTACCTCAAGTGTTTTAGAACTGTCATCATGAATTTACAATAGATTTTGACCAAAGTATGTTCTCTCTGTTCAAAATCTCATTTCTTTATATATTCTCCTACTATACTATAAGCAACTTGAAATAATATTCCAAATTCATTCACTCCTTGTTCATGATTGTATTTTTTATAGTATTCAACATATGCAAATCTAGCACATTTAGGAAACAAAATCTTATTTTTATTCATTTATATCCAAATCATAAATGCATTTTTAGTAATAATTTCATAGTGATTTTTGAGTCACATGGTTATAGGAAAAGTGTTTAGTACCTCAGTCAGAAGGGAACAAACTCAAGCACTCAATTCAGCATCTTTTTACCCCCATCTTGTAACTTCATATGCAAGAGTTGCAAGCTCAAATTCATTAGTCATTCAGTGTGTCCTAGGCATTGCTCTAAATATGGAGGACTTAGCAGTAAAACACAACAGAGAAGTTCCCTGTTCTTGTGAACCTACTGACTAGTGAAGTGAAAGCTTAAATTAAAAAATCTATATTTTCACATCATATTTTCTGTATTTTACATGTTGGCATTTTAAAAACACTTAACGCATAAAGCAAGACACATCTAAAGGCTCAAGCCAGCCGGGGAGTAATGACGGTTCTAGACTTCTGTATAAAATGAAACAGATAACAAGGAAGAAGCTTATTGGGGCACCTGGGTGGCTCAGTGGGTTAAAGCCTCTGCCTTCGGCTCAGGTCATGATCTCAGGGTCTTGGGATCAAGCCCAGCATCAGGCTCTTTGCTCCAGCAGGGAGCCTGCTTCCACCTCTGTCTCTCTCTGTCTGCCTCTCTGCCTACTTGTGATCTCTGTCAAATAAATAAATAAAATCTTAAAAAATAAAGAAAAAGAAAAAAGCTTATTAAATAAACTTAAAAAAAAGGCACAAAATAAGAGCATAGCTTGAACCATTTCAAATTTAGCAATATTACCATTTACTATTCATTATTTCCATTTCACATGCACGTTGCTCTTCATGTACCACTGCAAGATTCTAGATCATCAATTACTGATTAATTTACATTTACTATAAGTACACTTAAAAAAACAAGGGCTAAAATATAGTTAAGAAACATTTTCAAAGAAAGAGAATGAACTTTCCATTTGTTTGCTTACTATTCAGTTAACCTAGAAACATCCAATTAAATTAAAATACCACATTCCAAACAATTGGAATTTGACTCTCTTATAAAGAGAATCTTCATGTAAAGAAGAAATGATAGAATACTACAGACTTACTATAGGAGTTTTTGATTTAGTGTAACTCATCACACTAGTTTAAGGGTGTTGCTTATTAGAATTATCAGAAGGCTATATAATGTCAAGTGTTATTATGTTTAGAATCCTAAAATATCCAACAGCTTTGCATTAAAATTCTAGGAAACACTAAAATACAGGGGCACCTGGATGGCTCACTGGGTTAAGCCTCTGCCTTTGGCTCAGGTCTGATCTCAGGGTCCTGAGATCAAGCCCCACATTGGCTCTCTGCTCAGCAGGGATCCTGCTTCCTCCTCTCTCTCTGTCTCTCTGCCTGCCTCTCTACTTGTGATCTCTCTCTGTCAAATAAATAAATAAAATCTTAAAATAAATAAATAAATAAATAAAATACAAAACATAAAGGATGAAAAAGTTTTGTGATAGGTTATTATAAAATTCCATTTGTAGACAAGACTTTAGCTTGCAAGTCCTAATTCTAGGGGAACAAATAGTGAAACACTAAATCTTTCTTAAAGTGAGCAGGTTGTGGAAAGTTTTTTATGAACTACAGTGCTGTGTATTATTTTTTGGTAGGAAAAGATAGCTTGAGGAGAAGATATGCATTAGAGCTTCTCTGAGGAAGAAAATAACCTAAAAAAAAAAAAGTCTGAAAAATTGCTAAGGCTGTACAAGTCTTGACCTCTGGAACTGATAAGAAAGAACTCCATGATTGGAAATACTATGCCAAAGATTAAACCCTGAACTTTTTAGAAACTCCATAAGTCTATGCCTCAGACCCTGGAGTATAAAGCATTTTGCTTGCATATAGAAGTAGTTAGCCTTTAAGCAAGTACCAAATAGAAGGACGTCATCTTTAAGAGAGTTAATGGAATTCATTCCAACAAAATTGACAGTGTGAAGATTACTTTGACTTCCAGAGGGAAAGTAGTAGCACGATATGAAGGTAAATAACAAAGACATAAGTGTGGGTGGGCTGCAAAGTCTGTATACACAAATAAACCTAAATGGGGTCGAAAAATTAAGATTGGAAAATAGTTATCAACAGTTGCCTGTGCAACTACCTCGTGAGAAAAAACACTCAGAACAAATCATTTATGTCAGGATTCCATGGAACCTAACTAAAAATTTAGTTCATAAATACATTCAACTTAAGGAGAATCTTATTCTGGGTGTTTGATGATTAGATGCATGAAAATAGAAATATATTTTCCAAGGGCTATTTAAAGTTTAGTATTTTTAAGGCAAAGAAAATTTTTATTTACTCAATGTTTGGAATATACAAACGTCAGATAATACCTCTGCTTGTTTCAGTGGCTTTTGTGGATTTCCAAAATCAACTATAACAATGAACTCTATTGGGAAAACTTTGGTAAATAACTTAAATAATGGAATCAAAAGAATTTTTAGATGATCTTACACCTGAATTATAGTATGATCATGGAAAATATCGAGTAAGATACTTAAAATATATGTAATATATTTTCCTATATCTTTTTAAAAAATTTCCCTATACCTTTTGTGATAAAGGATATAAACATATATATGGACATGTACGTGTGTATACATCTGACAATAAAAAAGACCAGGGTGCCTGGGTGGCTCAGTGGGTTAAACGTCTGCCTATGTCATGATCTCAGGGTCCTAGGATCAATCCCAGTTGGGCTCCCTGCTCAGCTGGGGAGTCAGTTTCTCCCCTACCCCCTGCTCATGCTCTCTATCTCACTCACTCTCTTTCAAATAAATAAAATAAAATCTAAAAAAAAAAAAAAAAGGCCAATGTTCCCTGTGAAAGATAAGGAAAATTGATACAAATTTGCTCTCCTAGGCTCCCAAATTACACATAATCCCACCACCATAGTTTGAGGGGGGAAAAACATACACACAACATTTTGCTGTCATTCTGTCTTTTATATATATATATATATATATATATATATATATATATATATATACACATATATATGTATATATATATACACACATATGTACATTTTCCATTATTATACATTTTTTTGTAAATTCACATATAAGTTTATAAATTCTAAAGGCAAAATATGCTATTATTTTTATCAAAATATATAGGTATAAATTAGATTGTTCATTCATCCCATTTATTTTTACTATTTTCTTAATAAATACAAGGAGCCACTAGCAATTTCACAAACTTTTATGGAATGTGTAGTATGTGCTGAATCCCAGGTTTAAAATATTTTTATTTATTTATATGACAGAGATCACAAGTAGGCAGAGGAACAGTCAATGTGAAACAACTGCAGAATTATATGCATAAGCATAGTATGATTAGGTGTTTTTATTGGGAGAAAGATGAATTAGAGGAAGCCAGAGGCATGGGAAACAAGAAGCCATTGCAATAATTCAGGAGGCAGGTAAGAATCAGATCTAGAAATATGGTAACAGGGAAAGAAAGAGGAATAGGTTGAAATGTATCTATGAGGATCTATAACTTAAGAGTCTTGATTGTGCTTCTTGATGCATTGGCACATGGATAAAGCAAAGAAAAGAGAAGAATCTTATGCCTCTAGCTTGGGAATATAGGTGGATGACAGCACTAATCAAACAGCTTAGAAATGCAAAAGAAGAAACAAATTTGATTTGAGGTTTGGACATGTTAAAGGCTTTGTGTTTGATGTGCCCGTAGGTTATCAGGTATAGATAGCTAGTGAGCATTTGAGTATATGGCTTAGAATTTGAAAATTGGGTATGGTCAATATGGAAAATGTAACAGAAAAGAAATCAGAGATGACTGGGAAAAGAACTCAGGAGAATACTACAAATATAAGAGGAAGTAGAAGACACATGTTGCAATAAAACTGAGGTCTGTACAAAGACACTAGAAGAAAATTAGAAGTTAAGTTCCAACAAGGAGAGTAAATTTAAGGTGAAAGTAAACCCTAAACAAAGACTGCAGATATGACGAGGAAAATAAAATGAATCAATACAAAAGGCATTCCAAGCTAGGCTAAGAAGTGTTTGTGTTAGGGGCAAGGATGCTGAGGCAGATAGCAATGTTTGGAGAGGGAACAAGAGGTGCGGAGAACCTAATAAAGCCATCTAGAGTCCATAAGCAACTAAAGGGCTATTGTGTCTCTGTAAATATAATTTAAAAGAAAAACAATTTTAAACCCAAAGATAAGTTTTCTCAGGATGAAGACTTTGCTGCTTTTCTTGGAGATTTTTTTTTTCCCTGGTGATGACCTGCTTTGTTAATCATGTTAGTCTGCCTATAAGTAAATACAGCACCCAGGTGAAGGAAAAGCCAATGAGATTAGACCTCCTTTTCCAAAGACTTCATTGTAAAATAAAAAAATAAATAAATAAATAAAACAAATCATAAATATATAAGGAAAGACTTCTATTTATAAAGAACTATTGCAGTTTGGGTATTGTCAGGGGAACCATTGTGATAAGGAGAACAGTGTGACCCTAAGATCTACAAGCATCTCAAGAGTTAGGCAAAAGGGATTTTTCTTGTATACAGTGGAGTATATAAGACTAGAAAGAACCAGGTATAGGGAAATGGGATGAAAGGGTGGCTCAATCCATTAGTAGAGCAGAGAATGATGTCTTCCAAGCCCATCCTGTCCTCAGGAGGTGTCGTGTGCTGGCTGGAGACTGAGGGTGGATCAGAGTTCAGGGGCTCCGAGGAAGGATGGAAGCCTAACCAAAGTTTGGTTATGACCATGTTATTCTGATTAATGAGTATGAGTTCAGCTAATCATTTGAGTCAAAGAATGGGAATCTACAGGGTCTTATCACAGGAAAATAAGGGAGTTTCTTTAAAGGGCCCTACCTAAGACATGCTAAGTGAGTTTTATCTCAGTCATACAGGGAAGCGTGGTCCCACACAGTAAGGCCATTTAAGCAAACACAAAAGGATGAAGGCATTTCTTAATCATCAGGTAAAACTCAACATTTTCAGTTGAAAAAAAAAAATGAAAATAAATCAGCCATAAAGAACTCTGTTTTATTTTTTGGATGGAAGATTTCTGGACATGTCTGTGGACAAAGGAGATTAATCCAGAGAGATGGAAGGTGATAAATGAACCAAGATTCCAGAGAAGGAAGAGCGATTATGTGAACTGCTTGAGGGTATTATCCTGATTAATAGGAGGGAATCTCTATTCTCTGATTATAGAGAGAAATACTCAGGAGACACTGAAATTTGAAGAGGGAGGACTATAGAAAGTTGACATATTTATGTCTAATCATTTGATAAGATCTACAAAGATGTGCAGATGATAGGTAAGCACTGGTGAATAAATTAAGTCTGAGCAAATAAATATTCTCAGTACAGTAGGGGCTAAAGTCATCTACTGTCACTGAGATGCTGAGGTAAGGGTAGTGGAGGTGCGTGGAGAAATGTACTAGCAGATGTCCATAATTTAGATGGCAGATATTACCAAATTATAGTGATAATTTTGCATATCTATACTCGGGCAAAGAACAGAGATCTGCAATGTTGCTAGAACCAAAACTTTCCTTCTTCCAAAACTGGTTTGATGCTGCCAAAAGGATCTAAAAAGTCTGATAACTGAATGATAAAACTTATGTGAGAAAACTATAATTTTAAAACTCAAATAAGAGAAGAATGTTGCTGTGCTGATTATATGTCTGAGACATCATGAGGACATGATCTGAATCTTTCTCTCCTGTGTGTGTTTGTGTGTGTGTGTGTGTGTGTGTGTGTGTGTGTGTGTATTTATATCCCCACTGTCCCACTCTACCGCTGGAGTCCTCCCTATCTTCATGGCTCTATTTTTTCTGAAGCTGCCAATTCTATATGATACATTATTTTCGATCATAAACTGTTAAACACAGACTTCAACAATAATCCCTTAAAGAATTTATTCTTTGAATTTCCTTGACACGTTTTAGAACCTCTTCAGTGAAGTGTTACAGAAACCTTTGTTTGGGGCTGTAATAACTGTAGTATCTGTCTATTTTCATCAACAAGTCAGACAACTAGAATTTAGGGAAATGATAACATGCAGTATAAGAGTATTTTATTGTACAGTGCTGTAGGTTCACAGATAATTATCTATTCTCACTCATTCACTATTGTCAAAAAATCTTCCTCCATAAATACATTTTAAAAAGGTACCAAGGAAGACGTGAAAATGAGCCAAGTATTTCACGTCCCATTATTCTACTTATTATTAGAGGGTTTTTTTGCTTTGTTTCTAACTTTTTCCTTTAAGCTTCATATTTGTTCTTAGAAACCATGGGAAAACCATCTATACACTTCTTCTCAATGCTTATCTTTTTTTTTTTAAAGATTTTATTAATTTATTTGAAAGAGAGAGAGAAAGAGAGCATGATAGGGGAGAAGGTCAAAGGTCAAAAGGAAAGTAGACTCTCTGCTTAGCAGGGCGCCTGATATGAGACTTGATTATGGACTCCAGGATCAACTGGCATCCAACCAACTGAGCCATCCAGGCACCCAATGCTTATCTTTTACATGAAACAAAATAGTATTAGAAAGGGAGAGAAGTACATGTGTAATTTCTTGTCTTTTAAAGCCAGTGAAGAAGATAAATTCAATGTAACTATGTACATATGTCTTTAATATCTTAATGGTCTTTCTTGAAAGGCAATACAGTATTCTCAACCATGCAATACTAGAAAAAGTCAGATGTGTATGAAATCTTCTGAATTTTTTAGAGAAGTGTTTACATAAATATTGATAGCTAATAAATCTTATTAATCACTTAAGGGTTTGTTTGTTTGTTTAAATTAAAGCACCCTGTGGAGGAAATTTAACAGGATCTTCAGGCTTTATTCTTTCACCAAACTTCCCTCATCCATATCCTCATAGCAGGGACTGTGACTGGACCATCACCGTCAACACAGACTATGTTATCTCCTTGGCATTTATCAGGTGAGTTCTTGTGCATTTCCACATTAAAAAAAAAATATTTTCTTGTCATTTTACCTTAGCATTTACCTTAGCATTTTACCTTAGCATTTACACTAGGCAAATATTTTTTTTTCTATATATGACATTTTAATTAATTTTTATTAATTCCAATATTGATACTTTGTAATCAGCAGTTTGCAGCCTTCTGTAGTAGTACAGATGCCAATGTAGTTTTGAAGGCTGGTGGGTGAGCCTCCTCACCAGATTTCAGTGTAGAGGAAGCATGTTAAAGGTCAAGTGGTTTATTGTCTTTCACGAAATGTGATCTCTTTATAACCTTTCCTCTCTCCCTGTATTTACCATTGCTACTTCAAAAAATTCAGTTTTTCCCAAACTTCAAGATTGAAAGGTCAATATTTTCAGGATTTTTTTCTCCTATTTGTATGGCACCCAAAATCTTTTTGTAGCATCTAAAAACCCATATATGCAACATTACCTTTCCACTTGTGAAAAAATGTATTCTACCTGTTATTTTTATGGTGATGTCATTAAGTCAAGCTAATGGAAAAGAGATGCATCATTCCCATATGATTTCTCAGCACAAGTTGTCTCATGGTAGAGCTTTACATGGGAGTGTTCCAGAATTTACATTTGTCAGTTAGTAATGTCACTAGCTGGGTAGGCTTAGTACTGAAATAGCAGAGGATTCAGCTTCCCGTGTGGGAAATAAGGTGGCTGAATTTGAGCTCAAACTACCACCACATTCTGTGTTACCTTCGATAGGTTAGTTTTTGGAATAAAGCTGTTTACTCACATGGAAGTTACACCTATTGTCACAAAACCCGGTCTAACATTTTCCATTATTTCAAGGGGAGGGGCTAGGGATCAGCAACTCAAAGAGTTCTTTAAGTAGAAAAGTTCCTAACTTTCAGTGTCCAAGATTGATGTGCTTGGCTCTAGTAACACAATCCCTCCTGCTGGTGTGTTAAAGCTGCTTGGTATTTATGTAAAATATTAAGATTAAATATGTACTTTTTCCCAATATATTGAAACCAGGTTTAAGAACAGTTTGAACTCATAAAAAATTTATAAAAGTGCACATATGCAGACTTTTTATTTCTATAATTTGTAGTAATACATTGATAATTGGTAGTAACAAAACAACAGTGATGACAATGTTAGTTATATGCCAGGACCCAGCTATAAGACAACTTGCTGAGGTTATTATACTCATTTTTACAGTTGAATAAATGGCAGTACAGACATTAGAAATGTCAATTTGAATAATACAGGCCTTAGTGGGCTTACAGAATTATTGTAGTTAATAAATGAGTGGTAGAAGGCTGTATTAGATGAAACACATGACCTAAATTTGATTTCCAACTGTGTCATTTATTATATGACCCTTGGGAGATCACTGACATTCAGGGTCTTAGTGTACTCATTGGGAAAATGGAAATTATAATCCCTTCCTTATACCATAGGATTATTGAGAAGACCAAGTTAATATTTATGAAACTGCCTTATAAAATAGAATGTACTCTACTTTTTTTCAGGAGAAATAGTCATTACAGCTAAGATTTTGTTTTATTCTCATTTTTAAAGAAGTTACAAAGTAGTATTTTAAAGCACCTATTTAGGCCCAAACTAGAAATTAAAAAGAAATGGGCTTCATTCCATTGTTTAATAGGCTTTTGGGATTCTGAGGATAATACATACAGCTATATCATTTATAAAGCATTTCCTTCTAGTGATTCTGCCAACAGTGACATAGGTAAGGTAGTTGTAATATTCATTAAATCTTAATGTTGAAAGAAAAGCAGTTCAGAAATGTTGTGTTTTGCCCCAGAAGAAGGGTAATAAGTAACAAAATAAGGCCTTATCTTCTGATTTTTCCTATATTACAGCAAAAATTACCAAAATTTAGGCCTTAGGTTCCACCAAAGTATTTCAAGAGGAATTAACTGATTTAGACTTAATGAAGTTGGATATTGAATAAATTAAACAGAATAGAACAATGTGGTGGTTTCCTAACTTTCTCATGTTATGGGGCCCCTTATTTATTGAAAGTTTGGAAACCATGCATTATGCCAGTCTTTCTTCCTATTCATGCACAAGTAAACTACCTGGATTCCTGTCCTTTATACATACATATGTAAAGACTTAGAATTGTGGAAATTTAACCTCTATAAACTCAGTAGATTTGTAAAGAACATTTCTTACCTAACAAGTTTCTTATTTATATGCAAAGATGATGAAATTTGACAAGATAATTTTTCCACTGACCCATATTTAACAATTGCAAGCTTTACTGGTTTTATTTAATATCATGAACTTTTTGACTTTTCTTAATGACCCAACTGAGTCCATCCTTTTCTTTGCTACAGTATGAGCTAGGTAATAGACAAATGATTGCATGTCTTGTGCTTCTAAATATTTGGGTTCTTTAATCATTAGGGGATAATTCTCATACTTTTGAAGGTTGTTAAGGCAAACCTGGAATATAAAATATTGATTTGAATAATTTACATGCGGAAATGTTCTTATTTACACATTATTTAATTTTGACAAACGGTGTTGGTATGATTTCTCCTACATCAAGTTCTAAAAGAAGAAAATATATTTACTTTTGAGAAAAAAGAACACCTAATACAATGTGCAGGACCTCATTTGAGTAATTTAAATGTAAATTTTGCATTTCAAACTTTTGCTTGAATCGGTTATGTAGAGTTGAATTTTAAACAGCAAATATGCTTGTAAATTTTGAAGTTCAAGTCGAATAATATCATTGACAAAGAAAAAAGAGGTTGTGTTTTCATAATGCAAGACATCTGGATGAAAAAATTTTAAAACAGACATTGTCCTCCATGTTTTACGGATATAAAGTACCTTATATGAGGATATATAGCTACCCAGGGCAGAAGCAAGGCTTCACTGTATCTCTATGACTCCAAACCTTGTACCCTTTTCATTAGAAATTGCCTTACTATCATTGTATTCCCTTTAGACAGAGTGATAACTTAGAAATATTTGAAAATATCAAGATGTCTTTTCCCTTTTCTACTGCTTTGATATTCATATTCAATGTGTTGTTGCCAGGTAAATTTTCAACTTAGTTTACATTGCCAGGGTCTGTTATTTTTAAAGACATTGACTGAATTAATATAGGAGTATTGACTACTATACTTAACACCTTAGCATTAATCATTCCAATTCTTTTTCTCTCTCCCTCTCTCCATTTTTTTTTTAGTTTTAGCATAGAACCTAACTATGACTTCCTCTATATATATGATGGACCAGACAGTAATAGCCCACTGATTGGAAGTTTTCAAGACAGCAAGTTACCAGAGAGAATAGAGAGCAGCTCCAATACTATGCATTTGGCTTTTCGGAGTGATGGATCTGTTAGTTACACTGGATTTCATTTAGAATATAAAGGTAAATGTCAACATTTGATTTCAGCAGCATGATTTAGATTGTATTTTATACAGGAGAATAATTCTGTATTGGCCATTGTCAGTGGTTAGTTGTCTGTGTATTTCTTAATGCAGACTACCTACAATTCATCTTATAAAAGGGCTCTCACTCTATGCTTTTCCTATCAGTGAGAAGGAAATTAGCATTTCCCTGATTACTACCAAAGGAAATGTATCAGGCAAACAAATTAGCAATTAGTACACTGTGGTAGTTGGCTAAGACAATGAAATATTTAAAAAAAGAATTTTGGAAGCTGAAGATTCATCTTGCACAGGCAGACAGAGTGGCAGGCAGAGGCAGAGGGAGAAGCAGGCTCCCCACCCAGCAAGGACCCCGATGTGGGACTTGATCCCAGGACGCTGGGATCATGACCTGAGCCGAAGGCAGCCTCTCAACCAACTGAGCCACCCAGGCATCCCTGAAGATTCATCTTTATTCGGAGACTACTCTCACTGATAAGGAGAACAAAGTATACTGATAATTACATTTCAGAAAATATCCAAAGATATTTGAATGTGTCAATATTCAGAATAAAAAAATAGTGATAATTTTAATATCTTAGAATATTTCTGCAAGCATTTAAATGAATTACAATGCTTATAGATATTTATAAATATATTTTTCTTAACTTTTATTCTATGACTATGAGAAAAAATAGATCTTAGTGTTTAAATTTAAATTTTTTTCAATAATTGAGTTCAAAAACATATACTGATAATTTATCTCAAGTTATCAATTGCGTACTAAAAATACATATTTTAGATTTATTACCACTTGGCTTTTTTTCATTATGAAATATTTTCAATAACTGAAGATCATACAGAATAACAAAACAAACTTCTTAATATCTACCATCCAACCTGACAAACCTTAAAATTGTGTCATATTTGCTTCAGATCCCTTTATTCCTATCTTAAGAAATATAATATTAAATATACAATTGAGACTCCTTTTGCATTTGCCATGGAACAAGTGGTATGTCTCTTCAGGTCTATCAGAAGAAGTAAAGATTAATTCCACAACTTTACATGGCATGGTTTAAGGAAGGCTTTCATAGGGCAGGGGAAAACTCACAAATTAGCATTGTACAGATGCTTGGAATCCTCCAATAGCTCCAACAAAATTTGGGAATGCATGCCATGGCCATGTTATCTAGTGAATATAGACATGATGTGGATTTCATTACATTGGAAAGGCTGAGCCCTCTATGAGTCTCTCATTTTACAGAGGAAAGTGAGAAAATGGCCTTGTCAGTGAAAGAATTTACAAGCTGCTTGATACCAGACAGTGAGGATTTGGACTGCCAGCTATTTATTGGGGCTCTCTGCAAATGCTAGCTGCTCCAAGCCAGAGGACTCTGGAGAAGTTTAGGCTTTCTAACTATGGGTTAGGAAGTATTGGTCTTATGCAGGATTGAACTTAAACACCATACCGATCTCTCCATGTGTAAGATTACATAGAGAGTAATACACCAGGCAGACAGGATTCAGTGAGCTGGCTATCCAGGCAGACCATTATGAGTACTCTACTATAGCTTTGTTTTACCACTATAGCTTTAAGGTAGCTATGAGGAAGGTAGAGTACCCCCATCTTATTCTTATTCAAAATTGTCTTGGTGTGTCTTAACCTTTTTAACTTCTATTTTGATTTTAGAATTACATTCTCTCTGCCTGTTGAATTTGATGGGGACTGCATTGTATTTATAAATTATTTAGAATAAATTGAAGGATGTATGATATTTAATCTTTTCATCTATTATAATAACATATCTCTCAATTTACTCATACCTTCCTCATTGTTTTTTAGTAACGGTTTATAATTCTCTTTATAAATTTTTCTCATCTAAATCTTAAATGTCTTATAGTTCCATTACAATTAATCATATTTTTATTAGATTTTACTGGTTGTTGCTAACACATGGATTTTTGTAATTACTTAGTCTCTAGCAAAGTGGATTAACTTTCATTAGTTATCATAATTTTTCTATGGACTTTTTTGGATTTTCTATGCCAGGAGTGTCAGATCTGCTTTGTTTCATGTTGTTTTGTTTTTCTGATCTATATGCTCCCCAACCCCTCACTCCCTTGGCTTAATGATCAGGGTGAGAAATTCAGTACCACTTAAATTAAAACAGTGATAGTCATTGTTCTGTCATTACTGATCTTTTTTTTTTGTTGTTTTTGTCATTACTGATTTTTTTCTTTAAGATTTTACTTATTTATTTGACAGACAGGATCACAAGTAGGCAGAGAGGCAGGCAGAGAGAGAGAGGAGGAAGCAGGCTCCCCGCCAAGTAGAGAGCCTGATGCAGGGCTCGATCCCAGGACCCTGGGATCATGACCTGAGCCAAAGGCAGAGGCTTTGAGACTGAGCCACCCAGGTGCCCTGTCATTACTGATTTTAAAGAGAATGCATCTAATATTTTACCTTTGAGTATGATATTTACTCTTCGTTGGGGTAATGTTAATAAGGCTAACATTTTTTTAACTCATTGTATTCTGGGACATTTCAAGGTTATTTACATATAAAAATCATTTACCTCTATGAGTGTAGAAGTTTTTGCACAACAATATTAAGTAATTGGCTCAATCATGTGGCAGAGCTAAGATTTGATTCAGAATGGACTCAGAATTGAGATTCTTATCCAAAATGTTACACTACCTAGGTATATATTTTGTCAATTTTAAGAAGTTCCCTTCCATTCCTGATTTACTAAAAAATTACTTAATCATAATGGGATTTGATTTTATCAACTGCAGGATGCCTGGGTGGCTTAGTTGGTTAAGCCTCTGCCTTCACCTCAGGTCATGATCTCGGGGTCCTGGAATCCAGTCCCATATTGAGCTCCTTGCTCAGCAAGGAGCCTGCCTCTCCTTCTGTTTGCTTCCCCCCCTGTTTGTGGTCTCTCTGAAAGATAAATAAAATCTCAAAAAGAAATTTATCAACTGCTTTTTCATCAGCTATCGAAAATATTATAAAGTTTTCCTTTGTGAAGCTCTTAAGTTGGTAGATTTTATTATACTTTTTCTAAAATTAAAATATCTTCACATTCATAGGATAAAAGTAATTTCCTTTTTTTGTTTTTATTATACTTTGCTGATTTCAGTGCACTAAAATATTGAATTTTTGTAATTATGGTATATATTGCTATGGGCTTATTACCAAGATTAAAAATTCATTATCTTGAATCTCTTACCATGAGGTTAGTCTATAATTTTCCTTCCCTATAATTATCTTTTTCTGGTTTTGATCAAGATTATGCAACCCCCTAACTTTGGAAGCATTCTTACTTTTCTAGAAATAGTTTGTATAAGATAGGAATCATCTGCTTCTTAAACATTTGCTAGAAATTCCCTGTAAAAAGAGGAACTTGGTGGGGCACCTGGGTGGCTCAGTGGGTGAAGCCTCTGCCTTCGGCTCAGGTCATGATCTCAGGGTCCTGGGATCAAGCCCCGAATTGGGCTCTCTGCTCAGCAGGGAGCCTGCTTCTCTCTCTCTCTCTCTGCCTGCCTCTCTGCCTACTTGTGATCTCTGTCTGTCAAATAAATAAATAAAATCTTAAAAAAAAAAAAAAAGGGACTTGGTGATTTGATGCAGTAGAATCTTAGTAGTTAGATATCCATCCAGGTTTTCTACTTTATCCTAGATTTTTGGAAGTCTGTTGTCTAAGAATTATTTTTGTCCCTCCAAGTTTTCAACTGTATTGAGATAAACATATTTGCAGTATCTTCTTACTTTATTTGGTGTTGTATGTTTTTATTAACATTGCTTAGTATGTGTGTTAATATTGCTTTTATTCATAGTATTTATTCTCTTCTATTTTCTCTGGATTTGCTTTACCTTTTTTCTAGTTTATTGAAATAAATACTTAACTTATTAATATCCAGATTTTTGTCTTCTAATATGAACTTCTGTGGCTATAATTCTTTTAAGTATCACTTTACCTGCTTTGCAAAAGTTTAAAAGTGTAGAACTTCATTATTAATCATTCTAAACTTGTCCTAATACTACTGCATTATGATTTTTTTTCTGCTTACAAGTCTTAGAAATGGTATCAGTTAGTATCTATCTATATTTAATTATACATTTTCAATTTACGCTGTCATAAAATATGTTTGATTCCAATTCCTGGGCATGACTGCTATATGGTCTGTGATATGGGCAATTATTATGCCTGTCCCTGTATGCTAGGCAAGAAGAGCACCATTTAATTGATGGGTGAAGGTTTTTATATATATCCATTAAATTAAGCTCTCTAATTGTATTTCTTAAATATTTATATCCTCACTGTTTTTTAAAACATTTCCTTGGTTGAGCAATCTTGGAAATATTATTGTAATTCTTAATTTTTTAATTTTTTCTTAAAACTTTGACCATTTTTGTTTTATATATTGTGGAAACTTATTTTTGGGTACATATGAATTATACTTTTCTTTATGGGTGCATTGAATTTACTCCATTTATATTTATTTGCCTTTTAGATCTTGTTTTGTGTTTTCTACACCTTTTTCTGTAATTTCATTTTTTTTCTTTTCTCAAATAACCATATAATCACCAAATACTTTCTTATTTTTTTGCATGCTTATTTACCATATACATCCTGATTTACTCCACTAACTCCCCACACATACACCAAAATACTGGGTTCTTAAGAGCAAGAACTCTTTATTCATTGCTGTACAATTAGTGCCTTACAATATGCCTACACGTAACTGTGTGGTAATTACTTAATTGATTGGTTTTGAGCAGTCACAAGAGGTATTTTCTCATTTTAAATCAAGTCACAATTAGAGACATAAACTAATGACATTGAAATGTAAGAAATCTTGGAGATACATTTCTGTCCTGCATTTTATGAAGAGAACTTGGCTCCTTAAGAATATCTTCTTGTATCTACAAGCTAACAGGCTTCTAAATAAGACCTATTTAAAGGGAAAAGAAAAAAAAAGGAAATGAAAAGAAAAAGGGAAAAGGAAAGGAGAAGAGAGGAAAAGTAAATAAAGGAGAGGAGAGGAGAGGAGAGAAGAGAAGGGGGAGGAGAGGAAAGAAGGAAGGAAATAGGCAAGCAAAGAAGGAAAGAAAAAAAAGAAAACTATAAGCAAGTCAGTTCAGATAGGTCCTATTGTAAAACATTTCCAGAGGTCACAAGGAGAAAAGATACAGGAAAAATGCCACCAATTCTACCATGCTCAGGGGAGATGCTACTAATGGATTCCAGCATTATGTCTTGTGGAACCTGGAATTGACCTCACAGTACTTCCTCTACCTAACATCCCAGGTAGCCATTCCTAAATCCATGCAGTTAAGCACTTGAGAGAAAACCTACTCCCTCCATTTTTCTTAGCTAACTGTATGTACATTCCTCTTTTCCAGCTTGATCCATTTCTATGCCCCATTATTTTCCCAAACCTATGATTTATGTTGCCTTAGGGAAAGGGCCACAAATGCAAATTTTTAAAAGATAAAACTGTTCATTATGTACCTACTCTATCCTAGGTATAATGATTAGCTCTTCTTAATTATCTCTGTCCTTCCTATGAGTGGGCACACTTATAAATGCAACAAAAATACTAAACTGACAGAATTAGGTGGTAAATATTGCTATGCCCATTTTACAAATGATAAGACTAAGGATCAGCTTATTAAAAAGAATTAAAGGAGTTGACAAATTATATATTTTTATTAACATATAATGTATTATTAGCCCCAGGGGTACAGGTCTGTGAATCATCAGGCTTACACATTTCACAGCACTCACCAGAGCACATACCCTCCCCAATGCCCATAACCCAGCCACCCTCTCCCTAACCCCAGCCCCCAGAAACCTTCAGTTTGTTTCATGACGTTAAGTGTCTCTTAGGGTTTGTCTCCTTCCTGATCCCATCTTGCTTCATTTTTTCCTTCCCTACCCCCCCACAACCCTCCCCTTCCTCTCAAATTCTTCATATCAGAGAGATGACATAAATTATTATTACTACTAAGAATAAGGGCAAATAAAAGTATAAAAGTACAAACAGAGAGAAACACATAATCAATCATGGCATGAATTCAGTCTTTCTCCCTGGACCCTACAGTTACTCCCCACCATGCTCAGCTACACCAATACCCACTTACACACAATTTCATGAAGTCTTATTTTTATACTCCAAAGAGTATTTCTTTCTGATGTTAGTATAGAGTTTGTGACACTCCCTAAATTCAACCTAATTAATTTTCTGGAGTGATCCTCACAATTTTCATCCATGGGAATTTCCATTCCCCACTTTAGGGTCCCCAGGGTCTGCCTTTTGCATCAGCTTCCCTATATTTCTTATTCTATTTCAAAAAAAGGTTACCGCTTTAATTGTCTAGTTTCTTAGAGCTAATAAAGTGGTCCTTATGCCTATTTCTGCCATAGAGCGACACCTCAGAATTTTCATATAATACGTACCCCCCAAATAACCTGACATATGCATTGAGACTCTGTATAGTAAAAAGTTTGCCTTTGTCATTTATAATACATGCCCTGTACCTTCGTTTGAGCACGGGCTGTTGGCACTGGAAAGTAAACCTTTTAGTCTTGACTCAATCTAAACACATAATGTTTTTAGTAGGCCTTTAATTTAAAAGCAACACCTCCATCTATGAAAGCTCACACCAGATTATAGTTACAACTGCTTGGGTTCAGATCTTTCTCTCCTTTTCTCCCTTGAAGATGGACATTGAACCTTATTTTTGTTTGTGTGCAAGTACACAGAAGTTGTGCAATGAACCGATTCTATATTTGAACATTGCAAAAACACAAGCCTGCTAACATGGATTCTGGAAGGAATATCACTTTACACTTATGTAAAGAGAATTGTGGATATGCTTTTATTTTGTAGACAGTAGTAAACTGTAGGGGAGAAGTTGAAGTTTGGGGCCAAAGAGGAGATGTTTGGCTAATTTTAAAACAATGTCTCCACAAAGAGTTTAAATCAGGCCTAGTCTCCTCTGTAATTTCAATGAGATACAATATTAACAAATTTACAGTGGAATAATATTTAGAGTTTAAACAGTGCTCTTATGTGTATCATTTTAATATTAAGACCATTTGAGATTATAATATTAATAAGTATGACTTAAGTATTCATAGTTATAACATTTATACAAATGTGACTCATATAGTAGTAATATTTGTATTCTTTTAACAAAATATATTGATTCTGATGGAGAGAGAATATACACAGTTTTGTGCTGCTGAAGGGGACCTCCTGGCAGCTGGTGCTTTAGCTGGCAGGGGATACCAATTTATAGACACCAATATGTACAGCGGAAGACTTATGACTGGTTGTTTATATATGGTGTAAGTTAGCCACCTGCTCCAAGAACCTTAACAGTCTCATAAATTACATTCTAAATTAACATACCAATTTAAGTTAAGATATATTTTTTTTTCACAGAGCAACTTATTACATTGCAATGTTACCCTGAGGTATTCTGGGGGCAATCATTTAATTTCCATTGCAGAAATACTTTCCAAAATAAAAGAGATACATGTATGGCTTATACTTATTCTCTAAAGTACCTTGGGACATCTGGCCTTAGATGAACTCTTACACTTACAATAGGGAGGCATCTTGGGACTGATTATGATCAGATGAGGGAAATATAACGCATATATATTTGAAGGGAGCTTAGTTCTTAGTTGCTGAATTCATGCTAGCTGGTATGTGCCCATCCACACATGTCCACTATATACTCTGGTTACCCTTCAAAACCAAAAATAACATATAACTAGTTTTGATTATGCACAGACTGACATTATTTATAATAATCGTCCCTTCATGAGTGTACAGCTTTATGTGGGAACAAATTTTGAAGTAAAAATCCCACCTTTTTTAAAGATTTTATTTATTTTTGAGAGAGAGTAAGATCACAAGTAGGCAGAGCAGCAGGCAGAGGGAGGAGCAGGCTCCCCACTGCACAGGGAGTCAGATGTGGGTCTCTATCCTGGGACCCTGGGATCATGACCTAAACACAAGGCAGACGCTTAACAAACTGAGCCATGCAGGTGCCCTAAAGTAAAATCCTTTTAACAATAAAAATATTTATGGTTCTCCTTCTCCCAGAAAAAATATGTATTTATAAATCAATCATTATCTATGAATTCAACAAACATAATTATCACTATGTCTTGTGCAAACTATGATTAAAAAAAAAACTTCATAGTGTTATAGATAGGCCATATTATCTCAACACCTGTCTATTTTCAGGAACAAAGTAGAAATAATCATAGTAAAGTTTTAATTTTTCCAATTGAATCTTCAAGGCACAGTTTATGGCTTGCTAATGCCACTTTTTTTCATTAAAGTAAGCATGTAGGATACTTTAATTGCTTGTAGAAAAATTCTGAAAAATAAATGCTTTATAAAAATGTCTTTAAAAACCATGTGTAAAAGAGATGAATCCTTTTAAACAGTAATTTTAATTCTTCCTTTTCCCTCAAGGGACTTTGCTCAGTTTCACGAAGGCCAGTTATAAATGCTAGGTTTCTGTTCTGCCTGAAAGTTATGTTGTGTTTCCCTGCTTGTTTAAGGAAAGGCTCAATGTGCAGTTTTCCTCTTTAAAATAAACAATCCAACTCCTGCAACACTGAAGTCTCATTCTTAGTAACCAAATTGAGTATTCACACTGCTGGTTCTTTCTGGAAAATGGTATTGTGTGAATAATCTTCTTACCAAGAAAGAAATATAGTTTCTTGGGTTGAGAAGTGATTTTTATCATGAATTCTGAATAATATGTAGGGTGCAGATTTCATGTATGTGCATCTATAACATGTGCACTTGGAAGATGATCAAGTAACTTAGCTTTGGATTGAAACTCAGGTATCAGGTTGACCCGACTTGCACACATATCTCCTTCATGCACCTTGTCTCTCTTTCACCTGCTCTGCTCATTTCTCTCTTGATGTTCAGCTTAGATATCAATTCTTCAGGAAGATTCCGGAATGCTTCCCCTTATGCCATAACCATTACAGTTATAAGCACTTATTTAATATAATTAATAAACTGTAAAATGCCATGTTGGCCAGAATACATTCTGATTGTCCACTGCTATATTTCCAGAGTTATTTGGGTAGTGTGGGCTCTTAAGTACTTATTGGAAAAAAAGAAGGAAGGAAGGAAAGCAGAACCTCATTCCTCTGATAGTCTATTAAAATCATTTAAATATTTGGTTCTGCAATTTCCTCGTTAGTTGAGTTGGGAGAAATCTTGTATAGTGTTCTTTCTAAAGCACAAATTTCACATTTCCTATGATTGTTGAAGTACTTTGAACTCTGTAAAGTTTTATGAATGGAAGAAATATATCCCTACTGTTTTAGTTAATCAGAGTTGGATATATTACAATAAAATAATTTCTATGATAACCAAAAACTAAGATATTGTGGACTTAAATCTTACTGATTCCATGAGTCATATGCAGAGATACACCCACCTCCTGGTTTCACATGAACATAAAATAAATTCTAATGTAGAAAATCACATTTGTTATCCTGAAGTGGTGATGTGCCTTACATTTTTGTATTATTTCTTAAGGATCTACAATAGTAATAATAAAATGGAAATATTAAGTATTGCCTACATCTCTTTTGTTTTTTTTAATATTTATTTGACAGACAGGGATCACAAGTAGGCAGAGAGGCAGGCAGAGAGAAAGGGGGAAGCAGGCTCCCCGCTGAACAAAGAGCCCAATGTGGGGCTCGATCCCAGGACCCCGAGATCATGACCCGAGCTGAAGGCAGAGGATTAACCCACTGAGCCACCCAGGCGCCCCTGCCTACATCTCTCTACAGCAGTTTGTTTTAGAGCTTATTCCCCAAAATGAATGAACAGATTTTTCTGTTTCTCTACATATTTTCAAAATGTTCTGTCACTCTCTTTAGTTCACTATCTGAGCACACAGAAAACTTTTACTTCCTTTATTGTGAATGGACTTAATACTCAATGTGTCTGTTTAGTGTTAGCTGTAAAAGCACTTGACTTTTGGATGCCTGAGTGGCTAGTCAGTTAAGCATCTGTATTTGACTCAGGTCATAATGTCAGGGTCCTTGGATGGAGTCCTGCATGGGCGGGGGCCTTGCTCAGCAGGGAGTCTGCTTCTTCCTCTGCCTGCCATTCTCCCTCCTTGTGTGCTCTTGTGCACACACTCTCTCTCTCCCTCTCTCTCTGACAGATAAATAAATAAATAGAATCTTAAAAATAAATAAGTAAATAAATGTACTTGACTTTAGCATAGACTCTCTACCCCAAAAGATCATGGTCTGTATGTCATAAAAATTTTGCTACTATTTGATAATGGGAAGACCTCTGATAGAAATGGGGGACTGACTAGAAGAGATGGATCACAAGAAATGATTTCAGGGCAGAGAAAAGTGTCTTTTACCTTCCTCTCAGTGGTAAAATGAACTGAGCTCAACATAGGCAATGGTATCATTTCCCAATTCAGTCACATGGAATGAGTGTACATTATTTGGGAGAAGAACTTTATCTATCTGTTTATTTATTTATTATTGTTATGTTAGTCACCATACAGTACATCGTTAGTTTTTGATGTAGTGTTCCATAATTCATTGTTTGCGTATAACACACAGTGCTCCATGCAATACATAAAGCAATATTAAATAAGTAAACCCTTCTTTTCCAAAATATTTTAAAATATTTATGTATGGATTATAGCACATAACAGGATATAATAAACTCTAAAACCCTATGTTTATACATTAGATACTAATCTTAATGAGAAGACCAATGAAAAATTTTATATTCTTACTCATCAATATGAATTACCAAAATATCAGGTATGATTATGGCCTACTTTGTACTTTGAGCCCTCAAACAGTAACAGAAAGGATGCTGGTACTTTCCCATCTGTTTAGAAGTAGAAATGAAAAAATATTAAAGGATTCAAAGAAAATAGCATCCTAAAACAATTCATTTTCTATCAACACTGTTTTTCAGCAAAACTTCGAGAGTCCTGCTTTGATCCAGGCAATATAATGAATGGCACCAGACTTGGAATGGATTATAAATTAGGGTCAACAGTCACCTATTACTGTGATGCTGGTTATGTTCTTCAAGGTTATTCAACACTCACCTGTATCATGGGAGATGATGGAAGACCTGGATGGAATAGAGCCTTACCAAGTTGTCATGGTAAGGATATTTTTTTGCTGAGTTGTTATTATTAGACAGAATCAGGAAACATTTAAAGCCATTTCTATATTTTTAAAAATCAATCATTTTATATTCAAGCTACAAGTATGAAATAAGCCATGCAGAGACTTTATCAAGGATTTTAAATTGGATTCATTAAAGAAATGGTTTTGGAAAAGTGCTTATATTCCCAGGTGTCTCTAAGGCACTTTACACATTATTGTAGGTGAGCTCTCTGAGCATAAGGGTATTGCCTGTTCTATTCTATGTTCAGGACTTAGAGGAGTGCCTGAAAGGATTAGGTGCTCAGAAGATATTGGTTGAGTAAATGAAGAATGAACACACTGAAAGTGACATTTCAATAAAATAGAGAAATGCAGAGATTTAAATATTATCAAGAACTGGTGAAAAATCTTTATCCATACTACACATTTTTTCCTAAAAATAAGGTTGCCTATAAGTGAAAACCATGTTGAACCTTCTGAGGCAGCTCTAGCAGTGGAGGGAAGACTCAAGCACACAGTAAAATGGAGGAAGACCTAAAATTAGTTTCAGTAACAAAATATCAGACATGTAAGTTGCCATATCTGCCATAGCTAGTAGGAGACCAGGGCATCAGATGGAGTTTGATGCAGGAAATGACAGTGATCATAGCCAAGAGAAGGCTGCTGATCTTAGAAAAAAAATTAGGAAAAATATATTCAATGATACTGTTTTTGAGATTAAGAAAGATACTGAAGAGGCACCAGAAACAGAGACATCATCCTCACATAGGGTGTGGAATTTGGTAAGCATTTAGCCATAGTAATTGAACAGCCCATTCAGAATTCTGAAAAGTCTGTCCAGTGAACTCAAGGGGAAACTGTGGGAGTCCCCAGCTAACAGTGGAGCAGGTTGTGATGATGATGATGATTCATGAATATATATTTCTGGATAAATAGCAGGAGGATTTTCCAAAATAAAGACCAGTTTGCCAGCCTGTGGCCTTTCCAAAACCCATATCTGAGTGTTAAGGAGGAAATGCAACACAGTGGTTTAAAAATTCATTTTAATGAAAAACAGGACATTCTAAAATAAAGCAACATCTAGTTCAATTGCAGACCATGAAAAATTTTATTTCAAGCTTTTGAAGGTGGATTTTATAACTAAATGAAATAATATTGCATGTTGAAAAATCATATGCTTGCCTTGCCTGCAACTCTATGAGGATAGAGATAAAGTGGGGGGGAAAAACAGTTTAGTAAGGAGAGAGAAACAATGATATCACTGTGGAAAGTTACCACAGGTTTTGTAGCCAGCTAAATGATCCTAATGCATTGTACAAAATTGACATGAAGATGATATCATCTAGGGCAGATTTTCCAAACTATGGGTCACCAACAGTGAGTCATAAAAGCCATTCACTGGGTTATGACCAACATTTTTATAATTGATATAGTGTTGAATAAAATAAAATAATTAAAATAAAATAAAAGGTAAATATATTAAAAAATAAAAATATTATAATTCAAGACCACAGAAAGGAGAAATATTATTCTGTGGGACTTTTTTCAACTACATATAGAGAGATAAATAAAATACAATGAATATACCAGTGTGGTGTGTGTGTATATGTGCATATTTGCAATAAAATAATGTATATTTCTTACTATG
>ML105130.1:0-43892 GCA_003697995.1 Taxidea taxus jeffersonii | reverse complement strand
GCAATAAAATAATGTATATTTCTTACTATGAATTTCAGCAAAAAAAAGCAACAATTTTGATCTGATGATTAAAAGTATGTATTTTGGGTGTCTGTTGCACATAGTAATTCTTCCCCATTATATAACATTTTCATGTATTATATGTGTATGACTTCTGACTTACACAGATTATTTAACCTTTCTAGAGTCTCTCATCTCTAAACGGGGGTAACTGAAATTCTTTACTGCAAAATGTTGTAATAAGAAATAAAGAAAAGGTATATATCTATTAAATAGTCATTCTGTTAATAACAGAACAGCCAGTTAATTCTTGAATTGATGGTTTCATCTATCAGGAAAAAGGGAATAATAGGAGAAATAATTACTTTGGACTTAATTTTGGCAAAGAAAAAAATGAACTGATGACAGGAAGATTTCTAGAAAACTTAAGAGAAAGACTGATTGTGTTGTCTTAAAATTCAGAGCTATGCAAAAAAGAAATTTGTATATAGCCAGAAAATTCATTAAAATAACATAGAAAACTTCCAGGAGCCAGGCAAGAAATAACCAAAATCCTGACAGAGAAAAACCTAAGGATACAGAAAACAGTAGATCAAAAGGATAGGTGTTAATCACTGGGATAAATTATTAAGTACATGGTTTTCAATGACTTAGCTGAAAAAGACAAGAGAACTGGAGTAGAGTATGCATTTACTAAGAATATGCCTCCCTAAAATAATCCTATTTTTTTTCCAACAGGTTTCTATATTGATAGGTCATAGAAATATTAACTTCAGCATGGAATATTCCATAATATATACAAATGGTCCTTCCCAACCAAAAATATTTCATGGGATCAAATATAGCCTAGTTAAGTATATTTCATGTTGGTTGAATAGTCATATCTACAGACAAAACAGAGGGAAGAGTAGACCTGGGTTCAAATCCTTTTACTATGTCTATGACCTCTGGCAAGCCAAGCCTTGATTTTTAAATCTCTAAAATTGGTCATAGTTGTTAATTTAATAGCTTATTGTGAAGATGCAATTAATTACAATCCATAGAGAAGGCCTAGTAAATTTCCCTGCAAATACTAGAATATTAATACATGTGATTTTCAAAGTGTTCTAAAAGAATCACAGCACTGGAAAACATGCATTGCACTTTGCATTGCATGTTATATTTAGTGGAATTAGTATATTTCTGTCATTTTAACATCAATTAAATCTGATTTATTAATGTTCTTATATGGCTACACATTTGCTTCTAATAACAGCACAAATGTATAGAATTTTTAAAAATTTCTTAAGGAAGAATAATCTTCACTATCAAGTGAATTGGATATGACTATACTTCTACCCATAATTCCAAGATAGTATGGAAAACAGTTATTCCATAAATACCTTATGCTATTACAAAAAAAAATTAAGATACATTCCTGTTAAAAATATGACCACAACTGATAATTTCTAGTATAGGAAAGGATGAGAAAAAGACCCATGTTTTAGAACTATATGTATTTAACTCTAAATAATGATTTTAAAAACAAGAGAAAACCTAAAATCAGCTATGTAACTTTACACAATTTATTTTGTGTACTTAAGCATGAGATAATATTGTATAATTTATAAGGTTGTTGGGAGAATTATATTAAATAACTTATTTAAAACATTTGGCTCTGGGGTTTCTGGCTGGCTCAGTTGGTAGAGCATGCAACTCTTAATCTTGGGGTCATGAGTTCAAGCCCCATATTGTGCCTAGAGCTTACTTAAAAAATATAAATACAGAAAACATAAAAAATAAGTAAAAATACAACACTTGGGTCTGAAGTTATTATTGTCTTATAATAAGGAGAATTAATATATTTTAGTTTCTTGATCAGGTTCACACATATCTATTTGTTTTTCCTCATAGTAATTATACAGAAATCCAAAATACACAGAACTGTCTGCCTTTCAGACTTAATAATTTAATACTTTGAAAGTCAAAATTAGTGGGTAAAGCATGTGTAATAGAGCCAGATGGTTTGTTGTTCATAAGGATACATTTTTTAATTAAGATAAATTTTGAATTATTTATCAAAGTAAATTATACATGTAATATCTAAGAAAATAACATAATGTAGATTGCCATTTAAAGTATTTTAAAGCAATGGTTACCTTCCCTACACTCCCATTTATTCTCCTATTCCTTAGCTGAGTCTTACTAATTTCTATTTCTCCTCAATATTCCAGAATTAAGTTATTTTTGTGTATTTTAGCAATTGCCTTTGTCATACATTGATTTTCTTACGCCTCTATTTTTAATTTCATTAATGTTTGAGAATTAGGTTGTCAGGCTCTGCTGCTTTTCATGTTAGGTCTTACCCTGCAATAAAATATTGACTACTGTCTCTGAGAACATGGGTAGGAAATTTGGACTGACTGATAGGCTTTGCTTTAGAGTATGTAAGTAGGGAGCTATTAGACTATAATCCCTAAGTGCCAAAATAAGGAAAGTTTTTTATTTTATTTTTTACATAAAAGTAAACACCAACATGACCATGCTTTTAAGCTCTTTAAATGCAGTATTTTGCTTTTTCTTATAATGTTTTACTCAGGAAGCCTATAGGTTCATAAAGTCTTATGATATATATAGCTTTTTAGCATTCAATGCATTAATTTATACAAATAGGCTCTCAGTAAATATTTTTTAACCTGAACTGAACCCTAAGAATTTACAAAGTTTATCTATTTTAGAAGATAGCTTTTTTTTTATCATGGTTTAAGATTGTGTACATTTTAAATCTAAAGGAAATATTTTCAAGAGCTTATGTTGGACACTGGGAGATTGTATTTGTCAGAAGTAGATCCAAAATGATAGCATCCTGTGGTAAGTCCTGCTCAGCGATGAGAAACCCTGCAGTTTATCTCATGAGAATGTCACATGTATTAAATGATAGCAGAACAGAATATCTGTACCTGCAATGCACTTTGTGATAAAAAAAAAAAAAGGAGTGTTTGGAAAATAATTTTTTCCCTTCTTATTTTTCATACTTTGAAAAGTATCTGTTGCAACTCTGTGTTACTTTAGTTATCTATGGACATACTGGATTAAAGTAGAAGTCCTATTATTCTTATCCATAAAATGACTCAATATTATGTAAAGGTAATGAAACACAATGAGTGACAGATTCCATATTTTTCTTTAATATTCATTATTTGATTTATTTCATCTAATGGCATTGTAGTTGTTTACATAAACACACCTCTACCCTGATCTAGGGCACTAGCTATCTCTTGTCTCTTAGTCTCTCTCCTGGCTTTCTCTCTTTCCCTTGTTTCCTGATAAAATCTCTCATGAACACAACAAAGTAATCTTTCAAACATATGTCAGATTGAGCCTCCAAAGTGATTCAGTTGGTTGAGCGTCTGACTCTTGACTTTGACTCGGGTTGTGGTCTCTGGGTCATGGGATCCAGCCTTGTGTTAAGCTCTGTGCTCAGCGTGGTGTCTGTTTGGGATTCTCTCTTTCCCTCTCCCTCTGTCCTTTCTCCTGCTCACATGTTCATGCTCTCTCTCTAAATAAATACACAAATAAACAAAATCTTTTAAAAAATAAAAAATAAATAAAAACATGTGTCAAATTATATCAAAATCCACCATTGGCTTTCTAAATCTGAGTTAACTCCACAGATCTTATAATATGAAGTTCCACTTAATTCGCCTATATATACTTTAGCCTCTTTACTGTTCTCCCTCTCTACTACACTCTTTGGGCCACAGATGCCTCCTAGATGTTTCTTGAAAGCACTAGTTCACACTTCTGCCTCAGGACTTTGGCACTGCTGTCCTTTCTGTCTGAATACTTTCTGGCTGAAACTCTCATATTTCCTTTAGGCATATTATAAGTAGAAAAACACTCCAATTTATTCTCCCTTTGCTCCCTAAAGCTTCCAGGATGGAATCAAATAAATCTAAAGTTGAAATAATAGGTCCTTGGTAAAGATATCTCTGGTGTGTGTAAAGCCCATTATTCTGGAACCTTAGAACTTTGAAAGGTAAATCATTAAATTTGGGAGTACTAGCCATGGTACTAATACTATATTCTTAGTTGAGGTATAATTGACATATTTGTTTCAGGTGTACAACATAATGATTTGATATTTGTGTATATTGTGAAATGTTCATCACAATAAGTATAGTTAACATCTATCACTGTACAGTTTATGATTTCTTTCTTATGATAAGTAATTTTAAGATTTACTCTCTTAGTAACTCTCAAATATGCAAGACAGTATTATTAACTATATCATCATGCTATACCCATGACTTATTTATTTTATAACTGGACCAATGCATTATTCTTGATCTTTTCCCCTGCTAAGGCATACAGTGAGCATGCAACTGACAGTTAATTATAATAATAAGGCCCTAAGAATAAACATATTTGGAGAAATTATAAGAGAGAATACAAGAGATGGTATCGTGCATTCTCTTTTTTAGGCATTCAAAAGTACCAATTATATGCCTGGTCCTGCACTAACTGTGAATTCAATATGGTTCTTGCTTTTAGAGAATTTATAATAGATGAGATAAGGACAAGTAAGGTCCATTGCTAGAAATAAAAACAGAGAGCTGCGAGCACAGCATGGCAGTGCATCTGACCTGGTTACAAAGAAAGATCAGGGAAGTCTTCCTTATGAAAGTGACACATGAGCTGAATCTTAAAAATATAAATAAGGAGGAACTAGGTGAGGTATAAGACATAAGGAGTCGGTGTGTTTCACACCTAGGGTTTAGCATTTATAAACATGTAGAGGAAAGAGCAAACAGGGAAAGTAGATAGAATTTGAAGCAGCTCAACAAGAAAGCCGATAGAGAGGACTGATAAGAGATAATAACTTGTCTGTGTTGAGAACAGTTTGAAGTTTTCTACACATATTATTTTATGCCTTACTACAACTCCATGAATTAGGGACTACCAATATTCTCATTTACAGATGAGGAAACCAAGACACAAAAACAGGTTTAGTCACTTGTTCAAAGTCACAGTTGCCTACCAGTCGTTTTGGAGCCCAGGCTTAATCCCTGTGCTCTAGGTAGGCTGATTAGTTCTACAAATGATCTTGCATTGATCTTTTTTATATCTCTGGAGCCTAACAGTTATGGCATATTTCAGGTGGTTAAATGTTTCATGAATGGATGCATGGCTTCAAAAATAAGTGGTGCAATTTTGGGTTCCCCACTTATTTCTGAAACCTTCCTCCAAGCTAAGTATGAGAATTAAGAAAAAGAAAATTCCTACCAATAACTAATAAAAAGTGTTCTTCTGAAATGCATTTTTGCATTTCATGTGAAACACAACCTTATACAGAACACAAATACCCTAACAGATACAGTCAGTGTTAGTTCCTTTGAACATCTACACCATTATTTTCAATCTCTTCGTTTATCCCATGCTAATGTAAGTCCTAGATTCTAGGGTTGGAAAGAAAGTAACTCAATCACTGATAACTATAAGTCTGTCCAAAGTGCGTACACATGAATGTTATGATTAGACATCCAGTAGTCATCTGGCCCCATTCATTGTTCAACTTTCAACTCTATGTGGAATGATAAAAGCTTTAAATAATACTACTGAATAAATAAATAGCCTTCTTGCACTATCAACGGAGGAGAAAATTTGAAACAAACAAAATGAAAAATAAAAAGTTCATTTCATAATTATACCTCTCCAACTTTATAGTTATCTCTCATTAGTAACATCATTTGACCTACCTTTAATTAAATCATATTGCTTTAGTGCATGAAGTAGATAACTCAAGTTTTATTCCAGATCTTCTGCTTAAATGGCATGGCTTGCCTTGGGCTAATCTCTTATTCCAAATGTCCTTGAGGTTTATAGAATTTTTTGTTGAGATTTGAAGCAAATGTGGAGTCCCATTGCATTATAAGTGAATATAGACATTATGTAATCTAATATTCTGAGCCATTTAGCATTTGATGCCGTTTAAATATGTGACATAATTAAAGCATGTGGATGAAAGACTCATAAAACAAAGGCCTAGTGGTAAATTATTCCTGAGTATCATCAAATATCTGCCTTTCATTAGCTATAAATAAGAATTTGTTCACAGATACAATATACAGATTATGTGTCAGAATCATGGTCTATGAAGACATATAATGTATTTCCTATTTTTTTAAGTAAGCTCTAAGGCCCAATAAAGGGCTTAAACTCATGACCCCAGATCAAGAGTCACATTCCCTACCAGCTGAGTCAGGCAGGCACCCCAAATGTATTTTCTATTTTAAAAATTTAAAGTAGTATTGAGATAAAACCAAAGCATGTTTTGTTTTCATACGGGGGGGTGGGATATTATTTAAAATGAAACTGGGAGGAAAACTAATGTGATTGAGCACCTGCTATTTCCAGATACTGTTACTTACATTATCACTCCACTTGGCCTCCTGCATGCTAGTCTAGAGAATCATTAGCATTGTTATAAATAAATCCCTGCTGTTATGAATTCTGGAGCATCCTATGTCTAGTTCCCTATGTAAGAAGCAATCTGATTACAAATCAATGCTTATAATTCAGAACATATTTTCTTGTGACCACTGACTTGGAGCTCCTATTTAAACAATTTTTATTTCTCTGCCTTTGGCATCTCAGCTACTATGCCATGTCTCCAGATGGGTAGTTGCATGGCCTCTCATTGTGCAAAGAAACCCATGTTCTCCACCACCACGTAGTTTTTATGTTTAAGTCAGACTTCAGACATGCCTCCCTAATGTGTTACCCCTTTTTACAGAAAAACAGAAAAATAATTTACTTATACAGAAAACGGAATCAGCCCACAGCTTTTCTCCTTACAGATAAAGAAAGTAAAGAATACAACAGTAACTATTTGGTCATGTTGAGAATCAAACTGTATTAAGTAAGGAATAGTATTAAGATAAGACAACAGTTCTAATGATAGCCAAATCTTTACTTCTATTGGAGAAACTAATATCCTACTAAAAAGTTCAACCCACAAAACATAGAGAGAAAGAAAGCAGGTTTATTACTGAATAAGCATATTTGGAATATAATGAACATTGCAGGCTGCTTATGAAAGATGCCACAAAGACCAGACAGAATCGCATACAAATTTATAAAGAACCAATAACTCTTCTTTTATCTCCTTGAGAGACAAACTGATATAACTTGTCTCTGTATACCTTGTGACTATACCTTATAAGAAACCTTAGTGAATTTCTAAAGTATGTTTCTAGAAGGCCAGCAGTCTTGCACTGTAAAATCAAAAGGTTGGACCTATTATGGTTTAAAACAGACACCCTAAAGGAGGTTGCTTCTTCCTTCCCCTTTATTAAACACAGAAAATTTCATTTTACACTTATATTAAGCCAGTGAGCCTTTCACTTTAAGACATACACATTTAAAAAAAGACAATACAGAGCTCTCTGGCAAGAAGGAATTTGGTTCTTAATCCCAAATCCCAAAACCAGTCAGTTAGATTGAAATATATGGGAGAGTTAGTGAGTTAATCTGAACCATATTGAGGTTCTAAATAGCTTCAAACCTAAGCCAACCCCAAGATGGGATATTTCTCCCCACATTCCTAATCTGAGTTTTAGGACCTTTCTGATTCAGGAAAGAATTGATCTGTCCTATTAGGAAGAGAGACAAAAGAACAAGAAGGAAAGCGTTCTCCAATGCAACTAATATTTCCCAGATCTTCATAGGCCAAAGCAACAATCTCTGAGCCAAGCCCCCTTTAGGAAAGGAAAAGAAAAAAAAATTACAAATGTAAAAAGAGATGATTTGGGAGGAATCTAATTAGAATAGGGCTTTTTTTGTGTGTGTGATGATAAGTCCTATCCTAGAATTATCTTTTTAGGTGTATTAAATATAATAAAGCACACAGGCGTGAAAAATAAACTGATTATATTGAAACACAGTTATCCAAGTACTTAAAATCTATAACTGAAAACACATATTTTGATGTAATAATGTATTGCTTTCTAATTATTGCCTTAAATTATAAGTTTTAGCAAATCTAGTAACTACTTTGTGGTAAGCACAAGTAATATTTTGAGGTTATCTGCAACAATTATAATGTAATATAAAAACATCTATAATTCTTGTTGGTGATGAAGTGCCAGTGGTTTGCTGCCTATGTTTGAAATTAAGTGAAATGGTAAAATTCAGTTAGAAAAAAAAAAAATCCATAAGAATTGAAAACTATAAACATTTTTTCCCCATCCAAATTCATGAAACAAGAAAAAAGAACCCCTGAGTTGTAAGGAAGAGAAGATGAGCCAATTCGTCTTCCTTTTCACTGTTAATATTGGCTCTTGTTTCCTCCTGGACTTCTAAAGGATAAGGAGTCTAGAGAATTTGAGGACCACATCCACAGTGATTGTTAACCGCTGAGCACAGGGACTCCCAAACCCCACTCCACCCCCGCCCCCACCTCTTGAGACAATAGCTGAATTTTTTTTTTATTTTTTTTTATTTTTTAGAGACAATAGCTGAATTTAAGATGTAGGTCCCTCTGCCTTTGGGATGGAAGACTCTGCTCTTTATCCTTAGGAAAAATGAAGAGGAGAGGAAAATAAAAGCCAGGAGCTCCTCCTAGAGGGAACAATGCCCTGGCAGAATCCTTAAATGGCATTCCTCTCTCAGAGAAAGAGTTTGGCAGAAACACCAGGGAGGTTTCCTCCTGCCCTTTCTCTACACTTTGTATTCATTCCTGGAATTGATGAGATTAGTTTATCCTCCTAAGGCCTTTATGAAACCTACATTATATCACCTCCAGAAGAGTCCTTGGGGTCAGAGAGTTGCTTGATTCATTTTATCTAGACCCACACTATATAGCATATCTGTCAGACATTTCCTATTCCAGTTTCAGTTTGAAATTTCCTCCCCTCCAAGGCTAGAAGTAAATAGGCAGTAAATAGTGAAGCTGGGATTCAACACTAGATCTTGAAGATTCCAAAGCTTTGTTTTTGTTTTTTTATCACTTAAAGTCAATGAGTTGGAAACCAGAAACCAAACAATGAAGAGGGATTTTAGTTTTTAAAAGACATCAACAATTCAACTAAAATCATTTTAAGAACTTGTCTTCCCATGTACACTTTTCTACACAATCATAGACTAGTGATTGCTAGGGACTTGGGAATATAGAGAATAGGGAGTGACTGCTTATGAATATAGGAATTCCTTTGGGGATGACAGAAATATTCTAAAATTAGATAAAGGGTTGGTTACACTACTTCGTGAATATGCTATTAAAAAAACCCCACTCAATCAATCAATGTGTTTCTTTGATTTTGTTATTAATTGGTTTATATAGTTGGCTGCTCCCATGTTAGGGGCATAGATATTTAAAATTGTTAGATCTTCTTGTTGGACAGACCCTTTGAGTATGAGGAAGTGGAGATGCAACGGGGGTGGGAGTTAAGGTGGTAGGAAAAGTAAAAATGAAACAAGATGGGATTGGGAGGGAGACAAAGCAAAAGAGACTCTTAATGTCATAAAACAAACTGAGGGGGGTGGGGGGGAGAGGGGTTGGAAGAGGGGGGTGGGGTTACATTATATGTTTAAATAAAGCTTAAATTAAAAAAAAAAACCACTCAATTGTATATTTTAAAAGGGTGAATTTTATGGTATGTGAATTATACCTCAATCTTGAAAATGAGGTTAAAAGTGAGTGACATAGGCATCACAGATACTACTAACATCCATACAATTAGTAGAATTTATATATGGTAGCATGGCAAATCTATCCAAGGAATATAGCTATTCATAGGTCTATGCCATAGTATGATTCTTCTTACTTTAAGATCACACTCTAATGGAGAACACAGCTCACTGAGCACTGGGGCATGAAGGGAAGGCCTTCCTAGCCAGCAAAATCAAATGAGTGAGTCCAGGCAATCAGTGAGGTGACAGATGTAGAAGCTCATATGCTTCTAAGTTTACTTAGTGAATGATTAAAATGGTTTACGAGCCACTGATTACAACATGGAGATGGATTTACTTTTTTTTTTAGTGTTAAACAGGAGTGTGGAATTTTACCACAAAATTAATTCACAAGTAATAAAGACTGATTTTTGGTTTTGTTTTTTATTTTTTTTTTTAGGTGAACAGATGAGGTAATAGGAAACTCGTGGAAATATTAACTTTAGTTTTCCAGATAAATAAATGTGAATGTACCAGAACTAGTGGAGAAAGAAATGAAAATCAAAATAAATAAGTTACTTAGAGTAACACTGTATAATTTAAAGAAATAATCATTACCATTATGCTAGAATAGCCTTATTGGAGGCTTATCATTTAAGATAAACGAAATGAAATGATTTTACAGGAGACATGAAGAGAAGCATGAATTGAATGGCTGAAAAAAAAAGAAGAAATGAATGGATGGATAATTAGATTTATTTATTTATTTATTTATTTATTTATTAGCTAAGAAGAAGGTTTCAAACAAAGGACGGAAGAAGCAATAGTAATTTTAATCTCAAAGTCAATACTGGGAATATCAGTTGTCTGTACTATAAATTCAATTCCAGAGTTTAAGGGTTATGAAAGGACTTCTCTTAAAAAAAAAAAAAAGAAAGAAAGAAAAGAAAAGAAAAGGGAAAAAGAAAGCTCAATGGGTGACACAGCTTTCAAATACTTTCTAAACCAGGATTTTTGATTTGTGACATTCAATCAGGCTATATCAGGGCATAAATAATTTACTAGAAGTGGGCCAGCACTTTTGTAAGGTACAGCAGTTCTTTCAAACTGAAGGAGTCACAGGCTACATCTAGTAAATTATTGATTTAATATACCGTATTACTCTTTTGTGACCTACAAGAATTCATCACTTTTAAAAGTATCTAACTTGCTTTCTGAGGAAAATTTATATATTATATAATAATTTTCATTATAGAGTATATTTGATAATAAATTAAACATTACATAGGGGAAAGACAGATTTGAAACTGAAAGTAGCTCAAGGCTGTGCTTCATGTATTATAAAGTCTCAAATATATGTGGATTCAAATAGTATCTCTCTCATAAAAATGGTTTGGGATTCTTCTATTTCACTTACTGGGAAGTTTCAGTCTTCCTCCTTCATCCCACACACATGATCAAACCATAAGTGGGGAGTCCTTTCCACTAAATAACTAGAAGTCTTGAGACTCAGTTGCAGACTCATCCTCTGATTTCTTTGGAAACACCACATCTGTCTACTGTGTAATTTATACTGCAAGAGTAAAACACACATAGAGAGTATAGTTACAGTACAGGCACATTTTACTTATACGAATCAAGCCATATAAATTCAGCCAAAGAGAATTAAAAAAATACACGAGAACAAGAAAAATCATACAAAATTAAACTGTATGAGTGATGTCACTCACTCAATGAAGGTATGCTCCAGACTGATAAAACGTTAGCATGGATTTGCTACTGTAAAAGGTAGACATGAGTTTGCTATTCCTTCAGTGGAACTCAATATCTATGTGGCTGTCATGAGTTCTGTCATTGAACATATTTCCAATGTTGACATACATATGTTTAAATGTATTTAAATATTTTAAAGTTTTTAAGTATTTTAAATTACTTAAATTTTTGAATATTTAAAAAAGATATGTTTAAATACATATCTTTCACATAATATTGTCTCTAAATGTAAAAGCAACCGTGATTCCTAGTAACCAGAATATTTCAATCACAGGAAAAAAAGTAGGCTTATATGGATTTATTAAGAGAGGGTATGTCTCAATCCTGTCTGGGATTTAAGTGAATTTCTGGGGTAATTGAAATGAAATGAAATGTTTGTGTTATATGCTGACTATGGAACAGCATTTTATAGTGGCCTGCTTGGTCTTGCAAGGATAGTTCATTCAATCATCCCACAGACATTTATGGAGAACATAATGTTTATCAAAATTGTTCTAGAAAGAGAAGAGAAATATGATAAGACTTGTCTGTTAGAAAAATCGTTAGCAGTGGTAAGAACTTCTGGGGATGAGTGGAGCTAGTTGTCTATTGGAAGAGCCCAAGTGAAAACTGTTGAGAATCTGGATTATGGCAGTTACCGTGGCAGAGAGGAGAGATAAACTGATGAGCTGTGTAAGGGAACAACTAATAAATCGATGTATTGGACCCCCAAGAGTCAGGGAAAGCATATAATAATACTTATAATAGGCTAAGTCTGACATTTTAGATCTTTAAAATACTTCAGCTCTGTGTGCATACATAAAACAGTTCTTTAGTACTACAAAATTATAGGCAATAACATAAATGTTAGAATTATTGCCCAAATGATAGCACATTCTGGAATCATCAGTCTGGCATTTTGCAAAGTGTGTTCTAGGGAACATTGGTCCTGGGAGATGTTACACTGAAACAGTGTCCATGATCAAATAATTGTATAAGTAGGAACATGACATTCCCCAGATCTTACCGAAGCCTAAGTGAGGCCATATAGTGAAGAACTATTTTTTTTTTTAATCCATGTATTTCCCAAATTTACTTAGCCATAAGTAAGTTTCTTCTCTTCTCCTAATTCATGTGTTCTACAACAATGTTATTAAACATAGATTTAAGAGGTAGTCAGATGTATCAAATAAGTTATAATCAGGAACAAGTACAGATGAGTTCTACATTTAATGCATTCCAAGGGATACGGGCTATTTAGACAAACACAGCAAGTATGACATAGGTACAATTCAAGTGGGAAAAATAAGCCAAAGTTTTGGCTGGCTTCTGACTTCTACTGATTGTTAACAGAGCCAGAAAAAATAAAGGCTTCCCTTTCTGTACTATCCAGTAAGATGAAATTAAAACAGGAAGAGAGAATATAAAAAGCTTCTAGGAACCAATATTAGGAGAATTAGTGAAGTTGCTCTGGCTTAGTCATTATTGCATTTGACTTTCAGAAACACAGAACAGATTAAAATAAATCTGTATCTCAATGCACAGTTATTTTTCCCTTAGTTATATTATCTGCACACTGCATAAAATAGTCTGACACTATAGTATTCAATATAACTGGTTATAAACAAGACATGCTATAAGCACTGACCAGAAGAAACATAAATTTATTGCTACTAGTCCAAATAACAGAATCTAACATAGTATTAATTACCCTACAAACATATGATTATACTGCAACCTCATATGTATTCACCAGTGGTTAAAAAAAAAACTTCACATTTTTTATATTTATAAATGACATTTTTTAAAAAGCTGTTTTAAATGTCCATTATGCAAAATAAAATGTAAAAAGCAAATTAAAGCTGTCAGAGGCATATCAATGTGGGATGCAGAATGTTCATGACTAAGTCACAAAGCTGAACTTGAGGTAGAAGCTCTCATTTCTGTTCATACTTCCCAAATATAAAAATAAGAATTACTGTCACAGACACTCAAAGTATTATAATTTTGGAGCACCTTGAAATCAGAAGGAAAGTAACATAAAACATACTATTCATTCTTGAATGATTCTCTCATCAGTAGTATTATCAGTGAAATAAAGTTATCAGTGTTGAACTACGAATGCACCTGACTACTGTAATCTCGAACAATAATGAGTGATGAGAGCAATGCATCTTTGGTTATCATCATTACTGTCAATTTGTTGGTCTGTGGAGTTCTAATTTTAGTATGTTTAATTCTAGCTATTTATTACCATTTTATAGAACATTAAAAGGCAGAACACTCATTAGCCACACAATGTAATACAAGATACTATTGGGTTGTATGTATGTGTTTTAAATATATTATTATGTGTTTTAAATATATTACTATATTTTAAACCCTGGCCAGGAATCCATCAAAGTGTTTACTTTTTCAAATGTTAGGACTCTTCTCGAGTCACCTAACATACCACTGACTGCATCCTGCTCTCTTTAAAAGGAAAATCCAGCATTAACTCCAATACATTTCCAACACATAACTTAAATCTATGCAATTCTAGTTTCCTTCAACCCTTTTCTCAGGTCACAGAGGAGTGTCCCCGAAATTTTCCAAAGCTAATCATCACTCAACTTTTGTTCTTGATCTTACCTTTTCCTAGACTCTAGGTCTGCCTCTGATTTTCCCTTTGTAATTACTCCTTCTTCCCTGTTAAATAAAACAACAATAACAAAAACTCAGCTTTCCACCTTTCCCTAACTACTCCCTACATTCTCCTACAGTTGATGATTAAGGTTCTGACTACTTAACGTATTTCTTAAAAGACTGCTTCTTTTTTTTTTTTTTTAAAGATTTTATTCATTTATTTGATAGAGATCACAAGTAGGCAGAGAGCCAGGCAGAGAGAGAGGAGGGGAAGCAGGCTCCCTGCTGAGCAGAGAGCCCTGATGTGGGGCTCGATCCCAGGACCCTGGGATTATGACCCCAGCCGAAGGCAAAGGCTTTTTAACCCATTGAGCCACCCAGGCGCCCCAAGACCACTTATTCTTTATCCAACTACAATCTAGCTACCATCTCTCTACTTCAAGGGTTAGCAAACTTTTTTTTCTGTAAAGGGCCAGATGGTATTGTGGGATTTTGGCCACATATATATCACAGTCACATACTCTAACTTAGTTTTGTTTTGTAACTGTACGAATGTAAAAAAAAAAACTCATTTTGAGCTGGATTTGGTTTCAGGCTGTAATTTACAGAAAGCTGCTCTAGTTGAAACTGCTGTATTAATGATACCAAAAATTCCCGTTTTGCTTGGGAGTCCTCTCTGCACAAGTTCGAAGCCGATTAAGGGATAGGCTGAAGGAAAGCAAACTGTTAGCTTTAATATGGATAAAAACAGAGGAGATCAAACAATAGGCTTTCTAAGGCCACTACAGGTGTCCCTCAACAATCAGTCACTCTCTCACCAGACTCGCCCTTTAATACTAACACTGCAGAGTAGCAGACCAGCCAGTGGGCTCTTGAAGCAGAATGGCTCCCAATCTGCAGTAAAGTAGAAATTCCTGTCCTGGGCTCACCAATGGGAAAGCTCATTCTATCTCCAGGGAATTAGGGGCAGGCAGGGCAGGGGCGGGGGGGGGGGGGGCAGTGGGCCAGCAGTTAGGCAGAATCTCTCCTTGAGAAAATCATGGACGGAGGGAAGACCCTGCTCTGTCTTCCCTCCGTCCATGATTTTCTTGCTCTGTGACATTCCATGTTGCCAAATCCACGCAGACTCATTTTTCATTTATTCCCACTTTGCAACACTTAATGCTGTTAAACACTTTCTTTTAACTGCTTTTTCTCCCCTGGCTTCCAAGACACCATGTTCTCTGTTGCCACCCTCTACATCTGATCTTAAACCTTGGTGTTCCCCAGACCTCATCTTCGGCCATCTTTTTTTTTTTTTTTCATTCTGCATAGTTTTCTGGGTGATCTCATTCACTTAGAGAATATCATCTATCATCTTTATGTTTTCAATACTTAAATCTGCCTCAGTAGCCTAGGTCTGTCTCATAGCCCAGAACTATAAAACCTAATGTAGTCCCCTATTTTGTGAACAGCAGAACTGTCTTCTATAAATTTGCCAGAAACACTGGTTTCACCCTCACATTTTGTAGGAACATAGTACATTTGGGACTGAGGTAGCAAAAAACAATCTGACTCTGTACACCATCAGCAATTCTTCTGATTCAAATATAAGGCATATAAATGGATAAAGGTTGGTCAGAGTATTTTACTTAGATGAATGAGTGAGTGTATTGGTACAGCCATCCCTGTCTCATGTATAAAAATACTTAATTTGGTGGCAGCATAATCAAGGTTGATTTTCAGTATACTGTCAAAGCCTGGCAGCGAGTAAAACAGTTTCCTACCTGCATATGTAATTTCTCATCATTATAAAAAAGGTGATTATCTTTACACTTTTATCATAAATGAAAGCAAAGCCACTATTATTACCTCTAGAGATAATATCATTATGATACTATTATATTATTTTATTTCCAAGAAGAGTGGCTCTGAATACTTATTTTTATATGTTTTTTATGTTTTATATTTATGTTTTATATATATGTTTTATATTTTTATATGTTTTATAAGTTTTATATGACCAGAATTTATTTTTTAAAATATTTGACAATGGTGAATCTTGTTAAAAGATGGAAAGAAGTCCTACGCCTTAAAGTTCAAAAGCTATAATTTTATATCAAGAAAATATCCATAGTTTAATTTTTTAAAGTTTTTCTAAAATGTATTTTTGTCATTTTTATTTCCTAGCACCCTGTGGAAGTCGTTCAACAGGTTCAGAAGGCACTGTTCTATCACCAAACTATCCCAAAAATTACAGTGTTGGACATAATTGTGTTTATTCTATAGCAGTTCCCAAGGAGTTTGGTAAGTAACATTCATCGCATCACATAGTATTTCATTCCAGATATGCTTTATTTTCCACTACACGCTATTCAGAAATGCTAGTTTTTTAATGAAAATATTCACTATTCATAAAGTGCTTTACTCTGTAATTCTTTTTAGATAGTAGCTTTGTAATAATAAAATTTTAAGGTGATTATACTCAATCTGAATTTACAGTCAAGTACACAGGTGAACAACAATATAAAAATGAAAACAGGATTGTTTTTAATTTTTAAAAATAAGTACATCCAGTAACCTTGCAAGTGCCTTCATGTTGGAATTACATAAAATGGGAAATTACCGGAGCATAAAGCAAAGTGTACTCTGCAAAATATGCATAAAGTCAAATATAGAACTATTACAATAATGACAAAAGTATGTACAAAACAATCATATTGTTTTATACTTTTTCAAACACATTTCCAGGAAGAAAAGATTTTGGTTTTAAGTACCTAGTATCTGGGACAGCAACGAATATGAAAAGACAGCAAAGGACATTTCAGCTCATCTTGTCAAGCTGACAATCTGTTCCGCATTGGCACTGAGAAGACAATGTGTCCTTTGCTGCCTTCACATCTCCCTGATCACAAGTCTTACAAGTCACTTACCTGCCTTCTAAAGGTTTTGCATCTAAGATCCAGCTGGATCTCACCCAGGTTAAGCTCTGTTTATGGATGGATAGGCAAAGGAAATTTAGTGAGCAGTAAAGTATGAGAGAGAGGCTGAAAGTTCTTTCAGACTTCTGCAATTTAGATTTACAGCGTTGTGTTACATGGTAAAGGATTTGCCACAGCTGTAATGAATGTCTCGGTCTGAATGACAAAGTGTTTTAGCAGAAGGACATGGATTTTATCATATCAGGATTTTTGGATCACATCTTGACTTAATGTTTCTGCTGATATATAAAATAAGCTGATGCTTCCAGTCCAATTTCTTATAACCGGGTATTACCTGTATATCCTCCTTCTCTCTCTTCTGAAACAAGCCCCAAATCTTCGACTTACGTGAGAGAACATTGTCATCAGAAGTGAAGTACTGAACCTTGTGTTTAACCTTGATGTAGAACAGTAATGCCCACCTTAGCAAGGTGTCTCTTTCTTTACAAAGTCTTTCTTCGTCCCAGCATATTGGTCAGTTAAATCAGAGTTGAGCTCTTTGAGAACGACTGTTTAGAAAGAAAAGCATTGTCTACTTAGAAAGAAAAACATTGTCTACTTAATTTTCTTTTTATTATTTTGCCTTTGGTGCTCCCCAAATAGTCCTTTCCTTGCTAGAGGAGTTTATAGTCCCCAATGCCAACAATGTTACATGGTTGCTGACAGAACCCTAGCAATGATGGTCCAGAAGGTTGCATGGTTAGCTCAGTCCTCTTTATAAGCTGTCAATTTGTTTATTAAGCCTATTCTTTGGATATCATGTGGCCAAAAAAATGAGAAAGAAAAATCAGACATTTCCCTTCCTGACACATAGACATGCCGGTCACAGAGATACTTTACAGTGGCCTATGTGTGTTCAAAAAGGGAAGGAAAAAGTACAAATTAAAATCAAAGTAAATTAATGAATTTTTACAGAATGGACTCTATTGTAGCAAACTTAATGTAAATTAAATGTAATCATCTTAATGTAAAAAATAATGCAACTAATAATCAGTTGTTTTAAAATTAATTTTTAAATACATCTTAGATTATTTGTGGAGGAAATCAAATGCACTTTGACTTATTAGTAAAACTGTTTTTATTTTTATAAATGTTGCATCCTTCTGTATTTCAAACTACATACGAGGTCAGACAAACTTGGATTCTAATTTCAGCCTTTCACTTCTTATAGCTATCTGTCTTTGGAGAAGTAACATATGCTCTTTGAGACTCAGTTTCATTATTTCTGAAATGGAGATCATTATGTCTGCAGAGCAGAGTTGTTGGAAAGAGTGAATGGGATTCCATATATAAAGTATATCTCACATAGTTCATGCTCATTATGAGGTTAGACATGACAACTCTGGAGTCAGATTTCTGGATTCAAAGCACAACTCATTATGCTTTCTCATTAGATAAGTCACATCATTGGCCTGAATTTTACTTTTTTCATCTCTGAAATAGAGGTGGTAAATGTCTACCTCATAGGGTTAGTTTATAACTAAATGATACAACATGTATAAGAGATTGGCAAAATAACACATAAATAAGTCACATACACACAGAGATACAGTTGCACAAACATTTATGTTCACATTTGTAGAAACCCCACTGCTACTTAACAAAAATAAAATGACCTGAATTAATAGATTTATTAGGGTCTCAAGAGTAGCACAAATTTCTGTTTTGCTTCTTCTTCCTTTCATTCTCATAGTTTCCTTCTGTTGCCACTGCTTTATGACTTTTTGGTATCACTTCCTAACGTATCATTTCTCACTGCTTTTTCTTCTTGTTACTTATCTCAAATTATAATCTTCTTCTGTACCTTTTATATGCTGACACACCTAGAATTTTACTTTTTAATTATTTAGCATAATATCTATCAAATACACTCAATTCATTCATTGAAATTTAATTTTTTTATGAAGTTTAATGTTCTACCGTTGTTATGTAAGGAGAAAATCACATGTAATCAACAGCACACATAAAATCCCTTAACTCACCCATAATGATCATCCACCTCGTTTTGCATAAGCCATATAGTCTCTGAATAATTCTAACAGGACATTTTCCCTCTAATGTCAGAACAGGTAACAGTGTCTTTAGATAATGCCAGATGAGCTACCTTGATTTTTTTTAATATTTTATTTGACAGAGATCACAAGTAGGCAGAGAGGCAGGCAGAGAGAGAGGAGGAAGCAGGCTCCCTGCTGAGCAGAGAGCCTGATGCGGGGCTCAATCCCAGGACCCTGAGAACATGACCTGAGCCGAAGGCAGAGGCTTAACCCACTGAGCCACCCAGGCGCCCCTCTACCTTGATTTTTTATAGGTCATGTGCTACCAAATGTTTTCATTTATTTGTTTATTTTTTGCCCAATATAGAATTGAATTCATGTCAGGTAAATGTGAACATAATATGACCCTACTTTACTGATTGGTTGAATGAATATTTATCTGTCAGTCAATTCCTATCCTTCAGTTTTTATAGATGAGAAAATTGTCAATTCCTAATGCCTTCACGAGCATCACTGGATTTCACTGAATTTCCGATATTAGGGTCACTTTGATGATATTCATTCTGCAGGATTATGGTTGTTCTATATATGTAGAACTAGAATAATTCTGGATCATTGAGTAGCATTTATTGCTGTTAACAACTAAGCTATTTCATTGGGATTTGGGATTAAAAAATACACTACCTTTTTATTAATAAAATACATTTTATTTTTCCTCCAGTTTTCAATTTTTAATTACCAGTTGTTTCCCTTTTATGGTTTGATTGTTTAAGTCTCCATGCAATGCATTATTTTGAAGTACCAAAACATGCAAAGTATATTTTCAGTTTTGAATTTGATATAGATAAGATGCTTTAGAATGTGAGACAACTATTGGCACTGTTAGAGGAAAAATATTTTTGTTAATATATATTTAGACCTAGAACAAGCAGCTAAAATAAGTTATAGAGAGGGGAGAATTAGAGAAATTGGAGAATAAATGTTGTGGACTTCTATTTCGACAATTCTGGCTAAGAAAAAACAGAAGGAGCTAGGTCAGCAGTGAGGTGGGGTACAAATCAGAGACTAATGTCTGTGTTTGTTTTCTCTTAGGATGAAAATTAATGTTCTTATTTTATAGAAAGCCCAAGAGAAAGACACAATAGACAGGACAAAATTAAATATTTTAGATAGACCAGTTGTTAAATCAAGATGCATGAAGTAATTTAAGGAGATGGGATTAAAAAAATACTGAAGAACCTCTTCATAATTCAGAAGAAATGATTCTTAACTAGTAACATAAAACCTAAATTAGTTTCACATGGAATATTACTTTTTGAAATGATTATCTCTTTCCATGCTCCCACCCTCACTTCCCTTCGGTCACCCATTCCTCACAATCCAGGATTGTGTGTAAAAGAGAGTGTATTAGTGTCAGAAGGCTGCCATAACAAAATCACAAACTCAGTGACTAAACTAAAGACATTTATTCTCTCAGTTCTGGAGGTTAGGTCTCTGAAATCAAGTTATCATTAGTGCCACACTCCCTCTGCAGGCCCTAGGGGAGAACCTTTCTTTGCTTCTTCAGAGATCCTGGTGGCTTTCAACAACCCTTGACCTTCTGTGGCTTATAGCTGCATCACTCTGATTTCTGACTCTGTCTTCACAAGACCTTTGCCCTGTTTGTGTGTCTCCTCTGTTTCTGCATGTATCTTTGTCCTCTTTTCTTATAAGGACACCCGTTGTTGGATGTAGGGCACACCCTAATCCAATATGATTTCATATTAATATTTAATTAATTACATCTGCAAAGACTCCGTTTCCAAATACAATGACTTTTTGAGCTCTTGGGTAGATACAAATTTGGCAGGATGGGGGGGACAACACTACTCAACTCACTACTCAACTGTCCTACCACAGTTTTATGTAGAAAACCTTAACAAGGGGCACCTGGGTGGCTCAGTGGGTTAAAGCCGCTGCCTTCGGCTCGGGTCATGATCCCAGGGTCGTGGGATCGAGCCCCGCATCAGGCTCTCTGCTCTGTGGACAGCCTGCTTTCTCCTCTGTCTCTCTCTGCCTACTTGTGATCTCTGTCTATCAAATGAATAAATAAAATCTTTAAAAAAAAAAAAAGAAAACCTTAACAAAAATTACTCTTTAATGCATGTAACAAATATTAGCTCTGTAGAATGCAAACTGACATTTAGATTTCTTGGAGAATTCCAACGTGCAAATCACCTTGAGGAGATCTAGAATGGTCTGTGGTGTTAATTTTGTGTTTGGCATCCCAGAGAGTTTCACCTCCTAAAAGGCCCACCTTGAATGTATATTTATTAAGGTACAAAGCTTACTCTGCCCCCAAGACCAGCTTCCAAATGTAGAATCTTAGAAGTATGCATGAAAACTTTTTTCAGGTTTTTCTTCTTCATTTTCCCAGCTAGTCTGCCCTCTCTTTATATTGTGCTATCAGTGCAGTTTGCTTGCATAGGTTTCAAATTGATGAATTCCTAAATCACACGAACTTGTCAGACTGGTCTACTCTGGACAAGGGGCACAGACAGTTACTAAAATCTTTTGGGTGCTGCTAGAGGGAGTTTTTGGTTTGTTTTGTTTTGTTTTAAGTCATTGACATCATGTTGAATTTCTCTCCTACTTTCACATATTTTATATTTGTTTCTTATCCACAACCGTTATTTTTCCTATTTTTCTTTGTAGTATTTTTCCTCATGGTCAATATAGAAACATTTTTCGTTTGATGTTGCCTATAGTATGGGGTGATCGCTGTGGGGTTCTTTGGTTTGCTTTTTTCTCAGACTTTACCATAATATTATAGTATAAGCATTGATAATGATTATATAAAGAATATTTCATTAATTATTATTATATTCATTAAGTTTAGTACCTCTTTTCCATCTTACAGATTTAGGTATTTACATAATGATTGTTAAATATGATTTATTTTTGCAATACACTATCTTTCACAATACTGTTTTAACTGTTGGTCTATAAAATGTAGCACTTAAAAATTTTAGTCTTCTTAGAATTTAGAAGGAAAAAAGCAAAAACAGTAGATTGAAATTAAGATGTGCACACATGCACACGCACATATATATATATATATATGTATATATATGTATATATATATTCCCATATATTTTTTTTTATTCTTGTGGGTATCTGTACTTTTTAATATGTACTACTATAGTTTTGACCTGCATATAGAAAGTTAACTATTGTCATCTTGTGTGTTAAAACTAGTAGCCATTCTTTTACTCTTGTGTATATTCTCCTTTAAAACTCAGACACATATTTGACCATTTGTCTTTGATCTTACATCTCAGTGGTTTTCAATGATCTATTTTATTCAGCATCCCTTACATAATTTATGTTGTCGTTACCTAGCTTTATACTTAATTCAGTAATTTATTGCCACTAATTTCCCCCAAATTGTAGTGACAAATTGTTTTGAGATTATTTTTGTATGCTCATTAGGTCAGTAAATCATGTCATTGGCATTCTGTTTTTCCCGGTGTGAAGTTTTCAGTAATGAATGAACTCTTCCAGTCAATAAAGGCTTTTTATATTCTACTTTTAAACTCTATGACACTTCATTTTTTAACAGTGCATCAAAATCAATGATTACTGTTTTGTAAATATTGGATTTACTTATCTAACAATGACAAATGTTCACAAAACGTATGGTTATTCAGAATGTATATTTACTATTTATCATTATTTGTTAGATATAGAACAGTTGAAAAGGGTTCTCTCTTTTTAAAAATGAATGGTTCTATTAATGTCAATATGAAGAAAGTGCATGTGAATTTTGTGCCTATAAGAGAGGAAACCCTTATTTTTAAGCCCAACATTTTAGAGGAAGGAAACTGTCATTGTTATATGTATCTATATTTATATAATTAGATGAAGCCATGTTTGGTCATCAGCTAGACCAGGATCTCCCATCCAAATCTGGTTTGGATGTCAAGACTTATGACACCACACATGCACTAAAAGGTATGAAAAGATATATTACTCATATAATGAGACTTTCTGGGAAGAGCAGAGCACAATCCAAAACTGGATTCAGTCAGATCCAAAACTGCTTAAGGAAACAAAGCTAACTGGCTTTGGGCTTTATTGTGATGCTGAAGTGAAAGTTCCTACATACTGGCCAGAGCTTATGCAGTTTGAAATTCCCATTTGTTCTGAAGGAGGGCATACCCCAGGTTTCTTATTGGCTTGCCCCAGATAGGGAAGGATTATGACTTGAAACTTGCCAATAATTAAACTTCAAAAATGGATCAGACTTAATCACAATGCACTCTTGGTGTTTGACTGATAAGTGAAATGTGTCATATTCTAACTTGTCTAAGCCACAGTGTCACTTTATATGGCTTGCATCCAGAAATGGGTAAGGGAAACGAAATTTCCATTGAATGTCTTGTTGCAGAGCTCAGCATTTTGAATGGTGAGAAGTGAAACGATTGTGTTGATCACTATCAATAACAACTAGAACTTTGAAAAGCCTAAGGAGTATCTTGATGAAGCCTTAATATTGTGGCCTTATTATATGTAGAGATAGATGTTGCACTGATTTGTATTTGGAGAATGTCTGATACAAGATTCCCAGAAATTTTTACTCCATAAGGGGCAACCTTGGACCACATGTTCAGACAATTGACAGCGGTCCAAGGGTCTAAAACACATTCAGCCGGGGCCATTTGTTGTCCAGGGCATCCAATATAAGAACATCCAAAGTTTGGGCAGCTGTACTGATCGTTGAGTCTTTTATCAGGAATGTCTTGGTTAAAGTATTAAAAACAGGAGCTTTCCAGGGTGTTCAATCATATCAATGATCTTGGTTTTACTGTTTGTAAGGAGTATAGATTCCTTTTGTTTTTCACTCAGTTTGATCCCAAAAAGTTACTTAGGTAGCTAAGAGGTTCAGAAGAGGAACCTCTGCAAAAGCATGGCATCTGATAAGGAACTAAAGACCAGAAAGCCACACCTTCATGCAGGTGGGACAGGCAATAGGGCCTATGTTTAGCTCTAATATGTAGCTATCATTTCCTTTTTAAGCAAGGAGGACTTAATGACCATACTGAACTTGCAGGGTACACTTCCTTGACCCAAGGCACAATGGGCAGCTGAATGTACAGAGCTATAGATGCAGAGACTTCAAGAGCCTCTGTTTCCAAGAGATCGCAGTATGCAGCATTGCTATTGTAATGGCATATGACATGGAGTTTAGAGGGGAATCTTCTTGTACCAGAAGTTCAACTTATGGTTATCATGTGTGGTTCAGAGACACCAAGAGTGATGAGAGGAAGTTGCTAAAGTCACTAGAGTAACAGAATCTCTGAGGGACAGCACCTGTTGTATTTCAATTTGGAAAGAGTCTAGAGACTTTTTTTTAGATGGCCGGTTTACTAGTCACAGCATTCATAGACTTAAGTAAAATTATAAATTTAGAATATATTGCCTTAAAATCCAAAATTTCCTAAAAGGTTGTTTAGCAGGTTTCAACAGTATGGTGCCATGAAGGTCAATATTTCTTTCTTGAGAAGAAATATTTCTTGTGAGAAATACTTTCTTGTGAGTTCCTCATATTTGTATGTCTTAAATGATTGTATCAAATGCATCTCCATGAAGGAAGATGTCATCAGTAGGATATCATTACCTCTGCTCTTCAATAAATTTGGGCACACTTATAATTTTGCCTACAAAGTTCTGTGCAATGGCCAAGCTATTGAAGACTCATGGGTAGCCAGGTAGAGATGTCCCTTCAAAGCTGAAGTCAAAAAGTGTTATATTCCATCATAGCTGAAAGAAAACTATGGCTGAGAGCCCGTGGAAATTGGTATTAAACAATATATGAGCCAAATAAATAAATAACAGCAAAATATTTACCAGCTGGTGATTGGATGGAGACAGTAATTTGAATAATATTAATTATGGGGCCCTTAAGAAGTGGAATCAGATGAACACCCCTTCTCTAAGTAAGTCTTTTATAATGTGTTTCGATCTTTGAAAACTCTGTTTGAACTTATATTGGGCCATATTAACCATTTTAATTATGAATAAATGTCCATGGTGTCTCAATTTGTCAAACTCTTAGTAAATGCCAAAGACATAATTTAACTTAGTGCATTTTTGGTTAGAGTTTCCATGACCACTGTGGGATATTTAGATGGGGCAATAATTCTGATGATTAAGATAAAGCATACTTCTTTATTCACTATTTTATATTTCATAGGTCCTTTATATTATAGGGTGTGCCTAAATTCATTAGCTCTAAATTTATTGAAATCCCCAGGAATAACTATAATTTGAGCCTCTGAAATGATATAAGGCCATGAAGGTTTGCCAGTTGGTACAGCTCAGATAGATATTAAAGTTATTCAAAATTTGTGTTGTAGATGTCCAAAAGATAATTAGAGACATTTTATATTTTCACTTTAAAAAGTCTTGTAGTAAATTTGGGGTTTCTAATTGGGTCAAATTGTGGATCTCTTTTTCAGTTTTTTGTTTCTTCCTCACCTTGTATCTACTTTGTTTAATTGTTAACAAGATGTAGTTTGGAGGAGGGGGACCCTCCTCTTACATTCATAAAATACTTTGTCTAGAAAGTGTCAGATCTATAACATGAGGGCTAGGGGCTTCCCCTGTAACAATTGTTTCCTTATAGGACATAAGGATTCAGAATTAAATAGGGTTTTAATTAAGTCTTTAATTTTCCCACACAGGTGCCATAAGTATGTGTTTGTTTGTTTATTTGTTTGTTTCTCTATAAGCCTAAGGATTAGCATCTTTGTTACAAAGAAACCTGGGCATCAGTAATAGCAAAACCATTTTTATCGAATCTTAGTGAGCCAACCACTTCTAGGAGTGTAGACCTCAGCATGCTACATGGTAACTGTTCTTTCAGACGACTGGCCACCCAACAGCCCTATATATTTTACACGGTATCAGTACTTTTCCTGAGAATTCTATGGAAGAAGGACCAATGCATGGTTGAGACTCAAAACCAACAGTCAGAACATAAAACTATTCTCTGAACTTTGCACTAGTCACAGCTTATGCTGTAATCAAGACATACAGTTCCACATGAGGCATACAGAAAGGATCATGCTTGACACAACCCCAAAGTGGTACTGTGGTATTGCGGTAACTTTAAGGAGGGCCTTAACTCTTGTTACTAAATGTCAAAAATTTCTTATGTAGGTTGATTAAATCTGTGATAAAAACTCTGTAGAACTCAGCAAATGCAACACAAAGCAGCATAGCTAAAAGTGCAAGATTGCTAGCAGGTAAGAGCCAGTTACTAAACCAAAGCAAGAGAAGAAAGATGCTCAGACCTGTTACTCATCACCTGGACACCTCCTCACTGCATCAGTTGTCAAGCTTACTCTACTCTTGGTTTAGATTTTGAAATGGATGACACCACACAAACAATACGGGAACATGAAAAATTTTAATTAGTCATATAATAAGACTTTCTGGGAAGAAAAGGACAGGCTCCCAAATTGGTCCAAAGTGGCATGAGACAGCAGGAAAAGGAAAGAAGCTTTGAAATTCTATCCAAATAAGTTGGTAGTGGTATGAGGGCTCCTGTGTTCATGTCAGTGCTTCAGTAGGTTCAACTTCCCTTTATTGCCAAAGGAAGGAGAACTCAGGCATTCTAATCAGCTTGCTCAGATATGTGGCTGAGGATGAAGAGAAGGGGTGGGGGTTGAAATCTGTCAGCAGTCAGATATCAAAACATGCCTTTGGTCCTTTTAATACAAGGTGTAATTTATAAAGCTGCAATTTAGAAGTTGCATAATATCGTATCTTAAATATATTGATATATATATAACTTCCTATCACCATTATGTTCTCTTACCACTTAAAAAAAATATTTCCTTTCAGCCTCCAAGAAAATGAGTATAGTATGTTCTAGAATTTTATTAGCTGATTTCTTAAAATAACTATCAAATGATCTATTAGGTCATTATGATAAATGTATATTTGAATTCATTATGTAATGGATGTCACTGTTGATATTTTAAATTTCTCTCATTTTTAAAAATCAGCTATAGGAAATCAATAATGCTTAATAATTCAGAAGAAAACTTTGGAAAATATTGTGCGGAAACATCAGTCTAGACATTTTACAATAATTTGTTTAACTGGTGATTATGATGTTTCACCATATTAGTATTTTTCCCATCCATATTCACTTTCATTTTTTGCTATATTTTACCAAGTTGATAAGTTCAGTGGCTGCCCCATCAAGCTATCTAATACAGTTGTCCTCAGATTGCTGAAAATTATTTTGAATTAAAGTTCAAAGTCATAAGTCAGTGATGGTAACAATAATAAACTGAAGAGAAGATTGAACAGTTGTTGTGGAATACTGGGAAAAAAAATTGAACTGGGAGTCCACAGCTCTGGATTGTGGTCCTTTATCTACTTCTAATTGGTCATGTGACCTTGAATAAGTTATTTAAGCTTTCTGGACCTCACTTTTTATGTATAAGATGAAAAGCTTTAGGGCACCTGGATGGCTCAGGGGGTTAAAGCCTCTGCCTTCAGCTCATGTCATGATCCCAGGGTCCTGGGATTGAGCCCCACATCGGGTTCTCTGTTCAGCAGGGAGCCTGCTTCATCCTCTCTCTCTGCCTGCCTCTCTGCCTACTTGTGATCTCTGTGAAATAAATAAATAAAAACTAAAAAAAAAAAAGAAAAAAGATGAAAAGCTTTGATTCAATGGTCTGGGATGTCCCCATTTTTATATATATAAAATTATGTATAGGACATGTGGGTGGCTCAATTGATTAAGTGTCTGCCTTCAGCTGGAATCATTATCCCAGGCTCCTGGGATCGAGTCCCACATCTAGCTCCTTGCTCGGTGGGGTGGCTGCTTCTCCCTCTCCCTGCTGCTCCTCTGCTTTGTGCTCACTCTCTCTCTTTTTCTCTCTAACAAATAAATAAAATTTATATATATATATATATATATATATATACATGCAGTTTACTTTTGAATCGAAGAGTATGCTATTAGTGACTAGTGAAGCAAAATATAGGAGAGTACTATCAAACTTTTTGATGACTCAAATCTGATCTTAGAATTACATGAATTTGTGTGATTTTAATTAATTCCAAAAATGATTATAAATTTAATATAAATTATGGGTCTTTTATGTTCCTGAAAAAGTAAAATAAGTTATGTAACAGCATTATGCTACATTCTCCTTTTTAAAGTTTCTCTTTTTCTTTCCTGATTTTTAACGCATCAGAGTATCCTCAGTCATCTTTATCACCTCTATCGTTAAAATTCCATAAGTATTTTTGAGGGGACTTCTCATTTTTCAGGCAATAGAAATGTTAGAAAATTATTTTCTACTCTATTATAATAGTTGTACTTAGGTACAAAATAAGTCCTTGGGTAAACTCAAATATTCATATACAAGGAGAAATCTTTACCTACAGAATTTTACTATAAAATTGATGGTCTCCCCTCCAGAACTCGGTATGGGAAAGTATTTGAATTAATGAGAAGGAAAAAAAAAAACCCCAATTCTCTATATGTATTCATAACTTTTTCTGGAAAAGTTCTTATGGAGAAGTCATTAAACAAAGTCTTTTTTAGTGTTTCATTATTCTGTCACGTAGAATCACATTTGTAATATCTCACACTATGATAGATGAAAGCTAGAAGATAAATGATTCACAAAAACACACAGCGTGCCACAGGCAGAGCCTTTTGTAAACATGGAATACCCATCACTTTTGCCACTCTCCCACTGATATTTCAGGATGGTATAATGATGTCTGTTATTTAACACTGCAATCCAGTGCTGGTTACTACTAAAATAGAATTTTTTCTTCTATTTGGTGACTTATGATTTAATTTTTCTGTTTTAGACCCATCAAAATAGTCAGAATTTTTAAGCAATTCATTTATTTGAAAACCCAGTAAGTTGTATGTCAAATAAGTGGTGAAAGGATAGATGGTGTTTATTTTGTGGTCAGTAAACAAATACATGGTGCACATCACACACTATGAAAGTGTGGTTCCACGCTGTGAGTTAAAGGAATTTAACTAGGATTCCCTTACAGCTTATATAAACTCTTAATATATCAACCTCACTAATTTTGCTGAATAGGTAAAACTCCAAAACAGAGGTGTAACTAAAATATTTTCCAAATTCACGAAGCTGTTATCTACTGAAAAAACAAACTACAGAGTTTTAATGTCATATCGCTTCCCTTAGCAAAGTTTCATATAATGTATTTTTTAAACCTAGTATAATATTTATTTTATTTCAACAGATGTTGCCAATTAAAATCCAAGTTAAAAGCATTAATTTGGGGATGCTGGGTAGCTCACTCTTTTAAGCATCCGACTGTTGGTTTCGGCTCAGGTCGTGATCTCAGGGTCAAGAGATCAAGCCCCGAGTCAGGCTCCACATTCAGCCTAGTGTCTCCTTGTAATTGTCCTTCTCTCTCTGCCCTTCCCCCTACTTGTGCCCCTCTCTTTCTCTCTCTCAAATGAATAAAAGTATTTTAAAAGATAGTAAAAATGAAAGCATTGATTTTATGGCAGATGAGTTAAATGAGAGCAGGATGTGGACATAGTAAAGAAAGGCACTACAGTGGTCAACTAAAAGTTCACATTCTTGAAAGCAGTAAATTCTACAATGTTTAAAACACAGGATGGTCTGAACAAAATTCATCTATGGAATGAATATGATTTTCAATCTAATATGTTTGCAGTGTTTAGAGGTATGGGAACTTAATGACTTACTATCCCTTTTTCTTATCCCTTTGCTTCTCCCCACCATCTCTAAATTCAGAGAAATGCACTACTATTAATTCTAACCACATTGTGGGTACAGACCTATATTATATTGCTCATAAGTGCTAATTATTCTGTAATCGTATCAACTATCTATTTAAACAGTGTGTACACACTCAGCCTTGAGCTAGAATCTGAGTTTACAGGTTATGTAAACAATGGTTCTTGCCCTTCAGGAGATCATAAGAAAGGTATTAGACAAAGGAACAGTTTATTCTAAAAAGATTATGGAAACTGCTATGATAGATGTTTGTGAGGATGCTAAGGAAAAACAGAGGAGGAACACCTAAGGCAGACTGATGGCAGGTTTGGGAGATGGGGGTCACGGTGTCAGAAACATTTACCTGATGAAATAGTGTGTGGTCTGAGTCTTAGAGAATGTGCAATTGTTAGTCTCTTGAAGAACAATATTCCAGGCAGACAGAACAACACAGGCAAAGGCATAGATATATGGTACACAGTTTCTGAAAGGAACTACATATTTTTCTCTCTGGCTGGAGAGCAGAGCACCACTCGGAAACTAATATGCTTGAAACCAGAGAAGCAGACAGAGACCAGATTATGGAAGGCTTTGTATGCCATGTTTAAATCAATTCAAAAATGCTTATTGAGTTCCCACTGCTTCAGAGAGACATTTTCTAGGCTGAGGATATCTGATGCCCGATGAAACAGAAATGCTTAATTGTTCTCACTAGCGTATACTCTACTCTTGTAGTGGGGCAATCTAGGGATAATATTCATCTGGTACATGCTGGCACAGCCATTTTACTTGTTAGAATTTTGAAATATTTCCCTGCTGTTGCCAGCCTCCTGAACAATCCCACATTCCTCTGGCCACTGAGCACTTTTCCCTGGTCCTTCCCCCAGAAACGGAAGGAGTAATACCCAGCCTAATATCAATTCTGACTGGGCTGTGCCCATGTCATATTGATTAAATACTCTGAGAGTCCTCCTGTCAATATAATTGAATATACTCAAACATATATACACACACTCGCACATGCATGCACACACACACACAACTATGACCCCAAATTCTGCTGAGAGAGGTGAACAGTGAAACAAAACAAAACAAAACAAAACAAACAAACAAACAGAAAAGACTAACCCAAAACAGAAAGATCAAATTTGGATTAGGGAGATTAGTGAAGATTGCAATATGGTGTAAAATGAAGGATAAGGACAGGGTAAAAATGTATCATGTTTGCTGTAGGAACTACTGAGGCTTTTTAAGCAGGAAAATGATAGCTTGGTGGACATTTTAGGTTTGTCATTTTGGCAGGGGAGATAGGCTGTCTGAGAGGCACAGGTAAGAAATAATGAAAAGGCTAGGTTAGGCAGTGGGAGAAAGGAGGAACTGTAAGGAGTATGAGAGATGAATAAAAAATGTATAGTAGAGTTAATATTCTTGAGTAATTCCTGGTCTAGAGAGGGAATGATTGAAATAGATAAATAAGTAGAAAGGACAGTGATATCACACAGGCAGTGAGACCTGGAGCCCGGGTATCTCCTGATTTCTGGACATGGGCCTAATCCAAACTCCAATCATAAGCTTTGCAGGTTCCAGAATTCAATGTTGTCAGACTTTAGAAGATTGGTTCACATTGATTCCCACTCTCCAAGCCCAGAGGAGATGGTTTATAAAACACAATGCCAATTACCAGTTGTGAAAGAATATCCAGCAAACTTATCAGTCCTAGACATTTGCCTAGGACCCTCCATATTGGTGAATGAATTTACTCTGCAGACAAATGAATATAATTGATGGGAAATTTATATCACCCTACTAAAGCTGGAAGAAATATTCTTCCCTACACTAGAGAAAGGAATTTCTTTCTTTAGAATTTACTACATCAGGGGTGCCTGGGTGGCTCAGTGGGTTAAAGCCTCTGCCTTCAGCTCAGGTCATGATCTCAGGGTCCTGGGATCGAGCCCCACATTGGCTCTCTGCTCAGCAGGGAGCCTGCTTCCTCTTCTCTCTCTGCCTGATTCTCTGCCTACTTGTGATATTTGTCTGTCAAATAAATAAATAAAATCTATAGAATTTACTACATCAGACTTTCCAAAAGTATCAGGAGGCAACGTTAATACATCGGGGAGAAGGTTAGGCAGAAAACCTGAAAAAAGTTTGTAATCACTGGGTTAAAGAAGTTTGAAGACCTTTTTGATTTATTTCCTCCAAGCCTTTTCAGAACACTTAATATATCAATGTGATGTCATCCACGTGTACATATATGTGAGTGTGTATGTATGTACAGTCATTCATATATACTTGGTTGGGCATTTTAAGTTACAGCCCCCAAAATACTGAATTAATGTGTAAGCTCTTTGTGGTCAGAAGTTATATTTTGTATATTATTGAAACGTAAGAACTGACAACAACTTTTGGTACATTAAAAAGAGAGAGAGACTATAAGAATGATAGGATTAAGAAAGTAATCAGGAGCACCTGGGTGGCTCAGTGGGTTAAAGCCTCTGCCTTCAGCTTGGGTCATGATCAGGGTCCTGGGATCGAGCCCCACATTGGGCTCTCTGCTTGGCAGGGAACCTGCTTCCCCCCCGCCCCCCGCCTGCCTCTCTGCCTACTTGTGATCTCTGTCTGACAAATAAATAAAAAAAATCTTAAAAAAAAAAAAAAAAAGAAAGTAATCAAGTAACCCTTTACACTGGATGAGGATGACACATTGTTATTTTTTTCCAGACTTTTATCTACCGTATTTAGTAATCAGAAGATTAGTATTCAGCAACTCACATTATATCATTGCTCTAACTTATTTTAGGGACCTACCTTTGGCCACCAATTAAAAATTTTAAAACACAGGCATTGTGGGACGCCTGGGTGGCTCAGCTGGTTAAGCAGCTGCCTTCGGCTCAGGTCATGAATCCAGTGTCCTGGGATCGAGTCCCACATTGGGCTCTTTGCTTGGCAGGGAGCCTGCTTCTCCCTCTGCCTCTGCCTGCCATTCTGTCTGCCTGTGCTCACTCTCTCTCTCTCTCTCTCAAATAAATAAATAAAATCTTAAAAAAAAAAACAAAACACAGGCATTGTAAGTAAACCTCATACACAAAAATCATAATTGTTTATATTATAAAAATAACATTTGTTAACTTAAAGATGAATTTTTAAAGTTATAAAATTGTTTTTATTATCCGTGTCATTATCTATCTTTGGATTGTTTGGAAATAGTGAGCCTGTACAATTTCATTGAGGATTTCTAGTTTAAACTGAGATTCTCAAGAGGCATAATGCTGTTAGAATCCCACAGCATGTTCCGTGACCCATATTTCCTGCTCAAATATTTCAGTGAATTTTATGGTGAAGCATTCTGTGAAGCTCTTATAATATATGATATAATGTAAAATGTTACAAATCTACATGGTTAAAAAATGAAATGTCCCATCTTATCTAGAGTGTTATCTAAATTCTAAAGTTTAAAAAACGCCAGCAGTGTAATGATGGAGAGTTTGGGAACAGGGAAGAGGTAAGGCGGAACTGGGGAAAGGTTAAGTTATCTACTGAGGTAAATCCTCATTCCTTTTTGATCCAAGTGCCTGTACAGAATCTGCTGCTTCATCCTTTTTATCATGGCTACCAAGTACCTCCTTCACCTGACTCTCCCAAGATGCATCTGAATGCCTAGATGTGCACGACTTTGTCAAGGGTTGATGATGACTTAAATTTCTCCCAAGAACAGAGACCCAAGTACCTCCTTGTCTCCCTTAAAGATGCCTCTTGGTGTTTGGCCTAGAGAGGACTGTGTGCATTCACTTTGGCGACCCTCATTTTCCAAGCTTGTCCGCACTATCTCCTCTCTTCCTTCCCAGTATAGGAAAAGTCTACCCAGAATGTTGGTGGCACAGGAGGAATAAGGCAGAGGAATAAGTTCATCTACCTAGCCAATCATATTTCCAAATATTTTTTATTTTGATGACTAGACTTTATTTTTGAAGTTCAAAAGATGTGGCTCTGACCATTGTTTCTATTCTGCCATGTCATCCATTCCCCTAAGGTATAGTAGAAGGACTAGAATTAGAATTCTGTATGAGAAAAGGCTGCAAGGTGTAAAGTTCTGTGGGTGTAGGGAGAAAACATCAATCGATATCACAAAGTAGTTCCTGCATTTTATAAATCAATTTGAAATAGAGATTCATGTATGATTTTAGTTTTGCTTATAATTTCTCAAGAACACATTTGTTTTATATTTTATAATTAACTAACAGGTTAATCTTTGTATTCTTTTACTTTTTTTGAGATTTTATTTATTTATTTGAGAGAGAGAGAGAGACAGCGTACAGGAGCAATGGGGAGGGATAAAGAGAGGAGACTCCCTCCTGAGCAGGGAGCCTGGCTCTGGGCTCCACCTTGTGATCACGATCTGAGCCTAAGGCAGATACTTAACTGATGGAGCCACCCAGGCATCCTCTTTTTCTTTAAAATGATTTTTTTTTTTACATCATCTTCTGAGCTTGCTTCCATATTTAATGAGGGTTTGTGTCTAGGTATATCCTAAAACATATCCTCTGATGTCAGAGGAAAAACTTGGTAGCAATATGAACCGGATTTCAGGTTTTTATCATTTTTGTTTGTTTGTTGTTTAAAGTCATCTCTATGCCCAACGGGGGCTCGGACTCATAACCTCAAGAGATCAAGAGCAGCATGCAAATTGCTCCACCAGCTGAGCCAGCCAGGTACTCTTGGGTTCCAGCTTTATCACCACTGTGACCTTAGGCAAATCATTTATCTTCTCTGATATAATCTCTTATAAAATAGAGAAAATTATCTCGGCCCTCTACCCTAATCCATAAGATTACTATGAACATAAAACAAGAAACATGTGCACACAGGCATGCTCATGTTGTAAAGTGTAGGACCTCCCCCCCCGGAAAGGTTAGTATTAATCTTTTCAATGTTTTTTTTTTCTCACTGATTAATTTTAAGAAGTATAATAATTCAAAAACTCTATTTAAAATATGTTTTTTAGTATGAACAAGTATTTGGTTCCACTTATTTTCTTCAGATAATAGACTCTCCTCCACCTCAGAAAGTACATACATGTTTTATTAATAGTATTTGTTCCACAGAACGATTTGCCTCTACTCAGTGTTAATTGCGCTGAGAAGAAACTCTGTACCAGAATCCTTTATTGAACAAACCCTGAATTCCACAGACAGTGGATTCCTAGATTTGTCTATCTGCTGATCACCCTCACCAATTCACCAAATTTGTGTAAGATTTACCAGGTTGTTTGCTGTCCATTTTTGCTGATTTCTGCTACAGTCATTCCGTGGATTTCCTATTGGAAACATAAAGTTCACATTCACAGTTCTCACCTACTTACAACACTTATCATGAAACATTCTCTTCTAGGTCCCTACCACCCATTTTTTACGTAACATTTACAACATGATCACCCTCCATATTTTTCTGCTGTAAAATTTTGTTTTATATTTACCTAGGAAATGACATGATATCTGGAATTTGTTTCCAAATAATCTCAGGAGCTGGGGCTGTTATGGTTTTTAGAGATAAAACTAGACTCATCATAAGTAGATAATTTAAATTTTTCGGTACAAAAAAGTGTTTATAAAAATCAGTCGATCTTTTACCAGTATTATTTGTAAAAATAATAATGGGATACAAATAAATATAAAAATATATACCTTTTATATTTTTAATCCCCAACTTGTATCACTAAGATTTGATAGAAGATAGTCTGGGATCATTTTCCCACCAAAGCAGCCTGCTGTGTGATGTTCTGTCAGTTTCTTATTTCCTCATTCCTTAGATTTCCTTGGGTTTGAACAGGTATGATATCTTTCTAGAGACTAAAAGACACAGTCCTACCTTTATCAACCAGTTAACAAGCTATGTGAAAGCTGGATGAGTTACTCATTATTTCTGGGTCTCAGCAGTTTCATCATCTCTAAGATGAGGGAACTGAAAAAAGATTTCTTTTCTTTTTTGTTAAGTAAGCTCCACACCCAGCATGGAGCTTGAACTCAGGAACCTGAGATCAGAACTTGAGCTGAGATCAAAAGTCAGATGCTTATGACTGAACCACCCAGGCCCTGCCCCCCCATTTCTATTTTTTACTGTAAATTTTTTAAGTTTTGATTATTTCTTGACCTATTTCTTGTGTTCTATTTCTCTGACTACTCTGTGCATTTTCATCGTAGTTCTGCCATTCACTTGCTCGTTACTTTGGTCAAGTTACTTACTCATATTTCTTTATTTGAGGAAATAACTAATCCAGCCTAATGGCTTTCTAGTGAGAAACAAGAAATAATTTATTTAGGACATTTATCATAGTTCATGGCATGTACTAAATGCTCAGTTAATTTAAATTTTTTTTAATTTTTATTTAAACATATAATGTAACCCCACAACCCTCTCCCAACACCCCTCCCCTCCACCTCCCTCAGTTTGTTTTATGACATGAAGAGTCTCTTTTGGTTTGTCTCCCTCCCGATCTCATCTTGTTTCATTTATTCTTTTCCTACCCCCTTAACCCCCACCCCCGTTGCTCAGTTAATTTTAACTAATATTTGCAGTAACATCACCTCTTTTAGGTAATTTTTTTTCTTTTTAACGGCATTTAATTTTTTTTTTCTATACACTGTATTTCATGGATCATGGCTCAGAAGACAAGAAACACAATGCTGTGAAATATTTTAGGAAGTACATTTTTAAAATTTATTGCAATGATAGAAGTAACCAAATAATAGTTAATGAAAAGTAAGGTAACATACACAAAATTATTTATCTATGTAGCATATTACCTGAGCGGTATATGTTTTTGTTCACAAGGATGTTCTGTTAAGTAAAGGCTTATATTTGATTTTAATTGGTTGAATCTCTTTATGTACTCAAGTAAACTGACTCATTCATTTAAATGGTGATATGGCCAAAGCAGCCATGTCCTGGCAGAAAATGAAATGATGTTAGATGTGCATAGATTAGTTGTTTGAGCTCTCAAACCAGTAATTAAAGAACAAAAAGTATTATCTAAACAAACAACGTATGGGCACCGTAATTACCGGATAATCAATTGTTAAGTGAAAATACTGAAAATAGCCTCTCTAAGAGTTAAAGCTGTCATTAAAAATTCCTCAAAATCTCGGTAAAATCTCGCATTTCCACCAAGTATTGCACATCTTTGATGAATGATAGTTATATGTATTGGATTATGTAGTCATTTCTCTGTTTAAGAAATTTTCAAGAAAACTTAATCACAACAATTTTGCTAGCTTAGAAAACATGGTTTCATTTTTGCCTACTGTTAATTTCTTAAACTGTACTCATACATTTTTAGAAATGATATTTCATACTTTTAAAATAACTACGTTTTCACACCAGCTCTTTTATTCTTCAATTAAAGATCTTCATGTTTTTAAGAAGCTAGGAGTGTGTTGGTATGATGTACATATTTTAAATTTGTCTCTGAACAACTTATTAAAAACTTGAACCTAGCATGGAAGAACAATATTTCCAAAACACTAGATATGGGTTCATTTAATAATTCTCATTCTTTTATATCCAAGGTCAATTTTGTAGTTTGCAAAGATTTAAACAGTGTAACATAGGGAAGTCTAGGATAAGCTGTATTATCTCACTTTCCTCTTACCTGAGAATCTTGCAAGCTTTATGGCTCTGTGGTCTGGCAGATTGTATATAAACAGATCATAAATCACAGCTGGGGAGGATTTCAGTCACTGGTTCTGTGGTGGAAATGTAAGCCAAATGAGCAGATGCCTTGGGGAAAATTTGTATCTAACCAAGATAATAAATTATTCCATGCTTTGCTTAAAAAAAAAAGTTCTAAATAATGAATGTCTTTATATCCAATAAAACAGAAACACCATTGAAATCTAAATTTAACAATTTAACTTTTGAAAGACTATAAATAATTATTAATTTGATTCACAAACAATATGAGAAAGCCACATAATTAATTAAACAAACTGAAAAAAGAAAGTACACTTAAAAAAGAGTAACTTTACCTTTAAATCACATTGAATGTTTTCTAAAACTTTAAGAATAGTGCTTTTAAATTCTTTAAAAAGATGTATTTTGGCCTATTTTTAAATATGTTATATTGTAGAAAAAAGAAAATAGGGGCGCTTGGGTGGCTCAGTGGGTTAAAGCCTCTGCCTTCGGCTCAGGTCATGATCCCAGGATCCTAGGATCAAGCCCTGCATCGGGCTCTCTGCTCAGCTGGGAGCCTACTTTCTCCTCTCTCTCTCTGCCTGCCTCTCTGCCTACTTGTGATCTCTGTCTGTCAAATAAATAAATAAAAACTTTAAAAAAGAAAATAGAAAACACAAAGAAAGAGCTTATTTTAAATCACCCATGACTCTACTATTTAGAGATACTTAAACATTTAAGCTTTTTTCTTTCTAGTAATTTATGTGAGATTTAATGAAATAGTAAACATAAAATACCTATTATTTTCTACCCCCTTTTTTTGCCAACTTTGTTTTTCCTTATGCTACTAAATATTTCTCAACATCATGATGTTTAATAATTTGCATAATATTTATTCCATCACCAAAGTTTATTTAACCATTTCTATAAGCCTGGACATTCAGATTGTCTCTCCTCCCCACTTACTATTTTCCTTTACAAATATCGTTAGAATAAACATTTCCCAGAAGAGGAATTGCTAAGTCAGAGGGCATGAACTTTTGAAGCTCCTGATAATACATATTTCTAAATTGCTTCCCAGAAAGGTTTAGTCAATTGACAATCCCACCAGAAATTATAAGAAATTGCCTACCTCATTGAACTTAATTGCTCTTTTGAAGCAAAGTTTTTGCCATCTATCTAATTCAGGCTGGTCAACTACAAATTCAAGAGCATTTCCTATAATCACAGGAAAAAGATGTTCAGTAGAAGCCTCATGGGATGCTCATATCCTGCTGAGCTCATTGAGTTCAGTCTTCAGCTTTGCTGAGATTTGACAGTCCTCTAGGGACTCACGCTCTTCAGCCACACTTACAAGATACTGACTTATAAGTCAGATGACATTCTGTTAATTTACACAGAAGAATGTGTGGGCCAAATAGTCTAGAACACTAATTTTAGCAAGCCAATACCCTCTCTCTCTGAATGCACATTTTGAATCTGAAGATTATTTTTTAGTACAGAATCATTTTATAAAATAATTCAATGATAATAAGTTATAGTTTCAAACTATGACAACCTAAACCATGCTATTTTGCTATAGATTATATCCTCACATTGCCTGACCCACAAGTAATTGCTCTTTAACTTTCATTGGGTATCACCTTTCACTTATGACATCTTAGTCTGGGTGTTTGTCAGTTTGTAAGACTATGTTATATCAATTTTCATTAGGTTGGTATTTTGAGATCATTGTGCTCTCATCAACAAAACTATTAAAAGTGATTGTAGCTTGATGTTTACAACCATCCCACCTTCTTCAGATTGTTGTTTTGTTTTATTTTGTTTCTTATCACCTTTCTACTCCAGAAGTGAAATTTTTAAGGCTTCCATATTCTAGTGGTTCAAACTATATGTGATATGCACTGTTCTGCATACTAATTACAATGTAAGAAAATGCAATTAGTCTTATATTTTGATAATCTGGTTACTAAATTTGCAGACAGCCTAATGTATAAATCTAGCTTCCATGTTTAATAGACATAGGACACTGTATAAGTTTCTTAACCTCTACAGGCCTCAGATTCCTCACCTATGAGATGAAGATAATAATCTTATAGAGTTATTAGGAGAATTCCCCACATAAAGTAATTATATACTAGTACTCAGGATGTAAGAAATGCTCAGTAAATTACATATATAACATATATTCACGTCTATGTATATATATTGTTGGGTCCGTAATCAAAGGAGCGAGACTGATACAAAACAAAAGTCAAGCAAAGCTTTATTTCACGCCAAGCATCAAGAATCAAACTGACCAGCCAGGGCCGTCTCTTACAAAGAGAGGTGACCCCTCTCTGCCTTACAGACTGGCTTTTAAGGGCAAAGGCCATGTGGTTGGGCCTGGTCATGCACAGGTGGCCAATGACAGAGAGAAAATTGCACAGTCAGGCTAGGTCACACATAAGTGACCAATTGTGTTACAATTGACCCTATAATAGACATTTGAACCAGCCTATCACCTTGGTCAGAATTGGTGCCCAAAGGGTGGGGCCCATACCCCTTGGTAGCTAGGGAGACAGTATGTGCCCCCACTGATTGGATACCTCTACCTGGCCTGACCCACCCTTGTATTGGGCTTTGTTACCTGGGACTGGTTTCTGGGACTTGTTTTTAAGTAAGTCCCCTGGTGGGGGGCAGGGTCTGTTTAAGTTTTACTGCATAAACAACACAATGGCTATTCAACCGAAATGGAGCCATTTTGGCTAAATAGGCCTTTACAATATGTTGTATATGTAATTTATCTCTTCTCAACTTACAAAATATATTCTTAGTCATGTTAAGAGCATATTACTAATTGGATAAATCTGGAGAACATTCCTTTTAGAACTTTAGGAAAAAATGAAGATGCCTACAAGCTTTACTATGTAATTTTATTTTAGAAAAGTCATAAAATATGAGACAGGTATATGGATATTGAACAGAAAGTGGCAGAATATCATTACTTGCAATTGATACAATTCCATATTAGAAAATTGAAAGAAATCAAATGAAGCTTTTAAGAGGTAATAAAACTGACTGAATAAAAGATAAATATGCGTTGGCTTTTCTATAAAGCAGTAATAACTAGGAAGAAATATAGTTAAAATAGGTTAGTACTCACATGGATTCCTAAGAAGCTTCTGAGTAAAAGATTTCCAAACTCTGAGTCATTAAGCTTTTTTAAAAGCTAAATTCTATGACTCAGATGCTAATGAATTAATTACAGCATGTAATATGATTAGCTTTTACTTTTTCAAAGAATGCTGATTAAATGTCTTAAAGGAGATTTCAGTATAGATTAAGAGATGAAATATACCATCTGTATAACTGATGGAAATTGGTGAACACCTTTAAAAAAATACCATATAGTATATAATGGAAACTAAAAACACGGGAGATGTTGGACTGGGATTTGAATGACTTATAATATCTTCCAATCTTCAGATGAATCTAGAAAGACAGTCCAAAAGTTGTTTGTTTTTAAGTGTTTTAGGTCAGGAAATTTAATATGTTTACCAAAAAGTAAGATTTTTTTCCCCCAAGAGAAAATTGACAAGACTGGTGTAATTTCTGGGAACCATATTATGGAAGGAATAATTAAAGGACAGAGAATAGTTCAAGAGAGACCTGCTGGCCAGGGAGCTTCCTAGGAAATAGTATGAATGAATAGGAAGAAAATGCATGGAGACCAATTTTTGTACACTGTAGGAGAGGATACTTCCTGGTATCTCAAGGATTCTGACTGGGTTACATTTTAATCCCTGAGTGCCCTTCACTAAAGCCAGTGAATGGGAAATTTTGATTTATTTACACCGTTTAAGGTTACCCCTAGACAATCCCGCCCAAATTACATGGGTTGCAATGCAAAAGGAAAAAAAAAAAAAAAATCAAGGTACACTTTAAGAAAAATAAATGTGAAGGGATCAAGAGTACAAACAAAACACGTCCACTCCGCATATAGATCCCTGATCCCAGAGATCCCCTTCAGTTCCTAACAAAGAACATCTTGATTATTCACCCCTCTTAACTTCACTCCAGATATAATTTTAACATTTTTTCAGGGTGCCTGGGTAGCACAGTCTGTTAAGCATATGACTCTTGGTTTCAGCTCAGCTTGCAATCTCAGGGTTGTGATCTCAGGGTCATGGGATCAGACCTGCTTCCAGAACCTGCTCTGCACTCAATACAGATTCTGCTTAAGTCCCTCCAGCTTCCTCTGCCCCTCCACCATTCACATGCGCCTCCTCTCAAATTAGTAAATAAATACATAAATCTTCAAGTTCTTTGAAACACTTTGAAAACATTTACAACTGTATGAAGTAAATTAAAATTTGATAAATTACAATTTTCATAAGTATGTATTTATTATGGAATTAAGCTATTGACCTTACATAACTGTTTCTACCTTTCATGGATTCTCAAAAATATTCCTTGAGTATTTTAATAGAAGTTTAAAATACTGTAAATAAATTTTAAAACTCTAAAAGAGAAAAATTTCACATATATAGTAAATGTTAGCATTTTCTATTATAAAATAATTTGTAAACACTTGCAAAATAACCACCAAATAAAATCTAAAACTATAAAGATCAAGGGATCTTATAATGCTTTTCATTCTGAAGCCTTGATGCCATAGGTAGAAAATGGATAAACTGCTCTATTTTAGTATGTCGTAAACACAACTTTAAAGTCAACTGTTTCTGGATATAAATTTTCAAATGCCCTTAGCAATATACCTTAAAGTGTGAACCACTTGCATTAGAATTACTTGGGGTGCTGAATTAAAATGAAAATTCCTTCATGCACACTTAAGTTTGAGGGTGTCCTGATTTACAAGTCCTGTTCCATGTGTTTGGTTCTTGGCACTTCCAAGTGTCAATACTAGAGGGCCGCTATGGTAGTCTTGACCTATTGAATAATAGTTTTTGATGTTTTCTAAAAATATCTGTGCTTTTGTAAGTAAGACAATTTGTTACTGAGCATGTTTTGGGGGGACACAAAATAACCTAATGAGTTAAGAATGCAAACCGTTTCTTTAGACCACCGAGTTTAAATGCTGGTCTTAACCCTTCTAAGCTAAATGCACTCTGAGAGTTAAAGGATCTCTCTGAGTCTCAGTTGACTCAAAATTAAAATAGAAAAAGAAAATAAATTATATATATATAATATATATATATTATATATATATTATATAATAAATTATATTATATATATATATAAATATATATATATATAAATTCTAAGTTTTAGAAAATCTCCACAGAGAAAAATAATATGTGTTTACCTCTTTTTAGAACTGCTTAAGAGAAGGTTATGTTGTGGTAGGGTACTAAGAGAACTTAGCATGAGATCTACTCTCTTAAAAATTTAAGTGCCCAATACAGTAGTTAACCATAGACAAGTGTTGTTCTGAAGATCTATAGAACGTATTCATCTTGCATAACTGAAACTTTATACTTATAAAACATCCACTTGCCATTTGCCTCTCTCCTAGCGCTGGGCCACCACCATGCTCGTATCTGTTTCTATGCGTTTGCCTATTTTAGATAGTTCATACAAGTGGTATCATGCAATATTTGTCCAGAAAAGCTTTTAATCATATATTTTCTGTTATAAAAGATCTAACCAACGTTGAAATTAAAGTTGTTACTTCTCCATGATCAAAAACTTTATTGGACTCTTTAAGGGCAGTTTTGTAGTCTCCACTACATGAAAAAAGGAACTGAAATGATAAGCACTAGCTTATGAAATTTACACTTGACTTTGGAACATGATTTCATAAAAAATAGGATCATCTTAAGGTTAGCTGCCATTAGGCTATACCACATATATCTCATCACAGGAAAATGACTATGTGTATTCTTCCAGAAAGGATTATTTTTTCCCCTCTCTTCGTAGCAATGTCTAGTGTTGAACTGTTTTCTTCATAAAGATTAGCTAATCTTAACATTATATGCTTACTTTTGAACTGTTTAATTTGTAAAGATTAGCTCATCTTTATTTCACATGCTTATTTTTTATATAATCATATGTAGTTAGGTATAATTCACATATAATAATTTTTTTTATTTTAATCATATGGTTAGATATGATTCTATAGTTAAGTATATAGTTAAGTACATATATAGTTAAGTAATAGTTAAGTATATAGTTAAGTATAGTTAATATACTATAGTATAAGTATACTTATAGTTAAGTATATAGTTCAATGACTTAACAAGTATATGCACTTTGCAACCATTACTCAGATCGATATAAAGAACATTTTCATTAAGAAATTTCTGCCAAACTTAAAAAAAAAAGTAGCTAATTATTTCACCTGCAAAATGAATTTATTTGTGAATAGCAGGGGAATTGCTTGTCAAGACAGCAAACTATGGCAAACCATAGGCAAGTTCTAAGAGACAAAGCAAAGTCAG
>RCUC01144092.1:0-70614 GCA_003697995.1 Taxidea taxus jeffersonii | reverse complement strand
TTTATTTATTTATTTATTTGACAGAGAGAGAGAGAGAGACAGAGACCACAAGTAGGCAGAGAGGCAGGCAGAGAGAGAGGAGGAAGCAGGCTCCCCGCCAAGCAGAGAGCCCCATGCGGGGCTTGATCACAGGACCCTGGGATCATGACCTGAGCCAAAGGCAGAGGTTTAACCACCTGAGCCACCCAGGCACCCCGATCTTCTCTTTTCTAATCTACAACATAAATCCAGTAAGACTGCTTTGAAAATTAAGTGATGTAAGTGAAACACTATTTTCAGCTCTTGGAAGGCTAGAGTCTCCAAAACGTATTGATATTATGAGGGCAACATTACTGGCAAGAAGAGAAAGACTGAGGAAAGAATAGATTAAGAGCATTTCAGTGTATTACACATCTTTTCCCATCGTGGTGCATGTAGAAAGTGATCGTTGTTGCACAGCGCCCTGGAAGAGGGAGAGCCTGCAGGTGCAGTTGCACAAAGGGCCTGGGTTGTGGCAGCTGTAGGCTCCTGCCCTGCCATGCCCTACGTGGCCTACCAGAGAAGGGAGGTAATCTGTCTCTTGTCCTCTCCATGACCAGTCATGGCAAAGACAGTGAGAAGTTCTGTCTGATGTTACCTACAGACACATTGGTCTTGAATGGTGACCATATTCCATGGTAACAATAGAGCTATGACAGTTGAGGAAGCAAAAGGAGATCCCACCCTCAGCATGAACAACATGTTTGACTCCGTAACTTTCAGTAATCGTACTGTCCATGACAAGCCAAGTCTGCTCGCTGGCACCCCTAGTTCGCATAGAGCATACACAAGAGGGCGTAGCAAGGGGAAACAGACACAGCCCACACATGATGGGAATGGATGGATAGATGGATGGACCTTTTTAGAAACTGGAATGAAAGATGAGGGAGTAGATATTTTAATTCCCCAATTTCCTTCTCTTCTGAAAATTGCTGCTAGCAATGTGTAAAAACCCAGCATAAGATAGTTAACTTTTGTTAAAATTCATTTATTTGTTTGTTATTATTGTTTTTAATGAGGGAATTGAGCTATACTAGTAATTCTCAGCTCTAGTTGCATAGCAGAATCACCTGCAGAGCTTACAACAAAACAACAAACAACAATGACTACTCAATGAAGTCAGGGCCCAGCTATATCCCCAGAGATCCTGATTTGACTGATGGGGATGAACCTGCAGATAAACACTCCCTAAAGTTCACCGGGAAATTCTGATGTCCAGCCACCGAGCTAAGGGAGTTTCTATCAATAGTGATAAATGGCACCAAAGAAAGAATAAAATAGAAAGTAAACCCTAACTTTTGGGTGAAGGACATTGAGTGCTTTTCTCCATTCTGAGAACAAATGCATTACAATTTTGGGATCTGGTCAAAGGAAGGAGGTCTTCGTGGAAGAGAAGATGTGTGCGCTTTACAGTCCTAAAGATTCAGTGATCTGGCTCAGAAGAATCTGTCTGTGAAAGGAGCCATATGTCAACAGGGTGACCAAGGATCCTGTGTGCCTGGGACTTCCCTCATTTTCTCATGGAAAGTCTCAAATTCCAAGGAACCTCTTGGAAAACCACTGCAGCCAATCATCCCATACATAAAATTTTACGCTTTCAAAACTGGGTAAGGCTCTTGGGTCAACTGCTGCACTCTTAGAAGCCATGAGAAACACCCTCATAACCAGCTGCACTTTGGTTCACAAGTCCTGGTGGCTATTTTAAAATTAGCCAACTAATTCCTTAAACATAAATAAATGCATAGGCAAATAAACCAGAAAGAACACATGCTGTTTGTATAGAACGTATTTAAAGTCTGAATTGACTACAGCCCCGAAGCTGGCGGTGAATTAGTGCCAGCATTCTCCCTGTGATGGTACCTGTCCATTTAGGAAAGCTGTCACATCCTTGTTTATCCTTAAGAGCATGCCTGTGCCTCTTTGTCTAAGAGGTTAGGAGAAATTTGTTTTCTCAGTAAATCCTTTTATGCCTGGTGTGTAATAGGTCAAGGAGTTCTCTTCTATATGATCTAACAATCCTTATCCCTCATTTTGGACTTTTTTTTTTTTTTTTTTAATTTGCTGCCAAAGCCTGGCTCTCTGTGTAGAATTATGGGCCAATCAGAACTTCCTGTGTGTTTTGAGTGGGATCAGTGCAAAACCAGCCACCGCCTTGATGCTGGCTGAGTGTGCTAGCCAGCCTTCACTGGGTTTAGCCAGCCTTCACCAGGTTTGGCTGCGGTAACAGAAATAACCGATATCACCGCGACTTGCTGAAAAATAAACAATGATCTCACGCTCAGGTGGCTCAGTGATGTCGGCGGCTTGCCTGCAGCTCTGCTCAGCACCTCCTCTTGTCAGTGACCCAGGCTCGAAGAGCAGTCACTTGGGGAACACGCCATATCTTGGCAGTGAGAAAGGACAAGGAAACTGGGAGAAACACAAAATTGGTTTAAACATCTCACTGTCTGGTCGGGCAGAGGGAGCCACATGTGCAACATGAGTGGGGCTATGATGTGTCCTCCCCACGGGGCAGGTGCCGCCAGTCACATGACAATGAGCAGGGACTAAACTCTTCTCATAGGAGGGGCAGGTGAACAGTCCCATCTATCAAGGAAGATGATAACCTCCTTCAGCCTAGGTCTTCTGCTAATAAAAGATGGAACATAATACCCACTTTATATGGCTGTTGAGAGAATTGACTTACATAATGCATGCCTGGCATCCAGGAGCATGTGGGCTCCCAGAAGGGTGTTCAAAAATGGTGTATTCTCTCTCGTCTAGCAGATGTTATGAAATATTTAGAGATCTGTAAGTTTTCATGAGTGTTGAGAAACATCTAGATGGCAAGACAGTCCAACCCTGGGGAGCTAAATACCAATGATACAAAAGAGGGCTGAGTGAATGTGGGAAGAGGGGGTCTTCCTATCCCCAAGACTGGGGACAGACTGAATTGGCACTACCCTAGAAATCCAGCAAGAGTGACTCCCACAGAGCTCCTGAAACACTCCTCCTACAGTAGAACCCAAGGAATCTACTGAGGTTCTGCCTCGTGCTTGCTTGGGTATGGTGTTGAAGTGAGCTGTTTCTTCAACCGTAAAAGGGGACTAGCTGTGCCCACCTGGAGAGTGAAAAGAAAGATCAGAGGTGACCTAAGAACACCACCTACCGTATCATAGTAGGCAACAAATAATTGTTGTTAAAAACAAGAACCAGGTCTGAGAGCAAATTAGCACTTTATTCTCACTGTTTCTAATGTCTGGGACCAAAAACTTCTGCCTGGAGTTTGTATCGGAAAAACTTTTTTCAGCTGATTTCTAGACGGTTCTCAGGAATCCTGCTCAGCATTCTAGGACTCTAGTGCTCTAAAAGATTCCAAAAAACTGTATCTCTAACCCACTCATATTGCAGAATAAGAAAATTAGACTCAACCAGGGGGAGTCATTTTCCAAACTTAATGTGGCCACAGAGTGAAAAATATGAAAAAAAAAAAAAAGATCCTGAAATATCCATGTGGTTACCTGGGAGTTTTCTACTTTCCTGTGGTTCTTCAGGAGATTTATGTTTTCCCTTCACAGGGTCCTTGGGCTGCTTGGGATCTAGGAAGGAGCAGAGAAGTCTGTTAGATGACTTTAAGACGTTTGGAGCGGTCTTCATTGAGGGTGCACACAGACATCCCAGCAAAGCACCGGAAAAAAAATATATTTTACTTCTGATTAATGTAAGGTATCTGGAGACATAAGAGCAAATCCTTGGGGACTGTTGAATAATAGACTTGTGTGGGCCAAAGAAGCAAAGAAAAACACAGAAGAATATGGTTTATAAAGGGTGTAATGATGACTCCCAACATTTAGGGTGCACTAAAGTCAGTATGATTTCTGATTTTCTTCTATAGAAAGAAAAAGAGGGATTTCTTTTTTCTTTCTTTCTTTCTTTTTTTTTTTTTTTGCTTGCCTCAGTCATACCACTAATTATTTAGTGGTCTTTCAAACCTTTTGTAATCTCTACTCGAGAAAGCCCTGAAAGATATTAATTCTTAGCCATGTGCCTCATAAATGAAGGCCATTCTGCTATACTTAATGACAAGGCTGAGGCAGCAAGATGTCATTTGCTTTTTTCTCGGTTTTTAAATTGCTTTCTAAATGAACTACAGCTGTGAGGGCCAGGTGCTGTGATCCCTTTAGAAAGATCAGGAAATGATGAAATCCAAAATTTCAAAGTGTGATGGATGTCAGCTCCCGATTTGGTGTGTGTGAGGTCACCCCGTGCACCTGGTACCATCGCCACAACAGAATTACTTTTCTGTGGAAGGAAAAAAAAAGGAGAGAGAGGGAGAGGGAGAGAGAGATGCACATGTCTAATACGGGTGCAACAATAAGGGAAACAGTTTATAATTATCTCTTTGTTTGCTCCTCATCTAGATGGAAATGGTGAAACGTACAGTGTCTCCCCACCCCCACCCCCTTCCCATTGTAGGTGTCGCTGCTGTATTAAGACCAAGATTTTTGTGAATCACAGACTTGGTGTGGCAGCGACTCAAAGCCACTATGAAGCAAAAGGGCACGTTACAGGGATGGGAGGTAGGAGGGAAGAGGAGAAAGTGGGGGAGGTTCATTAAGACTCCTTTTCCCTTAATTAATGAACACGAGTACCTTTAATACTAGGGACACTGCTTGCTCCAGGAACTGGCAGCCAAGTCCCAGACTTGGCTGAGTCAGGGCTGCCTTTGAAGGTGGTGAGAAGGAGGTCAAAGTCTGTCCACCCCTGCCCCGAGGAGAGTGCAGAAAGTCCTGGGCACAGCCCTGCAGGCATTACCAGTCATTGCCAGGGCTTGGGGCTCTAGATGAAACCTGTTTAGGAGACCTTCTTCTTAACAGTCATCCAACAGAAGAAATAAAGAGTGATTGTGCTTTTTATCTCCAATAGAGACCCCCCAGGGATACATATTTGTCAGAGCTGGCTAGCTGCCAGGGTCAACCCCATTTTCTCTGGGATGTCTGCCCAGCATGCCCCTGGCGGGGGGGGGGGGGCAGATCCTCAGGCTCTGCAGCCCTTCCACTTGGAACCACTTGCTAGGGCATTGAACTTGACCTACTCAGAGACAGGTGATACAGGCCAAGTGTGAGGCAGGGCCAGGGCTGGATCTTGACCGTAAACCTACAATAAGCCATTGGAAGAATTGCTTTTATCTCTTGCCTCTTAATTCCCCACATCTGTAAAATGGGGATAGAATATCTTGTTTCGGTGAGGACTGACTGATTCTGTAGAGCTAAAGTGCCCAGGAGAGTGTTTTGCACAAAGCTGGTAATGTGAAAATACTAACCTCCCCAACACTGTTGTCCCTTATACTGAGTATATTAGACTACAAAGTAGAACCAAAATAGCCAAAGAGGGAGACCCCAGAGAACATGCGAAATCCAAGTTCAGTGCTTCCTAGACTTCTGGCTTTACTTAATTACCTTGGCCTCTCTGTGCCTTTAGCTTCCTCATGCATACAATGGGAACAATAGAATATTCTAGCTCACTGGTCTTTAGAAGGATGAAATGTGATGCTAGATGTCAAAGCTCTTTGTATTATGTCAGGAGAGGAATGAGGGGCTGAAGGGAGCTGGTGTTACCCCCCACACACCTAAATGAGAGCTCTTCCTTCTGTGTCCCTGCATCACTGCTGACTTCCAGATCCCTTCTCCATCACCACTCACCATCACCTCATGGATAGTTTTGGGACTCTGGCAGGTGCTAAGTGAGCCCTAGAGTAAGCGATGGCCCAGAGAATGAAGGAGAGGATACTGAGCTCATATCCATCAAATCCAAAACATAGTATGACCCCAGCCAAAAGGAAAGACTCTCCAAACCCAAATAGAAGAACCCAATAACAGTCCCATATTTGAGTAGTTTTAGAGAGAAATTAAAAACGTCATATAGCCAAAGCCCAAATGAGAATAAGTCTAAGTCTAAGAGAATACTAGAGGTCTCATGGCTTTATGGCCAGTTGCTGCTTTGGAAGACTTTGCTTTCAACAGCCATAAATCTGGGATTACCTCCTGTTCCATAAGCCAAGGAATCCTTGTGGGATTCCAGAAGGGAGGTCTAGTCTGGGCAGGCCGGGTCTGGGGACCCAGAGGAGTTCCAAAGGATTAGCCAGGAGGGTCTTTGGCTTCAGGTAGAATGGAAATCAGTAAGAGCAGAGCTTTTTGAAGACATAGTGAGAGCAGATATGGACGGAGCATCTCGGAGACCCAAAAAGGAGATGGAGGGTGATCCTCACCTTTACTTGGGGTCTGGGGTTTTTACCAATGATTGTGGTCTGGTATGTGTGTCATCTCAGGCATCCAGGAACTGGTCAGAACAAAGACAGTGTCCAGGTCTCCATCATAAGTCACGGATTCCCTGGAGCCAGAGGGTCTTGGCATCAGGATGTCTAAAGCCAGTGTCTGGAATATGTACATGATGGCCTTGCCTGGTCATTCCTTGGATATTCTCTATTATGCTGGAAGACTCCAAAGAAATCATTCACTCCTTGTCCTTTACAAGGGGAGCATATATTAAGGCATGTATAGGACAGGGGTGCAGGTCCTAGTAAGAAGAGAGACAGGAAAGGGAAGAAAAAGCTGATTTTTATGGCATCGTTCCATTTCCCTATCTCAACACCACAGCCCCCTCCATCCCCCAGAAGGATCACGTCACAAGGTTGTCAGCAGTTATATCATCAGGAAAATGGGCTACTCGGAGGCAGGGCTAATTTGGGACTGAGCTGGTGCTAAGGACACAAGCTGCGTGTGCTGCCCACCATTTGCTCTAAAGTTTCAACCGGGATGTGTGAATTATCAAGAACAATGAATCCACGGGTGGGAGGCAGAACCTGCATCCTGAGTTCTGCCCTGCCTCTCCACCTGGCTGTTTCACCCTCCCCTCAGCACTTCCCCATCTTCTCTCCTGCACGCCCTCCTCTCCAGCTCTGTCCAGGTCACTTTCGCTTCTGGTCATTCTCTACTTGAACAGGTGCCTCCCCGTCTTCTCGTCTGGAGAAGTCAGCATCTGTGGAGGCTGGTCTTCCAATTTGTCCACCTGTTCACCTCCGTTTCTTCATAGGCCTGAGGGTCAGACCCAGATCTTCAGTGGGGAGCAGCAACTGGTGCTGTAAGGCACAGAGGCATGGCCGCTAGGTCACCTGCTTGCAGAGGGCTCAGCTTGCCACCTGTGTGACCACCCGCTCTTTCTTCCACATTGTTCACAGATGACAAGGTGACCCTGGCTGAGAAGGACCTCAAGATTTTTGAACCCTAGATGAAAAGACAGTAACTCTTTAATTTGCAAGCATTCTATGCTTCCTACCAGGTGGAGGCCAGTATTTACCTTTGATGTAGACTGTTCTTTTCTTCTGGGAAAACCACCCCAAGGACCTTTAGATATGCAAATGCAGATCAAAGATCCTCTTCTGGAATGGATTTAAACTGCTCTGAATAACAATGTGGAAGGTTCTGTTTACAGGGTACAGAGCTACATTTCAGAGGGTTACCTTATTTTTAAAATAAGACTTCTTTCCCAAAGTCAGGCTAAGACAACAGACATTAGATTGAAAATTATTGTTAATTTTTAGAGACGTTGGTGAGGGTGCATGTGTGTGTGTGTGCAGAGAGAGAGACAGAAAGAGTAGTTTTGGGTGTGTTCATGTTCAAACATGTAAGAAATGTTAAAAAATCAAGAGTAGTGACCCACAAAGATTGCTTAACGGATAATACGCAGCTGAAGGGAACGACTTGGAATGAGACTGAGCACGGATGGGCACTGCTCAGTCTAGACTTAGACACAGCCTACAGGGCTAGGCAACTTCTGAGCCTACAGTTCTCTGGGCTGAGTAGCTTTACCACCCTTCATGCACTTGGTTTCAGGTTTATCTTATTACACTTCTGTTCTCAGTGTGTACCCCAGTTGGTCAAAAATCTTTTAAATTGGGATGCCCAGAAGTGAATGGGTAGCCCAGCCAATACGAAGTAGAATCTAGCTATGGCCTTTTCAATACTCTCAGAAATTATACTTTTCCTAATGTAGCTGAAGAATACATTATCTTTCTTGGGTACCACATTTCAATGTTGACTCACACTCAACTGATTAAATTTATGCCAGAGGAAACTTTTTCTTTTTTTTAAGAGAGAGAGTGAGCACAGGAGAGTAGGATGAGGAGAGGCAAAGTGAGAGAATCTTAAGCAAGCCTCATGCTTAGCGCTGAGCTGGGTACAGGGCTCCATCTCATGAGCCTGAGATCATGACCTGAGCTGAAGTCAAGAATTGGATGCTTAACCAACTGAACCTCCCAGGTGTCCCACAGAGGAGACTCTTAAATACATTCCTCACTTTCTGAGATTAAGGTGCTTTCAGAGAATCAAGCATAGGACATCCCTCCCATTAAACTTAATTTTGCTATATTTGCTTCCATCTATTTTGATTTTTTAATGACCCAGAGCAGGGCATCAAGACACACAGCCTTCTCATTAAACAACTTTAGGTTGACATTGACTTCTTAATCTGCTTCTTTGCGAGCAGAGGCTTTCATCCAGTGATAAATCCTTTTAAGATTACCCTCATCCAGATAAGTCACCTGTATCTAAACCAAAATAGCACTAGAGATCTTGCAAAATGCCTTGTTGAAGTTCTGATCTATGTCTTTTTTCCTGAAATGCCTATCTAAAACTCTGGCAAAATTAGAAATAGTCATAATTGTGCACAGATGTAAACCATAGTCTGTGTATTACGTTTACTCCATTAAGGTGCATACCACGTACCATCGTACCTTGAATTCACAGCAAAGCCATAAAGACTCAGGAGGCACCCCATCCTGCTTTTTACAAATGAGAAAGTTGGGAGTCATGGAGCTCAGTCACGACCAGGAACAGAACCATGCTCTGCAGGCAGCTGGGCTCCATCTCACTGCATCTCGAAATTCCTTCTGAGACTCACTGCCTGTAGCACTCACCCCTAGCTTTCACCCGACCCTAGTTATCAATTTGGCTTGTTCTAAGCAGTCCCAATAGAACTTCGGGCATCCTAGCATCTCAGAGTTGGTGGGGGGATCCCAAGGATTCACCTGACCCAGGAACCCTATCACTCCCTATCTCCCCACTGCCGCTCACTGCCCGTGGGGCAGCTCCTGCATCTACATTGCTATGGGGGCTCTTGTTCTCACAAGGCTGCTCATTTCAGAGCAGATTGTGGTTCCTCTATAGGTCAATGGAAAGCTGCCTCTTCTACCTTCTCCTCTAGGGCTCTAGATCATTCCTGGATACCTGCCCAGATTTTTCTACATTGGATATTTGAAAAATTGCCTCTTCCTCCCTTCTCTGGACAATGCTTCCTCACATATTTCACGGCTTGCTTATGGCCCAGTTCTCAAACCACCTCACGGGGCCTCCTCCTCTCTGTGCTCTAGTTTTTCAACATCTTAAAATGCGACACCCATAATTAAACAGAATGCTCCAGATGTGGTGTGATTGGCACAAAATTACTTCCTCTTTTGTTCTGGACTATGTTGTTTCCTAATGTTGTTTACTGCTTTTTCTGTAATCATTATTTCATACGGGAGATACTTCTGATCCTGAAATTCCCTAAAGCCAGCGACTTTTTTCCCTGCACGGAGTGAACAGCCCGTTTCCCCCTCTCAGGATCCCTGTACTACTGGTTGCTTGGATTTAAGTGTGGGATTTCAAATTTGTCCTTGTTAGATGTCATCGCTAGTTTTGTTCCTTGATTCAATCTATTGAAGCCTCTGACCTTCCTCAAATACTATTTAATACTTGCATAAATACTGTTTAATATTTGCATGTCTAATGAACATCTCTTCCATATTTCTAACAAAATTCTGCCTAAAAGTACTAAATAGCATGCAGGAATGAGTCCTTCTGGCTATATTAACTTATGCATTACCTCCTTTTAGTACTCTAACCTATCGCAATACCTTTTGATGCAAGATATAAAAGAGATTTGTATCAGTTAGCACTTTCAAGACACCGTGGAGATACAAAAACACGCAAAGAGCTTAGCTGCTAATTGATGAAACAAGTCTAGCACAACTGGAAGTGACTCGTTGAGGAAAATAGTAAGGTATTGATTTAAACAGGCATCAGACATTTTAAGGATTTAGGGGATTTAAGGATTAAGGAATTGCAAGAGCCAGGGGATTTCTTTTAAGTATGTAGAATTCGAATCTGGAGTTTCCTGTAATTATAATACAATGGGTTACGTTATTAAAAGACAATTATGTTCCAAGCGCTTCTGCTACACGGTTGGGAGTCTACCTGCAGGACAAAGTGTGAAAGTTAAAAGGATAGTGTATGGGAATTTGGGAGGGGGGCAGGTAAGAAGCAAGAGCCAGGCAGAGGAGGAAGAGCATTTGAGTCCTAATGACTCACCTTCATCCATTTACCCTTTCATTCACTTAAAAACTGGTTTGGGGGTTGATGCTCTATGCCAGGCACTGTTTTACGGTGTGCAGTGAAGAAACACACAGCTCTTCCTGCCCTACCAAAGCCAACAGGAATGTCCCGAGAGGCCTGGTCAGAAACATGTTTGGCAGGACAGGGGAAATGCTATAGGAACAGTGAAGCTGGGAAGAGGGAGACTGGAACATAGAGGCATAGGGTTGAGCCATCCACTACTGGGGAGGCTGGGACTATTGGGTTCTCCAACAGGCTGGCCAGGGCTTGTTCACATGGGAATGACCAGATTTCAAAAGAAAATGCCAAACAACACTTTGGGCTTGGAGCTGGCCCCCAGGACACATTTCAAGCAAGTCAAGGGCTGAGTTTAAGCGTGAGTGAGGGAAAATCCTTACCTCTCAGTTGGAGCAAATGCAAAGACATATTGCAAATGTCATGCATATGTCATGTCAATACCAGGAGGGTTGAAGATTGTGGCCGGTTTTGTAATCCTTCTAAAGTGGAGGCTATCGCAGTATCTAGGTGAGAGATGAGAGTGGTTTCCCAAGGACGGCAGTGGAGGTGGTGGAAGTTACTGAATTCTGGATATAATTTAAAGGTGATGACTCAAAGCTGAGAATGAATGTGATGAAGGAAGGTCTCAGTGATGAGAAAAGCTTTTGGCCTCCACAGTTCGAAAGTTAGAGTCATCAGTCACCCAGAAGGGATAAGATGGCAGAGAAGAGTGGTTTGGAAGGGACAATTAAGAGCTCAGTTTTGGGGGGCACCTGGGTGGCTCAGTGGGTTAAAGCCGCTGCCTTCGGCTCAGGTCATGATCCCAGGGTCGTGTGATCGAGCCCCGCATCGGGCTCTCTGCTCAGCGGGGAGCCTGCTTCCCTCCTCTCTCTCTGCCTGCCTCTCTGCCTGCTTGTGATCTCTGTCTGTCAAATAAATAAATAAAATCTTTAAAAAAAAAAAAAAAGAGCTCAGTTTTGCACACATTAACTTTGAGGGGCTTATTAAATATCCAAGAGGAAGGTTCAGTAGGAAGTAGACCATAAGATTATGGGGTTCAGGAGAGGGTTCTGATCTGTTGGTATATTTGTGAGGCATTGCGTGTGGATGGCAATGCCATGATAGAGATCACAAGACAAGGGATGTTAATAGAAACAAGAGATCCAAGGAGGACACTAGGGCACTCCAGCAGGGAGACATGAGAACTAGTGACCAGAGAGCAGAATGACTGATGACAGAATGGATAGAGCATGCTCGATGGGGCAGGAGCACAGTTAGGAAAGAGGCAAAAGACAAAGCCTATGTAAGAGATCGAGGCCATCTTAGGAAAGCCTTGCATTCCAGGAGGAAGACATGGATTTGGTTGGAGATAAAACTGTCATGATGGTGTTTTAAGTACATTAGAGTTTTCTTCCCTGTCCTCATGGGCTGGAGAAAGTCCGGAAGCCCCAATTATTCTGACAGAAGTCTCCTGAGCAGACCCATTCAGGACAGTGGGGATGTCATAACACATCACGAACCTGAATGTGACAACTCCAAGGATTCTCTGGTTCTAGATTTAAAAGGATCTTGGACCATCAACATAAAACTGATGGGCCAAGGCAACAAGCCGTAGAGTTGCTTTGCTCAAACTTATGTTCCTATAGGTCCGAAGCCATAGCGCTGGCATAAACAGCATGTGATTACATGTGGAGGTTGACGGGCGGGGGGTCTGGGAACAAGTCTTCTGCAGGGATGCAGCTTTCTGTTCTCTACCTGGAAGCACTGGCAAGTGATACCTTGAGTTCTTCAGTAGAACAGCTAAGGACTGGAGAAGCACATTTGCTGAAAAGGACCGGTGATTTAATTTTGTTCATCTTCTATCAAATTTCTGCATCTTGCAGTTTGGGCACAACAGGAGGTGACACTGTTAACTGTTACTCTTTTCACTTCCCTTTTTCCCCCTCACTGAACATAAACATATCATTACACAGTTACGCTCCACTATATTTAGAGTTGATTTTTAACTATCTATTAAATCAAACAGGGAATCTGGGTTGTTCTACCTGGAACTGGTGGGGCTGCCTGCCTAGGAAGATGGACATGTTCACTGGGGGCGGGTAAGACAAGAGTGAAAGCTGCATTGCCAACAACCGTATACCCCCAGGAGCCTCTGTCCTGTTCTTCTTGGGAGGACCAGAAGGCCACTCTAACTGGGGTAGGGCCAGCATCCTACCCACAAACCATCCTACAGACCTTATTGTCCACCAGTGACAGGCTTCCTCTCCTTCATAAGGGATAGATGGAAGGGACCCCAGAGGTGTCCATAGCATCTAGTCCAAGCAGTGCACTCATCAAAAAACATGATTTACAGTAGCCCAAGATGCCAGGGACATGGCATTCTCTATAGAATATAAGCTTTTATTAAACAAATTTGGAAAATGCTGTTTATTTATCTTCTTCTTGGAGTCTTGGAGTGCATATGGGCTTTGTAGCCAGTCAGGAGCACTGCCCTGAAGGAACATTTCTGATGTCGCTCAACCAAGATTTTCCCATCCTATTTTACTATGGAATCTTCCATTGCTGAGAGTGCCTGTTAATGCTTGCCACACAATTTTAGAACATACTTTAGAAGATACTACTACAACTCATACTGGTACGGTAGTTTGTAACATGCCAACTGCGCAGTATCTGTGGCCTTATCACAGCAATGTATGTGAAGAGCTGGAGAAATTTTCTCCATCTTATGATCCAACAAAATGAGAAATGAGGAGGTTGTGTGACTTCCAGACCCACAGAGATAATGGTGGTGGAACCTTGAGTAAGAATGCAGCTTTCATGATGTCTGTCCAATCTTGCTACCTTTAGGCAAAACAGCATGTGCCTGATGGAAGATTGAGTGAGTTTCAGGGATTGGAAATGGGCTGACTAGTTAGCATTGATAATGAATGTAGCCAGAGATAGGAAAATTGGGGGAAATGATTGGGAGGGCAGGTTCATGCTTCTATGTTACTGGCTGCCCCTGGATATATTTTTAATTCTTCTTTATGTCCTTTAATAAAACCTAACTATAACATGGTTAACATAAATATGGCAGTGTTTTGTATGGCCAAACAGGCCCCACTCCTCCATTAGGCCACATCATTAATCCCCAGTCATCTGCCAGCTTTGTCATGATATGTATTGTTATTTACTGCCTGGGCATTTATTCATTTTCTGATTTGTCACTGAACATTCTTTCCATCATCTCATTCTGTCATATTTTTTGCCTCTTCTAACCTAAAAATGAATGTTGGAAGTCTCAGATCATAAGAAAAATCCAAGAAAGTCTTCAGAAGAGAGGGACTCTATCACTTATTTGGAAAGATGCATTTGCATTTGTACACCAAGGGTCTTATGAAATTTTATGATCTAGAATAGAATGATGCCAACCAAGCTGGTGAGCTAGATCATCATAACTTCCAGATCCTCCGTACTTCTTTAATGAAGAGAAAATGCTACATCTGGTAGGGGTAAAGAGGAACAGGATACTATTAAGAGTTTCTACAACATGTTCAAGCTCTGAGTCTAGGTTGTGCCATGATTATTAAATGAAGCCACAAATCCATTTTAATGTGATGGTTTGCATGCCCAAATTTGCATGTTTTTTGTACAGTTTAAATACTAATGATTTCATTCTGTTACTCCTCACATATTGAGTATCCATTTCATGCCATGTGCAGAGGATGCAGAAATGAATCCCTTCCTTCTTGTTGCTCACAGTCTATCAGAAGAGCTCAACCTCTTTTTCACTAAGAATAATTAAGCTCAGTGTGTGCTCCAGTCAATAAAACATAAAATAAAATGATGGTTGGCCATATAACTTAAAAATTATAGTTAATCAATAAAACTTCCCAGAGTGCCTGGGAGGCTCAGTCAGTTAAGCATCTGCCTTTGGCTCAGGTCATGATCCCAAGGTCCTGGGATAGAGTCCTGCATTGGACTCCCTGCTCAGCAGAGAGTCTGCTTCTCTGCCCTCTGATGCTTCCCCTCTATAATCTCTTGTTTGCACTCTCTCTCTTTCAAATAAATAAATAAAATCTTTAAAAAAATTAAAAAAATAAAACTTCCCAGTGCCTGTGTATAACATGATTCCATGAGATACTTTGCATAATCCATCAACAGCATGTAGGCTCACTGATGTCCCAAGGTTCTCAGTCTGCTTTGGGAAGGGAGCCATAAACTCATAAAAACAATACACAGAACAAACAAGAAATCTAAATTAAATAAAATGCCAGGAGATACAAAATAGTCACAGAAGTTCACAATGTGTTGCTTAATGTCCCAGAAAATAAAACTCCTAAGTTTGGTATGAAACAGCTTCCTCTGCTGTAGTTTGGATTAGAAGTTTCTGTAAAAGAAGAAGGGAGTCCTGAAGGATAAATATTCTGTGAATGGAAAGAGGGAAAAACAATTTTCCAGAACATGTTGCTCACAAAGTCAAAGACTGTTGAGGTATGGTCAGTAACCAGGGAGTGCCTCTTCTTTATGACGGCACACAAAGACCCCAAGTTATAGGTGTCATTTAGTACCTCTCTTGTTTGTGTATTCTTCTCAGCAACACTGCCAGTGTCTTCCCTAATACATCAGGTTCATTCCTGCTTTGCACTATGCCCTTTTTTCTGGAATCCCCTTCTTTCGGGTAGTTTCCTAAGCTACTCTGCCTTGTCGACTACATCCCAGCTCATCGGAAGGACCTTCTCTTTCCCAACAATGTGAAGTAGCTGTCCCCCGAAGGGCATTCACATTTCAACCTGCCGCCTATTGCTAATTAAATTCTATTCACAGGACTCATCAAAGTCTGGTAGTTTTACCTTCCTGGCCTTGTCTGACTTATTGAACAGCTCTTTTCTCCCTGTAGAACCGCACTGCCCAATGCAGCAGACAGCAGCCAAACAAGGCTAGTCATAGTTAAATTTAAATGAATGAGAACTAAATAAACTTTAAAATTTTAGTCCTCAATTCCCAAAGCCACATTTCATGTATGCAAGAGTCACATTTGTTGAGAGATTATGACATTGAAAATGAAGATATAAAACACTTCTGTCACTGCAGCAAGTTCTGTTGGACACTAATGCTCTTGAATGTAACTTCTTAGACATCTCGGGGCCTGGTTCTGTATCCCCCCTGTGTCTCTGGTACCCTAAAGAAGGACTGTAAAGTGGACTTCTGCCAACTGAAAGAATGCACCAGTTTCCTTGATCAAATGGATCACGCAGAGTAGAAAAACGGGTGGAGCTGGATCCGTCACTTGATCCAGATACTGAAAGGACTCACGTGGTTAACTAAAGATTTTGTACTCGTGCCTAAAAGTCAGATGAGAGTCACTGAAAGTTTTTGAAGTGAAGAATGATGTGACTGAATATCTAGAATATCTAGCTTAAAAGGATTCTTGCAGCAGCATGAACAGAGTGAGCTGGCGTGGGAGGGGCTGGTGGCAAGAAGATCAGCTGGGAGGTTGTGGTCACTGTAAAGACAGGAGATGACACGGCACTGAACCGACTTTGACAAGGAAGAATCAATAAAGTCTGGTGCCCACGTTAGCCAGAGAGGCTGTATCATATCAAGATCACAAACAGCTTCGGCAGCTCTGTGACTTTATGCAAAAACAAAACTTTTTTTTTTTTTTTTTTTCCCACAAAACATTGAGTGCGGCCTGACAAGTAGTTCTGCTCCATAGAGTCACTCGGGAAGCCAGGCCGATGGGGGCTCCACTATCTGTGTCACACCCTCTAGAAGAGATGACTCCCTTTGTCACCACTGCTGGAAAAGAGAGGCTGGCAATCACAGGGGCTCTGCAATCCCTCACTGCTAAAGTGACACATGCTATTTCTGTAGAATATAATTAGCCAAAACTAATCACATGGCTCTGTCTGCAGGTATTTAGGAAATGTAGACAAGCAAAGAGACTTATCTATGTATTTATTTCAGGAATCAACCCATCCACCATATTAGTAACGAGATTAGAGGAGATAGGAAAAGAGAGAGGAGTCACATGCATCTCTGAACTCCCCTACTCATATGCATTTTAAATCTATATAAAAAAAAAAATCTGGATGTAGTAGAATTCTCAGAGATATTTGACTGTCCAAAGCGATGTCTGTTCAACGTAATGTAAGTGGAACCAAGCATAGCATCCTGGCAGATGATAATGAATGAAATGCTGAATGCTAATATACGAGGAATACTGATTATGTGTCACGCACTAGGAAGACTGGGTTGAACGCAGCCAACATTATCCCTGCTCTGACTGAGCTTAGATTCTAGTGTATAAGACATGTAACACGTAACCAAGCCCATAATTCACTAATTGTAATCTTATGTGCTACAAAGAGAACATATAGGATTATACTATAAGAATAGTTTCTTTGTGATGTTAGTTAATAATCACTTTTTTACAGTTTCTTCCCTGGTTCCTTTAATATTTCTTTAATTCATATTCTCTCCAAGAATTTAGACCATTCATCAACTGAAAATATTAAGAAAAGATAAATCCTTATAAGGTAAGACTTCAATAAACAACTCAAATAATCTATTCACTTATTTAAAAAAATTTTCACTGGGATATTCTACTGCGGACTTTTGCTGAATCACTTAGTTTTTCTTTAACTGTCTAACTATTGTGTAGGGATCTGTACTATGTCCTCGCATAAAGCTTAGTGTAATGTTGATATTCCAAAATATGTTATAAATTGAGATATAACACATCATAAAGTATATGCTTAAAAAAGAAGTAGAAGGATACCACATTAGCTCAAATTTTTCATGCCTATCACCTTATCACTTCATGGTGCTTGCTAAGTGCCCTGAATTTGATTACTGAATGAAAGCAGGAATGTAGAGATAATTGTCAACTATGTATCCGACTCTAAGAAGTAAGCAGTGGTGCTTCTCAACAACTCGGAATCAAGTTACTCTTCAAAGGTCAGAGTTGTCCCCCTCCAGGTCCTTTGTGGCCTGGTTAACACGGGGAAGACCGTATTTCGATAATACGTCTGTGGTCATGTTATTTGAGAAAGAAGGGCACAGGATAGGTATCACCAGTCCCAAAAGGCTCCATCCTTCTGAGACCCAGCATATTTTCTGTTTCTGTCTTTTCCTTTTGAGTGCAGATATTCTGATCACCTCATTTCTGGCGAGTGTCATTGGAGTTCCAGAAACTGTCTTCTACTACTTAGTAGGTCCGCAATGAAGAGGGCTGATGCAGAACTTACCTCCCAAAGAATATAAACCCAAATGGATATTCCTATCTCTACAAATGTTTTCCTCCTAAGATACGATACCCTCAATGACCCTGATTCCTCTCTTGAAGCCCACTGCCTTCTGCCTTCTCTCCCATATTCTGCTAGAAAATTCCTCCGCCTTGTGTGACCCACAGGAACTGGAAGGGCATAACATGCACATTTCTCTTCCGTAACTGCAGAGGGGTAGGAGACCCTCCCAGTATGGCTGGCATCCCTGTTTCCCCTTCAGCATCATCTCTCTTCCAGGAGCAGGCACATTCAGACTCCATGCTGGATTCAGCCTTCCAGTGCTCCTGAAAGGGGACTGTGCAGCCAGCATATTGCTGAAGCTGCAACATGGACTGGATGACACAGAATGCATTACACAGCAGTGGGGCTGTGTTCGACTTTGGCTGAAGTGCCAATGACTCGGAGATGAGCTTGCTTTCTCTTTCCTCCTCCCTCTATTTTAAAGGCCCAAAGTATTGTGCATATACCACTTTCTGGCCCTGCTGTAGCTGGTGGCTTCCCCACCAGCGATTGCCCACAGGATAATGGAACTCAGCAGTAGTATGAGGGCTGTGTGGAAAATCTACGGCCAATTTAGTCACTCAAGAAGCACTCAAAATCTCTGGGTTAGGGCTGCAATGGGACATAACTTGCCATAAGATGAGCTGCCTGGAACTCTGCACCATGTGTGCCTCAGCGCCTCCTGGAATGGTCCAGAGCCGCGCATGCACTTGCATGGTAGAAGGAAATGGGCAGGAGCCACAGATTTCTGGTTTTCCCTATAATGACTGATCTGATAGCTGTTTTACTTATTTTTCAAAGGTAATTTGGATACTGTGCTCTCAAAATGTCACCACCAAGTACTCCTTTCATATGGTAGGAAGCCATTCTTGGCCCTCTTGTGCTGAAGACTCCTTGTCTGTTTTGCCATAGAGAAGTTAAAAAGTAGAAAACTTCATTCCTTTAAAAAAAAAAATTGGGAGCATAAGATTTGATCCATCCGGCAGAAAACTTTGACAGTCGAATTTTGATTCTCAGGGTCGTAGGGGCAAGTCCTTGTGGAGCGGCTGTGTGATCCGTGGTTTCTGGCATCAGGTTTGCACATAGGATCACGTGGGGTTTGTGTCAATTAACCTATGTCGTCTGAGCAGAAGGAAAAACGGCCAGCTCCTCATCAAGCCAAATCAGATTGGTAACAGCCACTAAGCAACAAAGGCAAACATCTCGGGCTTTCAATCCCGGAGGACAGACATCTGAATGATCTCAAATCCTTACGTAGCCCTGATTATACTGTTTACCTCCCAGGTCAGAGAATGACAACTTTGGAGCCCGGGAAGACTTCTGGATGATTACAACTGCTGCTTGTATTTGTATAAACTTCATTTCTTCATTCACTGGTTAATGACATACGAGTCAGCACTCCCTCCACCTGCAGTAGTAAACCAGACAGGTGCGCCCCCCTCTCAGGAAGCATATGATTTAAGGCGAAAGCCAAGCAAGCAGTTACACTATAGAGTGATGAATGGTGTGTTCGGGGAAGGACGCGGTGCTGTGGGAGTGCAAGGCAGGCAACCCTTCGCAGGGTCCGGGGGGCAGAGCAGAAGCCGGAGCAAAGTCACAGGTGAAGGGTAGCTGGACTGGAGCTCCTTATCTTTCCCCGAGCAGAGTCCCCTCTGTGTCTGCTAGAGGTGGGCTTCAACAGTGGTAGAGGCTTCTGGCTTCTCTGAGGCACTGCTTTATTGTGCCTCCCTCCTTCCTCTGTCCCTCAGTGTGCAGGGACAGAAGCGAAGCTGGACAGAAGGACTTTGCAACCACGATGTGGGGCTGGCACACCTCTCTCAGGCTGCAGCGGGAGGAAGGACTCCCTTCAGGCAGCAACACCATCCCAGGCTGCTCTGTGCCCCCTGTGCTGAAATCCTGTGGGAGGAGTGCCCGTCTTGGGATTCTAGACAAGGAACGTCTGTGTCCTCCCTTGATCTTTCCCCTTATCCACTTGGCTGCGTGTCATCGCAGCCTAGGCAGGGGTCTGGTTCGGGCTGGCCATCTCCCCTTGGTGAAGACACTGCACTCAGGTTCTTTTGGAAGGGGGCTTAGGCCCCAATCTTGACAGACAAGTGACTTACAATATTAGAGGGGATTTTCCTCTTTCCTCCAAGCAAAACGTCCACAATCTAATTTAACAATTTTAAGCCAACGCTTTGCCCTGATCATTGGATGTTTAATCAAAGTGAACTTCTCCTGCTTCTGTATGTAACTAGACATAAAAGATGCTGCTTCAAAACCTTCCTTCAGACTCTGCAGGCTCCTAAACACAATTCCCACCGGACTCCCAGGGCAGAGTCAGGGCCGCCCACTCTGCTGAGCAGGATGGCCCGTGGGAGTAGGAGGGGGCGACCTGGGACGAAAGTCTGCCCCCCAAAACTGCCCGACAACAAACAGCCTGAGCCGGGGAGTGGAATTCGGTGTGGCAGGGCTGTCCCTAACTGTGGAAGGGAGAGCGGTGAGGTGGTGGTGAGGGAGGGTCCTGCCAGGGAGAGCCCCTTACATCACATAAGATAGGGACGGCGGACAGTTAGCCTGCTTTAACAAGGGGGTAAAACCTATTAGCGTTCTGTTTGGGGGAGATCCGTTTTCATGCAACAGCCCGACAAATATAAGGAGGGTTTTTATTCCCATTTTACGATCTCTGCCCCAGGTTTTCTCATTTCCAGAACCCCAATCCATAGGCCTTTCATAAGCAACTTAAACTGTACAGAGAGCATCATCCTGGGCGGCCCATGATGGCGACATCCTGTAAAACAGCCGATGTGTTTTCCCTCTTGTGACGGTGCTACGCTTGTTTATTGAGGCTGGAAACAGCTTAGCCTCTCTCTGATCTTCTCCTACATTGATTAGGTCAGGTTTTGATTGTAAGATGATTAGGATAATATAGCAGACGCCAGAGTATTAGATAAGAATCGAAAGCCAGAGCCTCATCTTCTCTTTTTGAAGTTTGATCATAAAAGTAACTTATGGTAAAGAGTTAATAGACATTCCTTTTTGGAGTAACTTTATTTTGTTGAGGAAAAATCAGTTAAATTTAAAATTCTGTGGAGAAAATTCACTTATTATGGAAAGAAGAAATCTGCTTAGCCACCCAAAAATAACTCAGGCAGCGAACATTCCTCCGCTTGCTTACAGTATTGATATATTTCGTTTACTACTTTGATTCCATCTGCTAGATATACCTGGTTTCAGATGGGGTGGTATTTGCTTGCTGAATTAATGAAGAATACAGGATCTTTAGAAAAAAAAAATAACCCATTTGATGCATTAGTTAGCCCCAGTTATCATATGTATCAGTGTGCCCTTATTGTTGCCTCAAGACATAAAATACATAATTAAAATGCCTCCATCAGTGCAGAGTTCTCAGCACAGATCAATCCTGTACTGCTTCACATGATCTGAGGAAACAAAATACGGATTTTTAAGATGACTTTCTTTTTCTGTAAGATAAACAAAATTCAAGGACACGAAGTTTGGGCTTGATAGAAACAAAATAATTTGCTAGGAAATAATCTAAGCTAGTTCTTTATTCTTATATTCATAGTACATAGTTATAAGAAACAGATAATGCTTTTGAGTGCTTTTATGGGTTTTAGGAGCTCTTTTCATGCAAAATCTCTGTTAAGCCTTTAAGTGTTGTCTTAATCTCCTTGGGAGAAGGGACCTGAATTAGAGTCTCCTTGGTTAAGGACTGGGTTAGGCACTGAGTAGAAGGGACCCAAATCTGAGGAGTGCAGCTGGGGACCTCCAGCGAGTGAATGGATTCAAGCATGAGTACTGTGGTCTGTATGTTGGAGACAGCAGTATCTGTCTCATAGGATCACTGCCAAGGTTAATTTTGTTAAATGAACACAATGTTCCCAACACATTTTACTCGCTCTTGGTGTGACCCATAAAGAGATACAGAAGTAGGGGGCTGAGCCCTTAGGGGCAGGAATCAGTTGGGACGGGGCATTATCTTCAATTTGGGCAAATGCGGAGACTCTGTTTTTACACAATTGTGTGCGTGAGTGTGGGTGTGAGAGGGTTTGGGGAAAGGGACAGCCATAGCCCTTTCTGGCCTCTTCCCTCAAATTACAGGGCTCTTGAACACAAAGAGTTTCAATACAGTAGTATGACTGTCTTCATACAAACTTAAATTTCTTTTGGGAAGCTCCGTAGTTACAGGTAAGGTCAGTTTTTTCCATGTCACCATGTGGGACTGATTGAAAAGGAAACAGTTTTGAAGTGAGCAACCTTGATTCATGGCATTTCCATAGAACAGCTCAGGGTGGAAGCAAGCTGTACATGATGGGAGATACAGAGATTCAGGGCATCATGTGGACGAAGATCACGAAGCATCTGACAACCTTTAAATGTGTAAGATCTCTCATGATGCAGGTGATGGCAGCTCCCAGCTTGAAGGCTTCAGAGGCAGGAGAAGGCAGGAAAAGTCTGCTCTCTTGAGGATGGAAGAAGCAGCGATTACAGCAGGAAAATTGGGAGTTACAACCTTAATCACATTACTTTCAACAAATAGCAACATGAATACTAATATTCCTATTGCGGTTGGATCGTAGCAATGGGACAAGTTGGGACAGACACAGGAGAGCTACGTCTGAGAGGCCCTTACTGGGAGAAGGAATGGAATGGAGTGGGGTAGGATGGGGTGCCCAGACCATCGTAGATCCAAGGACTGAAGTATGTCCTGTCTGCAACAGTTCTAAACTTGTGTGTGCTTAGGACATGCCTGGGTCTCAGGCGGAATCTTGAGCACCAGAATCTGCCTGTCTCTCCTATCTGACAGGGCTGCTGAGACCGGGAAAGGATCCCTCATGGGAGCAGATGTAAGATGTGGTGTCAAGTGCATGTGACCCCAACAGAAGCCCATTGTGGTGTGCCTCTTTGGAATGGAGCAGAACAAACCAAATCGGCAAGCAGGAGAGGGCATGGAAATTGGGAACACTTCTGGATCCATCCACTCATCCCTTTCCTTTTTCATTGACTTTTTCTTCAAGAACTATTTCCTCATTTATCCTCATTGCTTCATAAATAGGCCTCTGCACACAGAGGTCAGGGAGAGGCTGAAGAAGGACGTGAGGCCATTGCAGGAGGGTTGTTGGTAGGTTTAATAAAGCAAAGGAACTTACAGGCTTGTCCTGGGCACCACAAGACAGGATCTCTGCACTTACCGGTATCTTCAACATGAGCCTCAACATGGCTCAGGCACAACTACCATCCAGATGGTCTCGACCCCACAGGGCTCCTCAAGGCTGTGGGAATGGTGGGCAGAGCGCACATTCGAAGGACAGGGAGTGTCCTGCTGGCTCACTGCCAATGGAAGAAGGATGAGGACACTTGAAGCCGAGGGGTCTGCAAGGAACTCCTTACAACACGCCCCAGGAACCTGACTGTATTGGAGGCATGGTGAGGGCAGCACAGGAGGTAAGAATCTGCGGAGTCTAGGATGTCTTTTCAAAGAGCTGTTGAGCCTTTGAAGGCATTCACTCTCACTCAAATCAACACATGTGTATGGAGTGTGTGGGTTTCAATGACCTACACTCTTGGGACATCCTGAGTGGCCACTGAGGTTTACACATCAGATGGGGATCAAGGAGCCTTGGCAATATCTCATGATGTAGCCCATGAATCTCAGAGGTAGAATTTCATCATTTGGACACTGAGTCTTACTCAAACATCACAATTTTTCCAAAGAGAGAGAGAGAATGCTCATGCAGGTGTGATAATGGTGATTCTCCTGATAGCAAAGTATAACTCCCAGCCACTGATTCTCCAAGATTGACTTTATCATCTCTTCTTAAAGGTGAGAAAATGGGAAGCTCAAGGACTTTAACATTTTGTCCAAGGTTCTAAAGCCAAACACTGAAACTGTAGGCATATCCTTCACAGGCTGTCTTGAATCAGACCTCCCGTGGTCTTCCAACAGTGTTGTGCCACCTTAATACTCTTCATTGTCAGTCAACTAGTACTTCTATGTTTTTTAATAGCATGGGTTTTTTTTTGTTGTTGTTATTTTTTTATGAGAAAAAATTTTAGATGAGGATTTTAAATAAACACTGGTAGCGGATACTGTAGGATGACTCACTCAGCATCCATTCTTATACATCACCCCCCACCTTCCTTTTTTAGAGAGAGAGGGAAGTCTGTTGTTTAATTCTTATGTCCGATTTTGAGCTGACAGTAGCTATAGAAGACGATTGTGTCCAATGAACTCTATGTGGATATCTGCTGGGAAAGTCTCCCTTTAGTAAATAAAATGCAAAGGCTTGCAAAAAGAAGGATTTTATTTTTATTTATTTATTTATCTCTGAGAGAGAGAGTGTGAGGATGAGCTGGTGGGGGGAGGGGCAGAGGAAGAGGGAGAAGAGGGAGAGAGAATCTTTTTTTTTTTTTTTAAGATTATTTATTTATTTATTTGACAGAGAGAGAGAGAGAGATTACAAGTAGGCAGAGAGGCAGGCAGACAGAGGAGGAAGCAGGCTCCCCACCAAGCAGAGAGCCTGATGTGGGGCTCGATCCCAGGACTCGGAGATCATGACCTGAGCCAAAGGCAGAGGCTTAACCCACTGAACCACCCAGGCGCCCCAGGGAGAGAGAATCTTAAGCAGGCTCCACACCCAGCATGGAACCCGATAACGGGCTTGATCTCATAACCCTGAGATCATGACGCGAGCCAAAATCAAGAGTCAGATGCTTACCCAACAGGGCCATCCAGGCACGCCGCCCTGCAAAGAGAAAGTCTTTAAAACATTCTTGCTCTACCTTCTGATGCCTGGAGATACAGCACCCACCTCAGGACTGTGAGGACAAAAGACATAGTAGTAATGATAGCAAACAAGAAACTAGGAATCTGTTATTCCAGTATGTGATTGTTCACTGTGAGATCTTCGATATCATGAATCTTATCTACCTTTAGACTTTGGGCTAAATGAGGAATCTAATCCCTTTACATATTTAAGACAGTTTGTCAGGAGTGATCGCATATTTGACTCATTTATTCTATAACCTGCTTAACTGAAGGGGTTTCTTCCATTTTTCTATATTTCATAGTTCTAGAAATAAGCCCTGTGCTCAAGCAGTGCTCGAGATCATATCATTGGACGGTTAAGGGGACGGGGGCTCGGGGGTGAGGCTTGAACAGGCGAAACCAAAAGTTGTGCTGGGAGATTTTTGGACACCGGGCTCAGTATTCTGGTGGCCAAACCCAATCATTACATCCAACTGAGAATTCAGTCCTGACCTTCCTCTTCTCTCTCTCCTTCTAGAACAGCTGCCTGCCTATCGAATAGTTAGTGATGCTTTTGTGTTGTTGGAGATTCAGGACGGTGAAGCTGGGACCCAGGTGGGGCAGGAAGCTGCTGGTGATGCCAGGCACCCCCAGTGCAGCTCCCCCCCAAGACACCAACATGAGGGTGACCTCCAGGACAGGGCAGTGAGCTGACTGTGGAATGCAGATGAAGAAATGTGCATTTCTGTTATTTTTAATTTCATGTGATTACAAAAGGAATATTGAGATTTCCTCAAAGTGGCTATTTGCAAGTGGGGTGGTTAACTTTCCTAGGAACAATGTAAAAACTTCAAAAAGCAAATAAAGCACTGGATTCGGACGGGAGGGCTGCTGTGTGTGAGAGAGTATAGAGCCCGGGGAGGACAGACAGGAAGTCACCATGAGGAAAAGAGACCAACAGAGCTGGCACAAAGAATGGAAACAATTCAGAGGAACTGACCGAGGCAACATGGGGTAGAGGGTCCTTGTCACCCCCTATTATTTGGTGTCAGTCCTGGAAAAGGATATTCGTTCCTGTGTGGCTCCCGGGCTGGCCCACCCCAACCTGCATTGGAGCAGGAGGGCAGGTGATGTTCCCCAGTCCCCAGCAGGTGCATTAGCCCTGGCTCTTTTCCTTCTTCTGGGAGCAGGAAAGACACTGCTCCTCATCCAGAGGTGGGATTGGGAGCCTGACACTGAGCAGGGCTGCAGAGCCCCGACTGGAATCTGAGCAGAAAGGGAGCTGGGATGGTACCCATAGTGGAAGCTTGGGGGAGGGGGGCTTGTTATTGAAACTCCCAGGACCACGACATATTGAGATCTTTCAGATCCTTTTGTTGGTACCATCCAATGGCACAGTGGAATAGAGGCCCAGGAAGACATGCAGAACGCACGAGCTGGGCGCCCGTGATCCTGCGGGGACACTGCAGGCAACCACGCTTCCTGGAGTCAAGGACCTGGGAGGCAAGAGATGCTCTGGGATCATGGAGCCGGAGGCCCACTTCCCGATGAAGATCCGTTCCTTTGATTTTTCTATTTCTACTACGTTCCCATCCCTTTCCCTTCTCTCTCCCAATCTGTCCCTAAACATAAAGTGAAATAATATCCCTGAAGCAGCAATGCAGAGAAGATCAACATAAATCCCTCCTGCAAAGCACAGGAGCTGCTCCGAAGAAAGTCTGGATAAATACTGGCTCTAATTATAACATTAATATGGCTGGGACCATGAAGGCAGAGACAACCGACATATGGCGAAAGTTGCAGGCCCCAGAACTGCAAGGGAGGAATGCGTGCTGAAAGAGAAAGCAGGTTGCCTAGGGAAACAAGGCCATGCGGCAGAGCCTGCACCAGCAAGTTTCATTGGAGCCGTAGGGCACCAGCCCCCTGAAGACGTGAGCTGGACACACCCCGGGGGATGAGGCAGTCTGGGTGGGACTCGGAACATTCTAGCCCCGTTCTCCGACTCACCATAAACCACGTGCTGGAACCAAGTACAGGGACGGGGAAATGACATGGTTTCCTCTCCAAGCATGTAGAGCTCCTCAAAAGAGAAAGGTCGTTAAGCCAGCGTTCAGCATGATTTGATGGGTGGGGTAAGGAGGAAGTGCTGGGGGCACCCAGAGGGAGCTACACAGAAAGAGGAGCTCAGAGAGGGCATCCCGAGGCATGATGCAAAGTATGATACAGAAAGGGGAGGGGAAGCTCGGAGTCAAGCCTCCCTTCCTCCTTTCAAGTCTCCCCCAGGTCAGAATCCAGCTGGGACTGCTGGGAGAGGGGGTGCAGCACCACCCAGTGTCAGGGCCCCTGGCCTGGAGCTTCTTCTCTGCCCAGCAAGCATGTGGCTTTCCTGGTCTTGATGGGCACCTGTAGCTTTTCCAGAGCCTAGATTAGGTGTGAGCAAGAGAACCTCTGGGCTTTTCTCCAAAGCCACATGGCTTCCTTTCCCTGGGGTTCTGGAAAACCCGAGGACGCCTCTTCCTGGAGAACCTCGTAGCTCCAGAGCCACTCTGCATTCCAGTAGAGAGCCTGTGGTGGGGGTGATGGGGGGGTACAGGGCGACTAGGGCTCTACTTGGTGGTTTTCCTCCTTTGAGATACTTCTGTTCACAGTTTGATCCTGGTTCATTATCCAGGCCAAGACATGCACGCAAGAAATAAAGGTTCACATTTAAGCAATTAAATGCCATTTTGGGTCTTTGAAGATAGAAAATTGTTGTAAAATGATCCTGCTCAAGGTTGGAAAGGTGGAATGAAATTAGCACTTCCATACACATCAGAAGGTAATAAAAAGTGTACGTGTTTTTTGGAAAGACAGTGGAGAGAGAGTGTGTGTGTGTGTGTGTGTGTACACATGTGTGCATATTTTGAGAATTTACATACTGTAGCCAAGTAAATCCCACTTCTGGTAATTGATGACAGTGAAATGCAATGTTGGCAAATGGGTGTGTTACAGATTACAAAGAGTCACTAGGTGCGTGAGAGGAAAGAACAGAGCCCGCCCTCACTCATCAATGGAGGGATGAGTAAACTGTCACAGCACATTCAGGGCAGCGTAGACAATTTAAACTTTATTTTTAAAAATTCTGTGGAAATTTGAGAAATGGCTAAAATATCATGTGGAGGGAAATGCAAACAGCAAAATCTCTGAGATCAGGGATAACCATACCATGATGGTAATGAAGATGTCCTGGATTCAAAGACTAAATGCAATTTCCATTTTCTTTGTGTATTTCTCAACTTGCAACTTTCTTACAATGAGACTGTATGATTAACTAGTCATTTTAAAGAGCGTTATGGAGAAAACTAGAGTGGAAACCCTCTAACATTTGCAGGGTTGGTCTCAGGAGGGGATGGATGGTGGCCACCTGGGATAGTATCATGGTGGGCCCAGGGTGAGGTTTAGCTTGAGGTGACTGTGTCCCTGAGGCCCCAGAGGCACCGGTGAGCAGACTCATTTGGTCTTTCAGTAGGCATGTCAAGTCAGGTTGTTCCTTGCACCTGGTCACTATCGGGTCTGAGAATAGCACCTGCTAACAAGGGATATGCCTGTCTTCCTTGATGGCTTCGGTCAGGAGATAACATCACATCTTCATTTTATCTCTTTGCTTGGCTTACTTTCTTGAAACCCGGACCCACCTCTGAGGCAAACCCCTTCTGGAGCCCTGCTTACACCACTTGTACTGCTAGAGGCTTGCTTGTCTTCAGGCCCGTCTGTCCACCCTCCCCTCCATACCCCCCCCCCCCCCCCCCCACCCCCCCCCCCCCAGCACACATGCACACCCAGGCGTCCTGAGCTGAAGGGCTCTCTGGCTAAGCTCCCTCAGCCATCAGCTGCTGTTTATTTCTTCGCCTCCTCATTTGGCTCCTGAGAGGATGTTTCAGCAGACTTTTTAGAGAAAGAGAAAAAAATACAATAGCTCATTAAGCTAATGACCCTTAGCCAGGCGGGCTGCGAGAGAACAGAGGCAGGGACAATTGCAAAGAAGCTTTCCACTGCACAATTTCCCACACAAAGTATTCTTTTTCCCTCTGCTTTTATCTCTCTAGCTAAGAGCATGTAGGAGGCTGCTGCTACCTGCATTTGGAGGAGGAGTTTTAGGTTCTGATTGTCTTCAGATGAGAAGGGACCATGCTCTGGAATACAACTTCAGTGAAGAAATTAGAACAGTAATGATACCTAACATGTGTGAATGCTTTTAGATTTAGAAATCAGATCTGTACCCTGGACTCACTCAGCCCTCAATCCGTCTTTGAATGGTTGGCACTGTGTTATTTCTAGAAAATGGGGAATTTGCAAAAGGTAAGGAATCGGTTGAAGATCTGGCTTCCAGTTAGACTTAGGTTCATAACAAGCCTCAGGATTTGACCTAATGCACTTTCCCCTGTGCCTTTTCAGCCTAATCCAGTGACTTTCCCAGTAGCATTTGATTTTGCCCATTTTGCTGTATGTTTATGGAGACATCCACTTCTCATCTCTCCCACTCTTCACCAGTGTCTCCACTGTCCTTGCCCAACTGAGGTTTCCTTGGTCTCCAGACACCCTTTTCTCATTCTAACAAGATAGTTACTTGTCTATTAGAAAACATGGCTTATGAGCACAAATCAGGTGTTCATGTGTCCAAAGACATTCCTCTGCTGCCCCAGCTTGGATTTTCTTGTTCACTTTTACAGAGTAAGGAGGAAGTGATAGTATTGGTCACCCAGCTTTTATTGAAAGACATTTCGGGCACACACACACACACATGGACACGCACACTGTTTAAGTCTTGTCTTCAAAAAATGTGAGGTGAACTAATAAGGATTTATACCAAACAAACAAACAAAGTCGAAGGGGAATCTAGCACATAAATATTCAGACTGGGAAGCCCATGCAATTGTTTCTGTCGAACCGCAAGTTTAGTTCTGAGCTTCCTCTTGGCCAAACCAAAAATAGGAAATATGTTCATTATATTAATCAGTTTCTGTCTAATAACAACGGCTTTTAATTGAATGCATGCTATAAGCGAGGTTCTGTCCTGGGCACTTCACGTGACCTGACTCACCGGATCCCTCACTGCCCCCTCAATGGGCTCAGTGATGCGGCCCTCCGGAGAGGAGCAAACAGGCAGTGCGAGGACAGGAGCAAGGAAAGCGGAGGGTGCTCCGACTCCTGCTGCTTGGATGCCAGAGATGAGCCCTCGCTCCTGAGCAACCAGTAGAACGAGAACAACAAAAATGTCACTTTGTCGGGAAAAAAACAACACATTTTCTGGCATAGCAATTTGGAAAAAAAAATTTAACTTGCTTCTTTCTGTAAAGCAAATGAAATCTCACAGTGACGTGTCCTCAACAACATTTACCCCAATCTGCAGGTCCCAAATGGTCCCCAGCCAGAAGTTGAGGACATTTTAGTGTCTGCCCTTTATATCCCGTGGGCAGCACGTGACACACCTGGAGTTTCCAGTAATGTTGGATTTGACGAGGAAAGCCAAACTCCAGAAACAAGGAGATTTTTTTATGATTGTATTTATTTATTTGTCAGAGGGAGAGAGAGCATGAGCATGAGCAACAATGGGTAGAGGGAGAAGCAAGCTCCCCGCTGAGTGGGGAGCCTGATGTGGGACTCAATTCCAAGACCCTGAGATCATGACCTGAGCCAAAGGCAGATGCCCAACCGACTGAGCCGCCCAGGTGCCCCAATGAGGAGATTTTTTTAAATGTTGACAATGACAAAACTGCCCCGTTCCCTGACTGGGAATGTGTTGTTCAAAGTCTCTGGAGAGGAGGGCAGAGTGAGCAGACTGACTTCTGAAAGGAGAAGGACCACCTTGTTCACCCACGGACGGTGTATGACTGACTGCTGACCAGATCTGTGCTTCGGATCGGAGAGTTTGCATCAGTACGAACGTAACACATTACCTGTCAAAGTCATAAAATGGAATCTCCTACACTGCCCTAAAAGGGAGTGTTTGAGACAAATCAAATTCTAAGACACTCGCCATCTGCTTTGGCTGAAAGAGAAGAACAATACTCCTTTCTCGTGAGGTTCGGTGCGAGCCCGGCTCTCCAGGATCTTGAGAGCTGGGTTAGCAGCTCCCAGCACACAGCTCATCCCCTCCCAGATATTTTCAACAGGCATTTTCAAGAATATTTAACTTTTTTCTGTGTTTAGGAGCATTTGGGATGAGACACTGTCATCTTGAGAAAGAAGGAAGCTGCTCATTTTGGTAGAAGATGGAATCGATGATATACTGTAGGTGCAGAATCTCCCAGGCTCCCCTCCCCCACCACCGCCCAACCAGCCATCTTTAACCAGAGGAAAGGAAGGCACTCATGCTAGTCTCGTGTCCAGCACTGGAGCATCTCAGAACAGAGCTCCGTGGAGGACTTTCATCCGACATGTGAGAGGACAAGCAAGCCTGCCCATGCAAGGACAAACGCAGCTTCCTGTCCACTCTACTGTGGAGACTCACTCCCTGTCCTCAGCCTCCCCATATGTGCCCTGAGCCCTGACAGCCTGCAGCCCCCACCACTGGCTTCTTGCTCTGTGTTTAAAAATTGTATGGGAAATGCTATCACAAAGCCTTAATCACTCAACACAGAAATAATAAATACTAACTTTGGGCTCTAATTATTTTAATTAAAAATAGAACTCTACTGGGGCACCTGGGTGGCTCAGTGGGTTTAGCCTCTGCCTTCTGCTCAGGTCATGATCTCAGGGTCCTGGGATCGAGTCCGGCGTCAGGCTCTCTGCTCCTCGGAGAGCCGGCTTCCTCCTCTCTCTGCCTGCCTCTTTGCCTACCTGTGATCTCTGTCTGTCAAATAAAATAAAAAAAATAGAACTCTACTGATAAATTGCATTACTTTTGTACTTGAAGTAAGTGCCTCCACTGGGTGCCTTCCCTCCCTAGAAGCGATTCTGTTGTAGATTTGATGCATCTCTCTCCCCAGCTCGTGTTTCAGACTTCTCTACATCCTTTTCTGTCTTCAAAAACAGGAATGCTTTGCTTGGTTTTTAGATCTTGCACACGTGGAAGCATACTGCATGCCTCACTCTGCTATTATAAAGGACTTCTGCTCTACTATAGTTCCTAATTGGTTATGAATTGTAAATTGAGGCACTGCCGGTTTTTAGGTATTGATTAGTATCCAAAACATACACTACATTATTTTAGTTCCAGTAGTAGATAATCTTGGATTATTTATGTGGAAAATAATTTTATCTTCAGACTGTTATTTTGCCTTTTGTCGTCATTCCTATTTGTTTTTCTCTCTTAATTGCAGTTGGTGAGATTATTGAACAGTACTTACGACATCAGGATCTTTCTGTAGCTCCTGATTTAAATGAGAATGCCTTTAAAATGTTGCTAATATGTGTAAGTTTCCATACATATTTGGAGTACGTATCCCGTATCAGATGAAGAAGATTCTCTTCACTCCCATTTACACCGATTGCTACCAATGTTTCTTTAAATAAACCAGTTTCCTCCCAAATGTTTTTCCTTCTTCTACCAAGATGACTATATGTCTTATATCACTTACTGCATAATATGATAGACCATACTGGTAGTTCTCATGAATGGTGATTGTATTCCTGGGATAAAAATTTGATTAAGAAATAAAATATATGTATGTCCTATTTGTCTGAGGTGGACTGCTGTAACAAAAAATCCCATCCCATAGACTCTGTGGCTTAAGCAACAAACTTTTTTTTTTTTTTTCTTATAGTTCTGGGGGTTGGGAAGTCCAAGATCAAGGCATTGGAAGATTTACCTTCTGGTGCAATTTGCAGATGGCCATCTTCTTACATGGTGGAAAAAAGGGAGAAAAAGAGAAAGGCAGAGACAGAGAGAAAGAAAGGGAGAGCCATTGTCTTATTTTTTTTTAATAAGGAAATTAGCCCATTCATAAGGGCTTCACTTCATAATTTAATTGCTTCCTAGAGGCCCCACTTCCAAATATAATCATACTGGGGATTAGACTTCAATGTATGAATATTTTGGAAAAACACAAATATTCAGTCCATGACACTGCTGAATCATACCTCCTAGGATTTTATATAGCAACTTCCTGTCCAACTTTTATTCATTAATTTGCTTATTCATTCATCTATCCCTTTCTTAGCACCTAACTAAATAACCTAGCACTGTGGATATAGAGATGAGTAGGATGAGATGATTTCCATTGATCTATAGTCTGGCATAGACACAGATACATAAAGAGGAAAAATATAAAATAATGGGGCACATACTATAAGGACACAAAGTGATACATATAATCTTTATATCTATAATCTTTATATATGTACATGTACATATGTATACACATATTCTATGCATGCATATATATAAGGATAGATAGATAAGTAATTTCATATCTCCCTCTATCCCTCCCAACTTCTAAATGTTGGAACACTTTAGAGGTCCACACTAAGTACTTTTTCCCTCTGTTTACAAGCTTCTGTTACATTCTTTACATATGATCTCACATATTCCTTGGATTTTAAGTATCAGAGCTAGACTACTGACTCCAATTAATATTTTCAATTATTTTACTCCTAAAATCAGCTGCCTCTTTGATATTTCAGCTTGGGTGTCTAACAGAAATCTTAAAATTTAAATGTCTAAAATAGAATCCATGACCCCACTCCCAGCTCAATCCTGCTTACAGAGGCTTCCCCATCTTAGTAAATGACTTTACCACTCAGCTAGTTACTTAGGATAGAAACCTAGAAGTATATTTGTTTCCAGCTCTTTCTCACCTCCGAACTATCAGAACTATCAAATCCTGTAGCCTCTACTTCCCAAATATGTCTTAAATTAGTCTACCATAGTTGCTTTTCTATGACAGCACTGAAGGTGACAATCTTAGCAAAATATTTCCATTATCATCAGAAGATGGGTAGGATACCCTCTGTCCTCCAAATCATATCACATCAATTTCTTGGCAAGCAATACACATTAAATAGAAGTAAGAATACTATTTCTTAAAGTCCAAGAGGCGAAATTATTTTTACAGAGGAACTTACCCAGAAAAGCATAGGGAAGAAACTTAAACTCTTTTAAGTATTTTGAAATTCTTAAAGTAAATGGGAAATACATAGAGAAGTCCAGTGGCTTTCTTTAAAACCACTTGGAAAATGTGATGAAAAAAAGTAAAGGATATCTTCATAAGTGGAACAAAATTTCAGTATTTGGGAATACACCATCTAGAATATGGGCCTGATATTTTCATGCCTCATACATGGTAAATTTCAATATCTGTGGCTGAGTAAAAGGATAACTAAAGGAATAAACAAATGAGTTCCTTATTTTTTTTTAAAGATTTTATTTATTTATTTGAGAGAGAGAGACAGAGTGAGACAGCATGAGAGGGGAGGTCAGAGGGAGAAGCAGACTCCCCATGGAGCTGGGAGCCTTATGTGGGACTCGATCCCAGGACTCTGGGATCGTGACCTGAGACGAAGGCAGTTGCTTAACCAACTGAGCCACCCAGGCGCCCCAAATGAGTTCCTTATTATAAAATCAGTTAAGACCCCATGCTAGTCACCAGCAAGGATTTTAAAAACATTTTTAAAATAGCTACATACATAATATTTTACCATACAGAGTTGGGTATTTTGGTTATTTCAATTTTAGTTATTATTTGGTAGCATTGTAATAAATCCAGATCTTATTTGGAATTTCATAGTCTGTTGTTAGAGGTGATTGCTGGTAACAAAATCACTGGTTTAGAAAGGAGGGCAATATTTTAAGGACCCTTGATTCAGAGTCATGCTGTTCTTGTCCCTGTCCTTGCAGAACACACCGACTCCTGTTCCATTAGTGCTCAGTGATGGCTGTTATGACCAGGGTCATCCCCAAATTTCTAGAAACAGAGAGCAGATAAGCAACAGCTTTGGCCAAAAGGATGCCAGTTCCTTACTCTGGACCATTTCAAGCATGGGCTATGCAGCACAGCAGGGAGAAACCCATGAAGCCTTCCCAGGGGAAGTTACAAAATAGCCACAGCTCAGACAGAAGTGCCTGAACTTGCTGGCAGTCTGTGGACTAGAGAACAGGCTCTTCTGTGCATCCTGACACATTCCTTTGTGAAGAAAATGTAAATATAGACCCCTCCCTGCTTCTCTTCTTTTTTTTTTTTTAATTTAAAGATTTCATTTATTTATTTGACAGACAGAGGTCACAACCAGGCAGAGAGGCGGGCAGAGAGAGAGAGGAGGAAGCAGGCTCCCGGCGGAGCAGAGAGCCTGATATGGGGCTCCATCCCAGGACCCTGGGATCATGACCTGAGCTGAAGGCAGAGGCTTTAACCCGCTGAGCCACCCAGGCGCCCTCCCTGCTTCTCTTCTTAATTGATTACTATCTGATGAATCAAAACACGCTTCTCAGTAAGTTATCATTAAGCATCTCAATAGTTTTTCATTCTGGCAATGTCCAATCACTTTGGAGCATAAAAGAATGGCCAGGTCCCACCTGAAGCCAGTTAAACCAGGATTGCTGGAGGCGAGGCAGGGGCAAGCCGTGCTTTGTAGCTCTCCAGTGATCGGGTATACAACTGGGTCCAGTAGGCTCACTTCCTGCCACAGGCTGTTAGCTGAGCCCCAGAATGCTCAGTCCCCAAATGCCTCACTCACTGAGGGCGCTGGCGACCGTTGCTGGCCTCGTGCCAAGGAAGGCTGCATGGCAGTAGTGTGACTTGTCTTAGATCTTGAAAGACATTTAAGTTGGGTTGGGTGTGGGAGAGATGTTATACATAACAGGCAGAAAGAATGGCACAAACAGAAGTAGGTCAGAGAGATAAGAGCAGATGTTGCTCCAGGCAGGAGGGCTGGAAAAGGGAAGACTTCAAACTAAGTGAACTGAGAATAAAATGAGAAAAGTCAGTGTGGGGCATAACTTCACTTGAAATGGTGGAGTTTTCAAACTGGTGGCCCGGCCCCTATCAGACCGATAAACATGTTTGTTTATCTCACGCAATCATTTTTCATTTGAGGCAACATCTAAACATCGGGAGTTTTCACATAAAGAAGTAAGATCTGCCAACACCAGGCCTGGGCTTCCACATGGCAATAATTGGCTGGAGCTGCTTGCTTTAGGTGGACACGCATTCTTGGACGCCCTCCCAGACCTAATCGTCACCTGCTTGCTCCTGGAAGCGACTATACCTTGCTCTTCCCTGGTGGACACGGCCTGTGTCTAGAGAGGTGGCATGATGGACGAAAAGGAGAACTGGACTGGGTTTCCCAGCCAGGTGATCTTGGGCAAGTTCCCTCACCTCCTAGTCTTCAGTGTGGCAATCTGAACAATGAGGACATGGAGGTCCATGGTCTCTGAGGCCCTTGAACATTGAGATTCTTTGGTTCTAACTGGAGATGGATCAGTCCCACTGGCAGCTCACATGTATGTAGTAGGCAGGGCCAACCCCAAATGGCAGGGGGCCCAGAGGTCAGGAGGGAGAGATACAGAGGTCCTTAGACCTTAGCCCTTTACTGTGAAAAGAAAAGCTTTGGGTCAGTGTTCAGCCTCATAAACTTCTCCTTTTGTCTCTACCGTGGCTGAAAGAACTATTGACCCCACCCAATTACATTGCACAAAAAATCAACCATCGTGTAAGGATCCAGTAGTTAAGATTTCAAGAGATGAGCCTGCAGAGTTTAAATGTCCTGCATATTCTGAAATGAGTCGGTATGTCACAGCTGCCTGGGCCTCTGGAGACCCTTCCCTAACATCTTAATGCTTGGAGTTTGGGGCTGTCATGAGCTCAGCAGAGAAACCATGGGGCTGATGCTTCTTTTGGAAAGAGCCTATAGAATTGCAGTGATGTGTGCTTTTTGTAAATCAAAGCAGGAGAGAAATAATCAATAAGATTAAATGCCAAAAGGTCCCTAAAAATATAGTGATGAACCCCATGAGCCCCATGAGCACCATGATGAGCCCCAACCAAATCTCTCTGGGAAGGCAATAAAGACTGAGTAACCCAGACCCTAACTTTTTCAGGAAGAAAGGTCAAGATGGGGAAGTTCTGCCAAGCTGAAAAGAAAGCTTCATTATCATTGCTCCTGCTGTGATTCTCAACTCTTAGAAAGCACCAAAAATACCTGGTGGGCTAGTTAAAGCCCAGATTGAGAGAACCTACTTCTTGAGTGTCACATTCAGTACAGTTGGAGTGGGGTCCAAGAATTTACATTTCTAAAAACAGAAATTGTTGCTTCTTCCTGTTGATTCTTCCTGGCCAAGAATTACACTCTCACTTCTGAGAACCACTGCTTTATATAATGTATAATCCAAAACATAGTGAAGCTCTGCACAGCAAGGAACTCCCAGTTGTGCATCTCCCTCGTACCTTTGTCTTCCCGGCCGCTGGCTGTCCAAAGTCATCAATATCATAAGGAATCTTGAAGTCCAGGCAAGAAGACAGAGAGGTGTTTAGCCTTGGCTTACATTATTCTCCTCACCTGCAAGTTCAGACCTATTTATCATGCATACCTCAAGTAGAATGGTGCTTATTCCAGGAAGACTTCCTTCCAAAACGCTACCTCTTTCATAGGAAGATTTCCCAGTCTTCCAGTTGGAAAGAATCTTTCCCTCCATGAACTACCATTGTCTGCCCCTGTATTTCTCATGGTGTCCATCTTTTCTGTCTGGATCATTGGGGTGTGTGTGTGTGTGTGCATACGTTATATGCATTGTATCTCCCACCTTCCATACCCTAGAAGATGCTGCACAATCAAGTCTTGAATAGTAAGTAGGCATCCATTTTTTTAATAAAAGCACCAAGAAACTGTGACTTAAGTGCCCCCCAAAATAAACACCTTATTAAGCTGTGACTAGATATTGACATTACATACTCAGAAACATGCAGACACACATGCACATGCATCTATCTAATGAAAAAATAGACTTTTCTGAAGGACCTCATCCCTACAGACATCCTTTTGTATATACATGAGGCTTGAGGCTTGTGTGCATGTGTATGTGTGTGTGTGTGTGAACCCTGTTTCTCTCTTTGGCTGTAAGTTCTGTTTTGTATTATGTTCATCTGCATTAAGTCTGTTTGGTGTGATTCTTACAGATGGCATAAAAGGGTATTATTGAAATGACGTTTCTAATAGCCTGGACATCTTCCAACACATAGAATCATAGGACCGAATTCTTTCATCTAATTAAGTTTGAAGATAATTCAGCTGATTGATAGCTGGGGTAGGAAGAACTTGTCTAGACCAGAGAGCCAAAAATGGCACATGCTTTAAGTAATCCCACCTCCTGCCACTTTCAGAACTTTCCATAAATTAATTCTGCTAATGTATTTCCTAAAATGTACTTGAATTATCTGCAGCAGAGATCATATTGGGAAATTTGATTCATCACCCCTCTGATACTTGCTGTTATAAACCCAACTCTGTAATTTCTTTTTGTCGTTTCATGTCTTTAAGAGTAAACAATTTGCAAACTTCAGGGGCATAAATTAACAAGGAAACATTCTTACTAGCTGTTCTTATTTCACATTCTATTAGTGCTTCAATTAACTAATGTAAAGCCATAGACCCGTTTAATAAATGACTGAGCATGAGGATCACCTGCAGTCTACTACAGGCCATGCACTACTTACTCTGTTTTGCAAATCAAGACTGCTGACCAGAAGGGAATAGAAGAGAAATGGATGGATACTGATCAGGCTGATTGCTGGACAGACCACTCAAAGTTGGTGCCAAATTGAGATATGTCTGTAGTGGCACCTTGAGTACAAAGAGGAAACCACTCCGGTTACAAGGCACTCCCTCTTTCCTAGTGGGGAGCCCCCTCTGAATAGATGACTTCCCATTCACCTGGTAATGCTAGCCCTTTATACATAATAGACAGTATCTGTCTAAAGGAATGAATATAAAACCCACGTGCTCTTAAACTTCCACTTAGTGGTCTAGTAAATTAAAATGATGTAACCTTAAATTTAATTTTAATTTCATTTAAATTCTGACATTGTTCTCTTTCTTTCTTTAATTATTTAACCAGTTAGTTATCTAGTTATTTCTGTGGTCTCTCCAATGCTTTGAAGAGAGAAAAGTCCAAACATGTCTGTTAATAGAAGAAAAATAACATACTTTTCTTCAAGCCAGAGAAATCTTACACTATCTCAGATTATCCAGATAGTGCCACATTTGCTAAATTCGAAAGGAATTCTCATGCGAGACAAGGAATCTCTCCACTCCCTCACTTGTGTTGTCAAGACTCGGTCATGTTACAGAATACGTTCCATCCCCAAAAATATAGCTGACAGTATTTTTTAGGCAAATCCTTCATCTCTGCACCAAAGCCACTCAATTTTCATTATCTAGTATTTGAAGAGCAATTATCTTTTAATATGATTCCAAAATTATCCTCAAAGGTGAAGTAAATGTTGGCTGCCTTAGCCATTTGATTTCTTTATAGAGTTATTTAACTAATAGCTATAAAGCCACAAACAAAAACGGGCGAAAAATGGAAGCAAAAAATATTACAAAGCTATGCTTTTCCTTAGTAGTTTGAATCACCCGTACCAAACATATTGAAATTATGAGCTACACATAGAAATGCAATAAAATATTTCACTGAAGCTTTGTTTCCCGTATAACTTCTACTCCAGTTCTTATTTTTCAAGCAATTAATTCTACAGCTAACACTCCATGATGGCTGTCATTCAGACTGCAGAAGAAGCTTATCGGGGAGTTAAAAGGATAAAATCAAGTAGTCATTCTACTAATCCCTTTACAAGGAAACAGCTTTCTGCATAAAAAGTGGAACTTATGTGGCCATTAGCAGATGCTACATCAAGCGACCAAAAATATACACATTTAAATTCTTAAGCACAATCTATGAACACTACACAGATGGTTTCCAAGAAACTGTACCTAAATTGATTACGATAAAAATGATCTGCTGCAATTGTTTCTGTCAAAAGGGAGAACAGAATTTGTCCCAATGTGTCGCTCTGCCCACTCATGCAGAGAACCCAGCTGCTGGGACAGATGTTGCTCTAAGCACTTTATTTTAGGGTCATTAAAATGGTTACAGGGGTTAGTCATTCACTGTTTTATAAATTGTGCTTACTAGCTGAGCTCAACAGATGCTGGAAAACTTCTTTGTAGTTGATCAGAAACAAAGTTTCACGTCAGATCCCATCTACCTTGTGTTTAGATGCAGAAATAGGGAACAAATGGGAGGGAAGAGTCAAACAAAGAAGTGTATGCAAATTCTGGCACATTTGATTTAGGAAGGCATCTTGACATGCCTGTATCAGTAATGCTGATGATCGCCTCACAGCCTCCTCGGGCTTGTGACACGGAGCCGTCTAGAAGGCTTGCATGTGTTCATTTTACTTAAGAAGTTTGGGGTCTCATACTAATACTATGTAAATGCATTTTTAATATTGCCTCAGGTCTATATCATTGCCCTTAGCAAGGTCTCCCACATTTGTCTGACAATAATACAGATCTTCCTACTGCTCCTGCAAACATTCTGCCTTAAAAAAATTGTTTCTAAGCCTTTCTGGGAATGATGTTTTTGCTCTCCCCATTGGATGTGTCAGTATTCCCATGACTCTGACTTTATTTATATCATGATGTATTGAGATGACACTTGGCATATAAACAAAACCCCGGAATTATCAACAGTACCCAGAAGAAATGATGGCATGCATGTGATCCTGGCAACTTGACTGGCGTACTTAACTCCATGGGATCCATGTGGATGGTGGACTTAAACTATTGCCATTATTGACCCTGGGGAAGCAAGGTTGCAGAACCAGTAAATAATAGTGGCAAAATTACCAGTGGCCATATTCCCCTGTTATGTAGGGAATTCAGCAATTCTGAGGGCCCACCTCCGTCAAGACCAAGGGTGTAGAGAGAGCTGAGATAAGAGGAGGGAAGTGGAGGCACAGGGCCATTCTAGAGAGGAACGCGGTCTGGAGTGCACGGCGCTGCGGGCATTGTGAGGTTGATCTGACTTTCAAGGAAGGACAGGCAGGGATTTTGGCCACTTCATGAGACTCAAGGATCAGCAGAGGGTTAAAATCAGGAAGTGAATGTGGAGAAATAAGAACTCTAGTTTTGGCATGAAGACAAGTCAGCAGTTTGTAGAGCCCGGAGCTGGTAGGAATAATTTGAGAGCAGGGGTCTATGAGAAAAAGAAGACAATTCTCCATAGATGTTTCCCATCCAGCAAGGCTGTGTTTGAATGCATCAAAGCAGCAGAGGGGAGAATAACTTAGCTGTTAGGTACTTCCCAGAACAGGCATCTCATGATCATATAGCTTGAGGCATGGATTTCGAGCTTGCTGAGCAACTGGTCCAGCTCCTAATTCTTATAGAAAGAGAAATTCAAGTACAGAGAGTTCAAATCCAATTGTTCACCACCTCTTAAGGCTTGAGACAGCATACCTTCCCCCAGAATATGTATTTTATTGGCATGAGCTTGTCACTGCCCAGGAGATTTTTCTTAACCTTGCAAGTGATCTCAACTTGGCTCCACTGCTATGTCTTGTCCACATTTCTCACCAATACGTTTATTTTTTTTTTAAGGTTTTACTTAAATTTCAGGTAGTTAACATACAGTATAATGTTAGTTTCAGGTGTAAAATATAGTGATTCAGCACTCCCATATGTCACCTGCTGCCCATCACAAGTGCATTCCGTCATCCCCTTCACCGGTTTCACTCATCCCCCCACTCACCTCCCCTCTGGTGACCATCAGTTGTTCTCCATGGTTATGAGTCTATTGCTTGCTTTGCCTCTCTCTCTCTTTTCCCCTTTGCTCATTTGTTTTATTTCTTAAGTCCCATCTCAGAATAAAATCATATGGTATTTGTCTTTCTCTGACTTATTTATTTAGCATACTACTCTCTAGTTCCCTCCATGCCATTGCATATGGCAAGATTTTATTATTTTTATGTCTGGGTAATATCCCACTATATATATGTGTACCACTTCTTTTTCTGTTCAGCAGGTGTAGACACATGAGCTGTTTACATATTTATACTCTGCAGACCATTTTTGTAAATGGTACATGCTGGAGTTGGTAAGACCTATAGTTGAAGTCTTCCTTTTATACATCTACTTTCTAGCCCCATATAAAGATTCACATTTTCCCAATTTGTAAACACACGATGAGGGCTGAAATGAGATCAAATAAACTTAGTTTACAAGAGGAAAATATTAGCAAAAAAATTTCCAAAAATACAGTTTCAACAATGTCTTTGTTATTGGGACATTGGGGAGACTGTTTTGTATTTGTTTCTTTAAAGAATTGCTTCTGTGCATTTCAATTCCATTGAATCAAAGACTCTTCACACAGTTGATTTGATTCTTCACAGTTTACATTACACCTTCCTATATATTAAATCACGATACTTGCATCATATTTTAAAATAAATTTGGAGGTGGGAATATGTAAAAATGCTTGATAATAGTAGTTTTTAAAATATTCTTTAAATAATTTCCTCTCTTTGGTATTATTTGGTCATACAGGACTGAATTTAGACTCTTCCATCTTGAGTTTCTTTTTACTATAAGGAAGCTGGACTCACAAGGAATTGTTCAGTTTTGCACTGAGCAAGACCTTGTTTTTAATGGTGTTTAGAGGATGCAACTTTCACAGATGAAATATCTCAAGCAAACCTGTGGACTGGGGATATATGCCGAGCTCTTTTTACAAATATTGATAAAGTGACATAAAGAATTTATGGAAATAAGACATTCGTGAGATTAGAATCTGTGATCAATATCACGTCATAGAGTCCTCATTTCCCATTCATGACTACTTTAGAAGTGGTCATTCTTCCCCTGAGCATCAATTCAGCTGAGTAGGTGACATGCATACAACACGTGTATGTGCTCCATCTCCACTGAATTCTGGGCCCTCTGAAGGCAGTCACTGCACCTTACTTCTCTCTGTCACTGCTATGGATACAAGGAACACAGTTTGTCTTGCCTGGTAGGCGCTCAATCAATGATGAGCGAATGGTAATCAAAAAAGATAATTGAAGCTTTTACTTTGAAGGAAACGATAGGACCATGATGAAGAAGACCAGGCCAACAAAATGACACAAAGAGATAACATATGGCAATGAAGTTTAGCTTAAAGGTATGCCCCATATTCCAGGAAATAGGGTGGCATAAGAGCAAGCGTTCAGACCATTCATGATCTGAAACTATACAAAACAAGCCTAAAAAGTACATAATACAGTATATCAGGCTGTGTGCTATATAAGGTATTTCTAAAATGCAAGTTCTCAAAAAAAAAAAAAGCTGCTATCAAGGAATGGGTGAATAAAGTAATATTTGAGAAACTTCCCGTCGTAATCGGACCCTTCTTCCTTTCACAGCAGGAAGGGTGCACTATCAACTTAAGTGATGCTGGGACTTAATGCAGTTATCACTTAAGAGAAATTGTTTTTAAAAATCTTAAGTTCCTAATTTAAACCTTTTAACTGATCTGGCTTTTATGTGGAAAAGTGATTGGAATGGATCAAGAATGGGCTCAGTAGGACCAGCTGAGAAGCTGTTATAAGCAAAAGATATTGATGATTTGGACCAGGCTAGTGGTAGTGGATATTGGAAAGATTTGGAAATTGAACTAATAGAATATGATAAGGGATTGGATGTGGGCATGTAGAAGAAGGACATGTTGATGAGCCCGTGGCCTGAGGAAGTGAAAGCATGGAGATACTGTTTCTTCAGATGGAGAAGACCGGAGCAGATGTTTTAAGGAGCAGGATCAGGAATCCAATTCTGTGCATGATTTTGAAATGTCTATGAGGTCTGTCCAAGTGGATATATCCATGAAGAAGCTGTGGTTCTAGAGTTCAAAAGATAATTTTGAGTTGAGATAGACGTTTGGAAGACTTCAGCCTCTATATTTTTTAAAATAAAAAAATATGCCTTTGAATTTGCCAGATGGTAAAAACTTGAAACTTGAAAATGTACAACAAAAGATAAACAAAGGGAATAGCAAGTAACAGCAAAATTAGAACAAAGAAAATGAAATGATGGAAGACAAAGCAAATAGCTTGTAGGAATAAATGTAAATAAAAAATAAAGTACTGAAAGAAAAGAGACTTTACACTGGGTCAAAAAACTAAAACCCTGAATTAAGAGGGATAAACCTGCAACAGAATGACCTAGAAAATGTGAAGGTAAAGGATGAGCCCAGGCCAAGCTGGCAAATTCAAACACGTGGCGAGCAAGGAACAGAAGTGAGACCTACTGAGATTGAGCCCTGGAGGAACAGCAAGTCTCATATGGCAGAGGACAGAACAGAGATGGGCTGTGTGAGGCTGCTGCCCCGAGACATATCCTCAAGACAGGAGAGCCATTGGTTACCTGCAATTTGTGAGCTGCACTGGAGGGTTTGCAATGGAGACGTCCTGGAATGACCATGGGCAGCTTGCCCTGGTGTTCAGGTGAGGGATCAAGGCAAGGGAACGTAAACCTCCAGATTACCCTGCTGCAACCTTGGGACCACACCTAAGACCCGTCCTTTCCATCCTGTCATCAGTCTGTCAGACCTGATTATCGCATGGTGCTGGTTCAACACTTCTGCTCATAGGACCCCGAGCCTAAACTGTTAAACCCGCCTCTGTCTGATGGCCTCTGCTGATTTTGCTCCCTCTGTGCCGTTCCTTCATGCTCCCTCTACTCTACACAAAGAAGTCTTCCATTTTTAAGATCTTTGCTGCTGCAGTCCTTTCACACAGGCTTCCCTCTTTCTGGAAGACCACCTCCCTCCCCTCCAGCTGAAGAAACGTTCATCCTTCCTTCAGATATCAAGTGAGAGCTTGCTGGGGAGACCTTCCCTGACTCCACCCAGCATTTCTCCTCATGCCCTCTTCTTCCCCTTAAGCAAGTTAGCAACTTACAATTATGTATTTGGAACACTGTCACACTGTCCAGTAATTCTTAAACTACCTGTAATCTTCCCTAAGCTACAGCTTTTTATTCCATCTTTAGTTCTGAGCCAGGCACAGAAGCAAAACTTTCTCTGCACTTTTCCAGTGACTGTAGAGATAGAGGTATGGTGCTATTGGAGATACAGGGATATGGAAAGTTGATGGATGACTGTGTATTGAGTGTATTAATTCATCCTGGGACATTCTTTCTTGCCAGCCTGAGAATTGCTAGAAATAAGTCAAAGAGAGAGATAGGGGAAAGAGCATTTCACTAATTCTCTCTCTTACTTGTTTCTATGGGATAGTTTCTGTGCGGTTGTTTCTATGCTTAGGTGGTAAGAGCTAAGTGCAGAGGTCTCATTTGCTTCAAAGGGGATGCTGGCTTGTTTTTAACATCAGAAAAATACAAAACAAACAAAAAAGACTGATAATTAAAAGCAGTGAAAAAATGTTTAGCCTCGTCCCTCCTGATCTCTTTAATCCATGTAAACACAGAAGATGTTCAAATGAGATTTCAGTGAGGTGTTGTGGCCCAAATCACCACAATGGGTTCCAAGGGCGACTGGCATCTTGGGTTATCTGGCCTGCTACTTGTCCTCCTTCCCCTTCATCCTTGGGAAGCCTTGCTGACACCTGAGCTGGTTCTGTTGGCAGTAAACTTCTGTCTCATTACATTGATGGAAAGATGGAAAGGTCCCTTAATGATGGGGATGGTGGTCTTCCGTTGATGGCAAGACTTCTAACTTTAGGAAGAGTTGATTACTGAAATGATTTTGAAGATCAGGCCGCTTTGGAAAAAATGAACCAGACAGATTTAATAGATTAGAAAACAAAAATCTAAAAGATCTCTCTTTACTCCTAGGATACTATAAGATTAATTATTTTTTGCCTTCTATTTTGGGCTGGAGACAAAAAGCAACAAATGAATAGGTTATGAATTCATCAGTGCTTGAAACTTCTTTATCATTCCTTACCCTGTGGGACTTTTTTTTTCTTTTTCTTTTTTTTTCCTTTTCTTCTTTCCTCACCTTCTCCTCCCTCCTTCTCTCCCTCCCTCCCTCCCTTCCTATCTTTCTTCCTCCCCATCCCATCTTTATTTTTAGAAATCTGTCTGGGCGGTTTAGGATGCAACAAGAGCAGGGAAGTCAGTTCAAATATCTAGCTTCATTACATCTGTGAAAATCCTACTGCCATATGATGAGGTAGTTTTTGTTTCAGAAATCAAACCTATTGAGAGAAAGTGCTTAAAGTAGATTTTTTAGGGAGAGGGCTATAGAACAAAATTATGAACTTCAAAGATAAAGTAACAAATTCAATTAAATAGGAAGAGACATGTAAATGATTTTATTTTTCTCAAAACCTAGTTGGGTTGCATATAATTTTACATAAATTGTTTTTTGGGGGGAGGGGGTTGGAGAGATACCTATTATATTTCTTATAAAATTAATTGTGTGTTTCTTAAAGATAGTAAATGTATCTTTTTATATTTTAGTATAGGACTGGTCAAAGAATTATTGCCAGAGTTATTTTTAAATTGAATATTATAATAAAATACACATTTAGAGTCTGTAAAATCATGTTTTTTTCATCTCAGTCACTGCCCTGTAAGGTCTAGCACCTGGACACTTCTCCCATGCACAGCAGAAGAGAAAATGGTCCCCTTCATATAATTTCATTGTTCATGGAAATAAAGTACTATGGACTATTGGTTGGCAAACAAGCTTTTCCTTTATGGAATATATATTCAGAATCTCTGTTAATGTAACAAAAACAGACATATGAAAATATCTTCTGACCAGATCACAGACTTTAAAGATTTATTTATGATTTGAGAATGAGTTGGGGGGGCGTAGGGGAAGAGAAGGGAAGAGAGAGAGAGAGAGAATCTCAAGCAGACTCCTCAATGAGTACAGAGCCTGACCCAGGGCTCAATCTCATGACCCCAAGATCACAACCTGAGCCAAAATCAAGAGTCAGATGCTTAACAGACTGAGTCACGAAGGCAACCCAAGATCACCAACTTTAAAAGTAATAAGGATGGTATTGAATTCTCCAGAGTCCAGCCACATAATTTCCTTCTGTTATTTTAAAATAAAATCATGGACAAAACCCAAAATTTAAGTCTTAAAAAAGCAATACACAAGTATACACACACACACACTAAATATTCAGTTCAAAGGGAGAACAGAAAGAGTACCCATATTCATAGTTTAAAATTGATTTAATTTTTGTGCTAATTGTCAATAATACCTCACAAAAACTTTAGGAGACACAAAAAGTAATTTGGAAAACAAAATATACCAAAGCCCATCACGAGGGGCTCTCCACTGTTAATATCATACTGTGTCTTTTTTCTGGTCCCACAAATAGTCTGTCAGGAGGCTCATTAGCATAGGGCTCCAAGAGGAGCAGCATATTTCTCTGATCCCTGAACATCCTACGAATGGCCTGTTGTAAAAGCTCCGGTTCAAGGCCAGAGCCTCCAGGTGGGTAAAAATCTTCCCTGCCAGGATGTTGTCTACACTCTCCTGTAATGCACCCCAAGAGTCTCTCCCCTGGAGGCGTTTTGATGGCAGGAGCTTGGGGTTGTGGGACAGACTTGAGGCTGGCATACCTCGAGGTGAGGCCTGGGGCAGATAGGGTGGAAGAGTAGTGCTCCAGTGGGCTTGCGTTGTTTGGCTCAGGCAGGCATGGCTGGGGGCAGTGCAGCTTCTGTTCTTTGGCACAAACACATGCTAGTCTTGTTTTCTGCTTCAGCACTTCTTTTCCCATTAATCAGAGAAGATCTAAGAGGCCTTGTTTGCTTTTTTATTTTTTTTTTTAATTTGAATGCTGATATATATAAGGAGGACCCATGTCCCCAGATATTAAGATGACAAAGTTAAATCAGAAATATGTCCAGGGGAGCCTGGTTGGCTCAGTGGGTTAAAGCCTCTGCCTTCGGCTCAGGTCATGGTCCCGGGGTCCTGGGATCAAGCCCTGCATCGGGCTCTCTGCTCAGCAGGGAGCCTGCTTCCTCCTCTCTCTCTCTCTGCCTTCCTCTCTGCCGACTTGTGATCTCTGTCTGTCAAATAAATAAATAAAATCTTTAATTTAAAAAAGAAATATAACCAAATTTTAGGACTTTCAATTACTTATGTAATTCCCTCTCCATAATATAAAATAATAATCTGAATATTCTATATATGAATATGTAATATGAGAAAGATTCTAGCATCTTTAAAGGAAAAGATAATAAAGAATTTCTGAGAATTGAGTTCAGTCCCCAGACTTTCTTATGAAATGCTTGAGGTGGGCCAATGTTGAAGTAATAACCAAGAAATAAATGTGTTTTCTGTGTTCAACAGAGGTGATAGATATGAGTACCTTATTGAGTGCTCAGCCATAGGAACCTCAAAGCAACTGCCTGAGAAACACTCTACAGCACAGAGAAATTACTGAGCAATACTGTGTCTCTGTACTTCTGCATTTGGTGTTTACTGTGCATCAGAATCCCTCCTCGAAAGGCATCTTTGACTTCACAGGCCCAGGCTCCACTATGCACAGAGCTTCCCAACTTACGTACTGTCTTGATTCTAGTGGTGGAAACATTGCTTCTATTTGATTCTTAGTTGTTTCTCGCCCCATCCTACTATAACAAATCAATTCTTTTTGAATGAACATTTAAATAATTTAATGGAATTCACCCAGAATTTGATGTCAAAAGACATGAGATCCATGCAACCCTTGAATGTTATCCAAAGTAAATTAATTTTTATATGTGGTTTAAGGTAGGAGTGAAGCTTCTTTTTTTCCCATATAAATATTTAACAGTTCTGGCACCATTTGTTAAAATATAATTTTATCATACAAATAATACATTCATTCTATAAAAACATGAAAGGAAAGGAAAAAATATGAAAACTCATCAGTCCATAATATTTGCTATTTTTCTTGGGTTTGTTTTATGTTTATAAATATAGCTGCATCTTTCTTATTTTCATGCTCTCCTCTCTTGTTATGTCTTGTAATAATCCCATTTTTCCAATTATAAAATGCAAACTTTTTAGATTTTACCATTTGTGAAATGGCAATAAATCTTACTTTTTTTTTTTTTTTTTTTTTTTTTAAAGAATAAACAAAACCTCTTTGAAGAACACATAGAACAGAGCATGATCTGTCCTGGCTGGAGCACCATGAATTACCCAAGTGTAAAATTTTCTCTTTATTTTACTGCCACCTCAGTTGAGTTACTCTTACTGCAAGTTCCAAATATGATTAAAATACAAGTTATTTCAAATCTCTATTTGTCTATTTGTTTTGCAGCATTAAAACAAAAGATCTAAGAACCCCCATTCTCAAAAAATAAGGAGTACTTGGTACACTGATTATGCCTTACTATCAAAAGCAATTAGAAACATAGGCACAAAATATGGAGTAACTTTGTCATATATGGCCAGTGGGCAAAGTATAATTGTGATTCCTTGAGATGAGGAAAACAATGAGTTGAGTCCTATTTTCTCTCTGGAGGCATTTTATGGGTCTTGTTTCAGGAAAGAAGAACTCAAGCTGAGACTGGCAAAACTCTCAAGCTGATGAAGCAGAGATGGTAGTTTATGGAGGCATAAGTGAATGCAATTTTTATGACAGTGTACCAGACGGAAGGGAGCTATGTAGGCTCCAAAAGGAGTTCCAAAAACATATAGAGTGGTGCCCTTGAGTCTGTTGCTGGAGCCTACATTTTGCATGTATAAAGTGAAATATCATAAGGCTAGACAGAGAAAAACAGTTACTGTAAACTGATCAGTTTCCAGAAGTTAACATGGTTGGAGGGCCAATCAGTTGAAAGACCATATTGAGCACCTAGAACATTTACTAAATACTAAAGAAGAATTATGTCATATAGACTGGGTTAAATTAGCCCCTGATAAAAGGTTTTTCTAAATATACCCTAAAAATCCTCAGATAAAGCTCAAAATAATCACGATCATCCACAATAACTTAAGTCCTTGCCAAAGCAAAGTTAAATGATCTTTAAAGGAAACAACAAAGCATAACATTCAATATTCAGTAACATAATGTCACAATGCCTATTCAATAAAAAAGTAGTAGCATAAAAAGAAGCAGGAAACTGTGCTACATACAGTAACAACAGATAATGGAATTAGCTGACCAAAACTGTGAAACTGGTCATATAAATATATTCAAAGATTTAAAGGAGAACATGAACATGGTGATGGAAAAAATTACAGATTTGTAGAACCAAATGGAATTTTTAGATCTGATAATTACCTGAAATGAGAAATTCACTGACTGATCTTAATTAAAAAAAAAAAAAAAATCTAAATATTTAACAGAAGCTTAGTGCCCTGTGTGGTAATATCAAATGGTCTCACATACAGGAGTTTTGTGCTCCAGAATGAGGACAGGAAAATATTATTTTTAAAAATGGATATATATTTTCAAAATTGGATGAAAATTAAAAACCTATGTTGCATATAGTTGAAGCTATAGGATGGACCTCGATTGAAATTTTTGTTCAAATGTTGAGACATATGACACACACACACACCCCAAGAGGATATGAAATGGCTTACTACTCACATAATGAGACTTCTACTGAGTTGATGGTGGGCTTCCCAGGGTGGTCTGAAAATGGCTTGAGAGACTAGGCAAGGAGATGAGAATGGCTGGGTTTTTATTATGGTTAGAGGGTAGGGTCCAGGTGAGAGTTCACCAAAAGAGGGTGTGCTTGGGCTTTCCAGCTTTTCCAGATTAAGGCAGAAGGGTAAGAGGGAGGACTGGGGTTTAGAAGCTGTCAGCCCTCAAACAAAGACAAAAAAAAAAAAAAAAAAAAAAATGGAGTCAGACACCATTACAACCTGTAAAGCCAAGAAACGTAAGAAAGCACAAAATCAACACAAAACCACGCCAAAGCACATCATAAGCAAATTGCTATAGTACAATTTGGAAAAGAGAAAAACTTTAAGGAGCAAAAAAGACATGGCACATATGTAAGAACAAAGATGAGAATGACTACAGACTTCATGTCAGAAACAATGCAATACACTGTACAATGGATCAAGATCCTTAAAGAGACAAACAAAAGAAGCAACCTCCAGACCCACTCCCTGCCAAAACTAGAATTCTCTTTGTAGCCAGAACTCCTTTAAAGATGAAGGCAGAGAAAAATGTAGATCCGTTTTGGGGAATGGTTAAGTAAGATCATTCATGAACCATTTTCCTGCAAATGACAAGTATAAACTCTGAAGCAAATTAGCTTCTGGATTCAGAAGGGTAGTGCATAACTATTAGAGAAAATTATACACAGTAGAGCAGCTATTAGCATAGTTTTTAACATGGAGCCAGGTGAAATCAGATGCCAATGGAGAAGGGGGAAAACAAGAAGAAGTGGAGAGAATGGAAGAGAACAGAAAGAAGACCCAGAAGGCAAAAATTGTTTTGCCCACATTTCTGGCTGGAGCAGACTCAGAGGAGCTCAACTAAAGGAAAAAAAATATTCCAACTGGGTTCAGAGCTAAGAAATAAAACAAACAAACAAAAACAAACAAAAAACCCCTAAAATAAACAGTATTCAACTTGAGTCCAACTAAGATAATTGTCTGCCAAAAAAAAGACATTTATCTTTTAGAAAAAGCAGAAACCAGAATTCCCATAACTCATAACTCATAGGATTTAAACTAGATCCTGTGCTATCTCATCAATAAATATAAGACATAAATTATTAATATCTATAATGAAAGAGTACATTACCAAAGATACTGCAGAAATCAAAAGGATGATACGAAAATAGTATAAGCAATTTTATGCCAATAAATTTAAGATTAGATGCAATGGAAAAATTCCTTAAAGGACAGTAATTAAAGAAGAAACTGGCCTAAGAAAGAAAAAAAGAAAGAAAGGAAGGAAGAAAGAAAGGAAGGAAGGAAGAATAGACTTCTATGCATTAAGGAAATTGCATTCATAATTTAAAACCTTCTGAAAATGAAAACTGCTTACCTAGATGGCATCACTAGTGAATTCTATCCAAAATTTAAAGAAAAAGTAATGGCTATGTTACAAAATTCCTTCAGAAAATAGAAGAGGAAGGAAGACTTCTAACTCATGTGAATGCAGAATTATCCTGCATAAAGATGAGACTAAGGCATTTCAAGAGCTGAAAAATCCATCATGTCTGGATACCACACACTTAGCAAAGTATTAGCCAATTGAATGGAGAAATAGGTATGTATTTTATATACTTCATATGTCGTGCCATGGGTCTGTGGGAACTTTACCAAATAAATGCAAGTTTGGCTTAACATCCAAAATTCGATTGGTGCAATGGATCATATTTGCAGAATAAAGAAAAAGAAACATGATCTTCTCAATAGATGCAACAAAGCATTTGATCCAGTCCAACACTATGGAGAGCTACAAACTGCACAACAGTGAACTCAGCTCTGTACGATGGGGCTGTGTTGACAGAAGGAGGGACAAACTGGAAAGCAGATGGTGACATGGATGGGGAGTGGGCTAGGGACAAAGAAAGGGATGGAACAAAGGTGAAAGGGAAAGAAGAATTGGACAAGGGACAAGGACAAAAGAGAGATGCAAAAGTGAGAATTGGGGACAAAAGCAAGGGAGAGAGAAGCAAAAAGAAACAGGGAGTTTAAGAGGCACCTATGAAATCTGAAGACTGATTTGAATATCCATGAGGATTTTTGTTTTCACTTCATAAAATATTTATTTTATTTGGCTTTTACTCACGCTGCAATAACATGAAGGTGCTGAGTGTTTACACGTTCGGCTACACAATTCCCTAGGTGTCATGTCCTGGACTGTGGTCTTCAGGCAGTTGTATCTGAACTGCTTGGTTGCTATTGTTAAAGGGTCACATCCTCACACCCCACCACATAAATCCTGACTTAGAATCCCTGCAGGGCAACCTAGGGATTTCAATTTTAACATGTACCCCCAAGCGATTCCAATACACACAAATGTCTAGAGAAACAGCTTAAACACTTAAACACACCCAGAAAACAGAAACCAACAACTCGCTTAACTGGTCCCCTTCATGGATTTCTGCAGTCTGAGTTGAATGTACTGTTAGGTCTCTATGTCACACCAGAATTCTGCATGGAAGGGAGACTTCAGTCATTCCTGCATGAACACTCCACCTGCAGGGCTGTGCTGTGCACCCTCATATACCCTCTCATCTTCTGAGCTCAGAGCCCTTCTCCAGAACCATCTGCTGCCCAGATCTAACCCCATGGTGACCCTTGCTCCTCGGAGCTCCTGTGGTGCCTGTGGCATGTGCCCACTCTCCAGCCCCATCGTGGACATGTGCCAGGGCAGATCAGAGCATGGTTTGGGTCGGTTTTCTCTCCCAACCTTTCTGGAGGCTCCTGCAACACAGGAAGTTAGGCCTGTTATTTTGTACGTGCTTGCCTCCCTGTGCAATATCAGTGCTCAGAAACAGTTTATTGATGGGACAGAGAGCAGATCATCAGGAGCCGTCATGAGCTGCTCTGTTCATGGGATCTTGGTCAAGGGCGATAACATTCACTGTGGCTCTCAGTGAAGAGACTGGGGCATTTCTCTGCAGCCTCTCTCCTCTGCTCAACTCACATAGGTTCTTTAAAATCTCAAACATCTTGCAAATCCATCCTCAGCACACCATCTCCAAGCAGCTGCCTCTCTTCAGCACTCATGATGGGATGTTTCCACCCCTTCTCAGCCTCCGGATCCTCCAAGTGCCCCCCTTTCCCCTCCACCGATCCTGTCTGCCCAGTAGCTGCAAAGGACCTCTCTTTAAAATATCAGTGTGGTGAAGTCCCTCCCTGTTGAAAGTGCCACAAACCCTCCCACCTGTCTTTGTTTTATGATGAACGACCACTGCATGATGTTGAACTTGCCTGCCCTGACCCCGCCACTGCAGGTCACGTACTGTGTCCTGGCTGGGTGGCATTAGGGGCTTCATTTCTGGAATGAAAAGGAAACCTAAGTTGGAATGCCGCCTCCATTACTTGTTAGCTATTTGACTTGTGTAAATTCTTCTCTTCCTAAGCCTCAGTTTTATCCTGTAAAACAAGAAGGCAATAAAGCACTTGTCTCCTAACGTCATCCCAAGGTGTCTTGAACTAGTGTGTGCACACTTCAAACTCGCACCTATTCTGTCACTACGGCTGAATTAGTGCAAGTCATTACTGTTATCTTAGGCCTTTGTGTCTCTCTGCAATTCCTTCTGATTCGATTAATTCTGGTTAATCCTTTCCATCCTTGTCTTTCTAGCAAACACCCACTCTTTGGTTTCTGCTCAACTCCCACCTACTCAAGTCCTGCTTTCTCTGCAAAACTTACTGATCATCCAGTCCTCTTGGTCTCCTAATTTCCATTAGACACCTGACCTTGCATTCTCAGTCCTCTAACTCACTACAGTGTAAGAGAGCTCAAGTATATGCCTTCCTTGATAGGGGAGGAAGGACCCTGCTCTATTTTTGTTGTTGTTGTTATCCCCAGAAACTATGACAGTAAGGCTATAACTAAAAAGTCATTGACCAATTGGTTGAAAGAATGAATGGTCATGCAATTTCAATAGATACCTACCAGGCGTCACTGTCATCTCTTTAAACACCGTAAAAGTAGCATGTGGGATATTCAGAGCAAAAGAGAAATAATCTTCTATTTCCTTCAAAATACAACTGAAATGGAGGGATGGGTGAGTACAGAGAGAAACAATCCTCTGAGTGAAATTTCAACGTGATCCTTTGTCCATCCAGATCCCAACCATCACCCTAGTGGGCCAATATCGTCAAGTGAAGATGTTCTTGTTCAAGGATATGGGTGCAAGTGAGCCCCACAGCAACACTGGGAGGAAGTGGCCATCCAGCATGTGAAAGAAGTTCCCCTCTAAGGCTCTTCTTTGTCATCAGAGCACAGAAAACCCTGCTAAGCTTTTCTTCTTGTAGCTTTCCTAACGTGTCGGACCATGACAATTTTGGGAACTAGGCTTGCCACCCCGTTTGGGGCAATGTGTTAGGTTAAAAGACCCATTGTCTTTGACTTAGAAGCCCGGGTTTCCCAGGCCTCTGCAAGCAGGCAGTCTTCTGAAAACAGCTTTTGTCTGTTGCCACACTGCAATCACTTGCCTCATTGTTGAAATTCAATTTGAGAAGAAAACAAGGAGAGGGAAGAAAAAGAATTGTCATCTGCAGCTGCCAAGTCTGAAACCTTCTGGGGCTCAAGATACGTCAGAATTTGTGAAGCACTTGGATGGATCTTTTCTCATTGTGGCCGGACTTCTCCACCTCCAGTTCGCTTCTCAGATCTTCTCAATCCAATGAGGGTTAAGCTTTCTGTTGTCTGAAACACATCATAGAATCTAAGATGATTAGCCAAGGGAGAGTTTTTTTTCCTAAATAAAGTTTATCAAATTGCTCTACTACTCTACTCTACCTTTAAAAGTTCTTGCATTTTAGCAAAGACCTGGATTTCGTATGCATTTTTGAAAGCCCTTAACAGATATCTCAGCAAAATAAACACTAGCCAAAGTATTTTAATTGCACACCAGACCCTCTTCCTCGCTGTCATGTTAATTGTAGATTTCCCTAATTGAGAATCCGTGGGTGGGTATCTGCCCCGGAAGCCTCGTATGTGTCAAGACATCTGGTTTGCTAATCATCATACTGCTTTTCAGAGGCGACTGACTGCGAGCACCACTTCTCCCTGGGACCCGTGGCTCCAACACTGAGTTGCTGAGATCTGGAGCTGCCTGGCCAGGAGGCTAGGAAAATGTACCAAGAAGGGTGTGAGGTGGCTGGCCCCCATGTCGGCCACCCAGTCTGGCTGGTGCAGGGGAACTGTTCTGGTGGTACAACCTGCAAGCTACACAAACCCACTGGTGATTTTTAAAATAAGGCCATTTAAGAATGAAAGGCTTTGTTGCATAGAATGGGTCCATCATGTTCAAGAAAAACAGAGCATTTGGATAAGCATGTTCAAAGGCACACAGAGTCCTCACATGTCCTCTCCTTGCCACCTGCCAGGATGAGCTGTGGACCTCAGAACACACCAGGACAATATTCGATGAAAAACAAAACGTGATTCTTATTTAACTAAAATATTGGCTTGATTGAGCTAAAACTATAATTTTAGACTCAGATAAAACAGTGCTTATTTTCCATTGTTTTCTCTGTGTGACATTGGACAAATTATTTAATCTCCTTTTTTCTCACTTCTCCCACCTGTGATTTGTCTCCCTCAAGCCATTACACGGAGTGAGCCGAGAGGTGAGAACGCGCTCCCCAGTGTCCACGGCATAGCATTCTCCAGGAGTCATGCATCCCTCTGTTGCCAGAAGTCCTACCTCATTAGGTATAGAGACCCCCTATCCCATATAAGGAAAGTAGTCATCAGTTTAGGTTCGAGTCCTCTGACATGGTCTAGAGTACTCCAGAGCGGAGATGCTGGGAACCTTGGAAACTGTGAATTCAAGACAGACAGGAAACGTTTTCCAACCTCCATCAGCCATCCGGTGCAGAAATGTATGCACCTCTGAGGATAAGCTTTAAAAATAATTTAGACAGGGCCACCTGGGTGGCTCAGTGGGTTGAAGCCTCTGCCTTTGGCTAGGGTCATGGTCCCAGGGTCCTGGGATGGAGCCCCGAATTGGGCTCCCTGCTCAACAGGGAGTCTGCTTCCTCCTCTCTCTCTGCCTGCCTCTCTGCCTACTTGTGATCTCTGTCTGTCAAATAAACAAATAATATCTTTAAAAAAATTCTTAAGAAAATAATTTAGACATAAATGACTGTGAGATGGAGAAAGCCACAGAAATCTAGTCACAAACACCAGAACAACAGAAATCCCGTGTGTAACCCTAATACCCTAACAGAATTGAGCCCTCATGGAAATACTGCAAAGGTCTTTAATGGAAACACTGAACAAGTGTGTTTTCCTGATCTCTGTGGGTCTTCAAGGAAATCACTTAGCACACTTTTGTGTAGAGGAATGTAAGCAGTAGATCACAGGGTGGGACAGGTGATCGGTGGAAGTCGACAAGGAAGCCAGCCACCACCTTGGTGTCACCGACACTATCGCATATGATTCTTATCTTCCGGTTCTCAGATTTCGACCTGCAGGTACACAGAGTTGCGTTTTTCCTTGTCAGCTCCCACCTCCAGAACAATGTTTCTCAACACATGACTCAAAAAAAACTGAGATCCACTACTATTAAACAATTAAAATTCCCATAGAAGTACTGTATGAATCAGTGGCAAAAATTTCCAAAACATACTTTAACAAACACATATATATGAAGAAAATATGCCATGTGATATTACTAATAAAACATTTTCAAACCTACAAGTACATTGTAGAATTTCTCATGATGAACGGTAACTCTTTAAACACTGGCCAAGGAGCTGAACACTGCCAGCCTGACAGAGATCCTCTCTCGGGAGCATCCGGGGACAGAAGCCTCGTCACCTGCATCGTGTCTCTAAGTTCACAGTATCGTCCTCTCTAGCAAATACGCCACGGGGTTGCCATTTGATAAATCTAGGAGTGACACTTAGGGGCCCTTTATTTTAGACTCTATTTTTGTCAAAATGTTTACAGTATATGAAACAGGATATGATAAACAAGTAATATTTGTTTTAAGGAATGAAAAATAAGATTTTACGTTGGCTGCTTAAAGAATGATAAGAAACCGTCTTCCAGTTCAGTCCCGAAGCTGCCAGCTGCTCCGTGATTAGAACACACGATGACTGTGGTCGCCGTCCCCGCTGACCTGATTGGGAGACCGCTCCTTGCCTCCAGAGAGCACACTACCCACGCAGAGAATCTGGGTAAATGTTTCTGTTGGAGTCAAAGCTGTCTTTCAGTCTGGCATTCAGGATCCTTTATGATCCTGCCCAAATGTCCTTGTGGAACTCCAAGTCTGCCTGTTCTCAACATCTCAACATCTTACCCACTCAGTCATGTGGGACCTGTCCCTGGCCTCCCCCACTTTCCTTAACACCTCTGTGCCTTAGGATGAAGTCCCAGCTGTTGTCTTTCTGTCACTCGAGTGCTATTAGCCTTGCTGGAGAGATCAAGTAATAAGTTAGTTTTTCCCATCTCAGCACACCTTGTTTTGCGGGCAGTCACGGGGTGCTTAGCTCAGTCCTGCACTCTCGGTACCTGGGCAGTACTGAGTCACCCTCCTGCTCCGCTGCTGTCCATGCTGTGAGACCCTCACCTGCAGGGCCATGATCCACCCATCTGGTGCACAAGCTGGTCATAGACAGTTGTAAGATGCTGAACCAAGTGATGTTTCCATGAGACACTGAGTTTTGATGACCATTCAGAAGATGATCATTCTGGACCTGCCATTTCCTACATCACCAATGTATTTATATTTTTAAAAATGTGTGCATTTGAATGAGTTAAAGCTCCAGGGACAACAGCGGGTCCGCAATAAGCCCCGTGCTGTGGAAGCGTGTTGTTACCGGTCTGTCAAAGCCAGGTTGTCCTTTGTGCACATCTGATCTTGGAACACCTCTCTGGGGCCTTGGAAAGGTTTGCAAGACCCCACTCTTTGGTGCCACCCCTGAATGCCCAACCTAACCGTGGTGGTGTGAGGGGCATAGTGATGCTGAGAGTGGGCTTTGTGGGCAAAGCTGGGCAAGGCTGGGAGATGACCAGTCCTCCCCACGGCTCAGCCAGGATCAGGTCGGCTGTGCGGATGACAGGCACTTCCAAGAGTTATTCTGAAGAATGAGACAACCCAGGTAAAGGCTGTAACATCACTCCTGAGTGGGGCATAGAGCCGCCAGGCCCCAACTCCCCAGAATCCCAGCACCTGGGGGACAAGAGAACAACCCGCAGCTGGGACTTCTCTCTTGTCTCAACAAGTCTATGTTTCTCACCACTCAGGGCACTGAGGCCTGGAAGGAGTGGTGCTGAGCTCAGACTTGAGGGTCCTGGCTCAAAACCTACCCTTTCCTAGAGTCACTTAAACTCTCTCAGGCCTTGTCTCTCCCATTGCCAACGGCATATGAAACCAACCTCTCTGCATGGCTCGGGGGCTCAGAAGGTCTTGGAGCGCATCTGTGTTGTGCCAACTACAGGTTAGAGCAGAGACGGTGTGTTAGGGCACCGCGAGGGCACCTTCTTCTTCCGTCACCTCAATTACAGAGCAGTGGACAGGTAGGATTAACCCTGTCCATGGCCCAGCCCCGAGCGGGTTGCTAGCGACAGAGGCACACAGCACACACGTGTTTCCTGCCTAGTTGGCTTCTTGTCCCTTTACCGAGCACTCAGTGTCAATCGGACCTACTTTCACTTAATGCTGAAAATAAGTTTAAAAGCGAACATATCCTCCTCACTCCCAGAGAGTACGGGAGACAGACATCTGAAAATGTCAGCAAGGCCACGACACACCCATCCTGTCGTCTGTCAGAGCCTCGTAGTTACCAAATAAGATAGACGTCAGCACCTCTGTGGAGAATTCAAAGACAAGCGAATGTTTTGGAGATGGAAACTTTCTAAGGAGAAACTTGAGAGTGTCTCTAAACCCACTGAAGCACACAGCTTCTGTCCCATCTGTCTTTTGTCTCCTATTCACGGGAAATCTATAGACAGGACAATGGGCATATTCTCTTAACCTGCTGGGAGCAGCCCCAGGAAACGGGGGTCCTGCCCACCTTGGAGCACAGGGGCTTGGGCTCCTGCCCCAGCACCCAGGGCTGGCAAATGGAATTCCTGACTCCTGAGCCCGCTTTCTCTCCACACCCCACACCACTCACGTGTGGGGCCGCCAGAGCAAGGAGGGTGTCCATTGGGCAGGTGAAGTGGGGGGCTACTCGGTAGCCTTGGTCCTTTAGCCGGTTCTTTTGAGCTGGAGGTGAGGGGCAGGAGGTTCTAGGTTGGGAAGAAAAGAGCAATTCTTAGGTGAGAGCAGAGACAAGTGCCCTCTTGTCTTGCCCTGAGCTTACAGGTGGGGGAAGCTCGGTCTCCCACCACACTGAGGGCAGTGGGAGACATGTGAGCCTCAGGTCCCCGCGAGCTCCTCCTCAGCCGGGGGAACAGACAGCCTGCACTCAGAGGACCCCGCAGTCGGCCGCACCTGGGACTGTGTAGGTGTATTTTTCTCCTCTTGTTGATTTGGTTACCGAAAAGAGCTTTTGATGGCGACCACATCCTTTTACTGAGTATCAGGGAAGTTTATTAAAAGTGGCTCAGAGAACACAATAAAACCCCCAACTATCTGATTCAACTCAGCATACCTCACTTTCCTTTCTCTGTCACCCAGGGAGGAACGCGCGTTCCTCCATCAGCTGTATTTTCCCATTTGAAAGGAAATTTCAGAAAGTAAGATAAGATAAACGGCAATGGTGGATAATAAATCAGGACATATATAGGATTCTCTCTAGAAGATATGGTGAATTTTCGCTCAGCATAAGAACGAATGCACGTTGGAGTGACAAACACTGCTAGGTTTTAACCCATTCGGTGCCGATATCCAGGAATGCACCTCACCCCCATACACTTCGAAAGCTGCTCCTAGAGTCCTTCCCTCCACGTTGCATTTTCCTGGTGACAGCATGTGCTGCAGACTGCGAAGGTGACTTTTCCCCCTTCACCCTCACTGTGTCACCCTCATCTCCTGGATGTCACTTCCCTCGGATGATTTTCCCCACTGCCCAAATCTAATCAAGTTGCCCCCGTCTGAGCCTCAGAGATCGTCTGGGTCCCCTACCTTTGCGACAGTCCCTACTATAATTCCCCAGTCCCTTGCCCATGATGTTCCATGGGGTCAGCCCGGTGAGGACAGAGGACAGCGAGGACAGAGACAGCTGTGCCTAGATTCATCAGTGTGTCCCCAGCACCAGGCACACCGTGTGACTCTTGATCAGTGTTTGTTAAATGAACAATATATAAATAAATCCATGAAGAGGAAAACCTCCTTGGCCCAGAAACCTGAGTCTGGGGGGTGAAGATAGAGAGAACAGAGACAGACATAAAACACTGATTTTCCTCTACAAGCGCCGAGGGTCAGGGAAGCTGTGGCTCCCCGTGGGCAGTTGGAAGAAGCCGCCCTTCTGGCCTTTACCAGGTGGAGAGGGCCTGGGTAGGGGTGGGTGCTGATGGCGGCAGGTGTGTGTGGGGGGACAAGAGCACAGAAGAGTATTCTAAGCGGAGTGTATAGTACGTGCAACCGTGGGAGGGATTGAAGAGTATAGGGATTCTAGAGCTATGGCATCATGTGGATCCACCCGCTGTCCCTTTTAGCCTTGTCACAGCCAAGTGAGGTGACAAGGGATATTTATACACTATGCATTGAGAGGTCAAATGTCAGAAAAATCACAGAGCTTGCCAGGACCCCTGGTTAAGTGCAAGAGGCAGAGCAGGAGCCCACAGCTCTGGACTTACTAGCTATGAGGCATGGAGTAAGTTATAAGCCTCAACCTCCTTATCTTCATAAGGTGCCCGCTTAACGCCTACTTTGTAAGACTTGCCTTAAAGCTTAAATTAGGAAAGAAATGTAAGCCCTAGAATATTGTGGTAGGTGCTCAGTAAATGTTCTTTTCCTTCTTTTCTCCCACCTTTCTCCCCCCCCGCCAAGTGATTATTGTCACTTCCCCTTCATCTTGGTGCTGTCCTTTCCGTTTTGCTCCACCTTGAGGCCTGGGTGGCCTATGTGTGGAACAGACCCTGAGCAGTCTCCCTCTCCATCCCCGTCCCCTCCGAGCCCACATGGCTGCCTCACTGGTTTGCTGCTCCCCTGTGCCCTCGTCTCCTGGGCTCTCACGCTCCCTGCCAAGCCCAGGGTCTGAGTTACAAACATCTTGATTGTGTAAGCGCCCGGCCCTTCATCCGGGCTTCTTGCAGGCTTGCTGCCAGTGAGAGTCCTTCTCGAGTCGGAATTGCAGAACAGTGCCATTGCCAGGGCGAAAGTCGCTGTCCTTTCTGTGGTGGTCAATTGTTAACAAGAGCCGCAGGAGAGCATGGTGTGCTGATGTCACCAAGTTGGCAGGGCACAAAAGTCCTGGGAGCACAAACGTTTCCGCTTTTTTAAAAAAGTATTTTTAAGAAAGAAAACTTTTTGAAAATGTCATTCCTTGGAAGGAGCTAAGACATGAAATACCTACAGCTGAGTTGTTTCAAATTAATACAGAGCAGACATGGGCATGGACGCCCACATTGGGAAATCGTCTACCTCACGGTCAGCCCATTGCCTTCTATGTATCGTCCATATATCGTTCCATTTCCTCAGTGCTCATCCCATGTTCCACGAGGAGGTAAACTCAGTGACAGCTTCTCCTGGGGGATTATCAACTACAAAATCAGGTGTTGTGTTTTTTTTTAATAAGAAATTAAATAACCTACAGAATAAAATGCTCATGGTATTTGTTAGTTTTGTTACATATTGTTGAGTAAGAAATAACTTTCAAACCTCAGTGGCTTAAACCACAAAGATTTATTTTTTGTTCATGTTATTTATTGGCTGAGGCCATTTGCCAGTTCTTCAGTGCAGGACCCAGGCTGAATCTGGGCCAGGCCCCTCTTCAAGCAGAGGGCAATGCCATGGCCACACCATGTCATGGTCCTCACAGATTTTGCTTGGCCACGGCCCACGTCACTTCTGTCTTTGTTTTCTTAGCCAGGTGGACAAGCCTACAGGAATGGGACAGTGAGAATCCTCTCCCTCCGTGGGGGAAGTGCAAGGGAGTAGATGTGGGTTCTCCTTTGATAGGGGAGGTAAGGGAAAATTTGGGGATAATATGAAATCTCAAGGTTGAAGTCAGAAGCAATGAGGTCTCCTTCCAGCTGATGAAAATCAGCCATTACTGAGTTCAACAAACTCTGACTTTCTTGGATCATACCTCCTTGGCATTCCACAACAAGACCGGTTAAGAGGTTCTAAAAACTTGGTGGGACAAAGTTATGGAGAACTTGAATTAAAGAAGTAGCACAGAAGAGACAAAAGGACAGATTTGAGAAATATTTAAGATCTGTAATGATCACTAATAATTCATAGTTACGAAATCCCTGAGGAATCCAAAAAAGGGATGGAGGATTTCTACAGTTTACTGGCGGTCTGGATGTGGACAGTTTTGGGGTGCTGTGAAGTAACCGAGTTTACACTTTAGGGCCACTGGGTCATTGATTATCTTTGCAGGTTGGTTGGATTTTAGACCACCCTCACTATTTACCTGTCTTCCCGCAAGAGTGAAAGACCAGCATAGAGGTACATATGGCTGTCGCTTTGCAGTTAGTTCATAGCCTCATAAAACTTGTAACCATTGGCTTCACTCGGGAAAGAGCTGCCATTAGCAGACACAAACAGGGGGAAGCTCCTGGCACTCAGTGCCGTGCATGCAGACCTGAAGGGGGCTCCAGGAGTCCAGCACCAGTGGACGGCCGTCTAAAAGCTGCATGGAGGGGCGCCTGGGTGCTCAGTCAGTTAAGTGTCTGCCTTTAGCTCAGGTCATGATCCCGGGGGTCCTGGGATCAAGCCCCACATAGGGCTCCCTGCTCAACGAGGAGTCTGCTTCTCCCTCTCCCTCTGCCTGCTGTTCTCCCTACTTGGGCGCACTCTCTCTCTCTTCCTCTGTTAAATAAACAATAAATAAAATCCTAAAGAAAAAAAAAAGCTGCATTAAAAATGGCAATCTCTTCTCAGAGAGCAATACTTCAGTCTCACCAGGGTGACTAATAATTCAAAGTTAAAACAGTGGACAGGAATTTGGGGTTTAAATGGTACAGAAACAGATTTTCTAATTTCACTTCCAACAGAAATTAAATTTAGACAAAAAAAAGTAATAATACTGAAGCATGGATTAGAATTTCAGTCAGGATTTGTCATTGTAGGGGCCTACTTAGCCAGAGTGACTCCATCTCGGTTAAACGGCCATTTTGTCATTGATGCAGTAAGACTTAAACTGACCCTGCACCTCCCCCCCCTCCACCAGGGGAACTTACTTAAAAGTTTTACTGGGAAACCAGTAGAATATGGTTGACAAGTCCCTGATAACAGAGCCCAAATGCAAGGACTGGTCAGGCCAGGTGGAGGCATCCAATCAGGAAAGCGCACATACTGTCTCCCTAACCACCAGAGAATGTAAACCCCGCCTTTTGGGCACCAAACTAGGGCGCCAGTTCTGACCAGAGTGACGGGTTAGTTCAAGCGGCTACTATAGGGTAAACTGTAATTCAACTGGTCACCTGCATGTGGCCTACCATGACTGTCCAGCTTTCTCTGCGTGTTATAGTCTCAGTGGCCAGCCTCAACCACGGGCCTTTGCCCTACAGAAGCTAGTCTGTGAGGCTGGGGGGGGGGTCGCTCTCTCGTAGGAGACGGCCCGGCCGGTCGGTTTGATTCTCGGTGCTGGCGCAAAATGAAGCTTTGCTTGACCTTCGCTTTGTATCAGTCTCGCTCCTTTGATAACGGACCCCAACAGTCATGGCAATTGCTTTCCCTTTTTTGGCCCTTTAATGTTTCCCTCTAATGATAATTTGCTAATGTTTCCTTTAAGAAGGAAACCAGTTGGGATCTAAGCATTTGTCTGAGAGCAAGCTGAGTTTTAAATTAATTTCCCCTGGAGAAAATAAGGGCTCCAAATGGGTCATATTAGCCAAAGAGGTTGAGCTGTTTGAAGGTATTGTGAAACCCCAGAACTGGAACAACCCTGGAAACAAATAGAGGCAACGATTTCAGTTCCTTTCAGAAGGGCAGGAAAGGGGCGACCCTTTTCAGAACTAAGCGGAAGGAATGAAGTCCATTCTAAAAGCTATCAGAGTTGGATCATTTACTTTAAAAATATCTGTCAGAGTCTCCTACCTTGGACAAGGCTCTGTGCACTGTGTTCAGTGCTTGTAGGGGTTACAGAAATTAAAACAGAATTTCTATTCTCAGAGGCAAAACGATCTTCCTATCTGGTAGAATTCGGTAAGTCCCAAAGGATGTTTCTGGGAGGGTTGTGCACTAATTTATGTGTTTATTTCTCAAATATTTGGGGACATCTACTAGGCCTGAGCACTGTGCTCTAGACTTCTGATACAGCATAAAGAAGGCAGAACCCCTACCCTCACACGGAGGCACCATTGTAGTTCAACCAGACACTTGCTAACATGGAGGCATAAATGTCACGTATGTTTTCACAGCGGAATGAGCAAAATTTCAATTCTCTCTCACCAATTATTGTCGTGATGATCACAAACTTACATTTTCTGGGATATATTTTTCTTGTTTACAAAATTGAGTATTTTACGTATTTCAAAGAATTAGTCTAACAGTATAATAGGTTTGCAGGTGTGAAATCCAGGCAAGAATCAGCACACCTAGGAGAAATTGCATATGGCAGGTGTGGTAGTAGTATTACCATGAGAACCAGAGGAGGGAGTAATCTCCCCTTCTCTCCACGTGAAGGCAGAGTATCATGAAAAGGAAAACGGCAACACACACACACACACACACACACACACACACACAATCATATTGAAGGGATTTCTCCCCTTAAAACTTCCATGTGAAGTTTAATTTTATCCTTTGAAACTCATGGTGTTTCCTTCCCTAGGAAGACTTTATTCCAGGAGGTCAATCACCCCCTCCCTCTCTCCTTCTACTGCACATAAGTCTGTTGTAGCATTTATCACACCCCATAGCTAGGCGGTTAAACATGTTCCTATCCTATTAACCTGTAATATTTTTGAGAGGGAGAACCTTGCTTTTGTCATCTTTGTGTCTCTCACTCTGGCTCAACTTAACATAATATGATGCTTGTTGAATAAACAACTAAGGAGCTAGACTGCCACTGAACTTTCTGGTACCAGAGGAAAGAATGGATCACAGGAGGAATAAGCACAGGCAACATTTCTCTTTTCTGCTTTAGGAATCCTGTGGTGCTGACACTGAAGAGATAGGCACACTCCCTGCCCATGGGAGACCCTCCCTCGCAAAAATTGCCTGCTGAATCAAGTATTATTGGTTCTTTTTTAAAAATGAATATTTTATTTCTTTATTTGAAAGAGAGAACACAAGAGAGAGCATGAGAGGGGAGGCAGGGGGAGAGGCAGGAACAGACTCCCTGCTGAGCAGAGAGCCTGATGTGGGGCTCTATCTCACCACCCTGGGACTATGACCTGAGCCGAAGGCAGGCACTTAACCAGCTGAGCCCCCCAGGGGTCCTAGTTTATTGATTCTTACTGCTGTTAGCATGTGAGTCTTACAAACACAGATTTGATCTGGCCACTGTTCTTGAAATCATCTCTAATGGATTAAACAAAACTGCTCATCTCTTTTGAAGTCTTTCCAAAACTTGTGTTATGTTCACCCCAGTCACCAGAAGCTCCTCCCACACGCCTCCCACCCTGGCTTGAGCGCGCTCAGGAACCCTCAACACTCTCAATTTTTAATGATAATGATTTATTTATATTCAGTTTAAAATGATTCTTTCCTAGTGAGATAGACAATAATTACACCTCACTGTATTTTTTACACTTGTCAGATGAACAATGTTTATGTCTATTGATTATTTGCATTTGCCTTTGTGAGTTATTTTTGTATGCTTTTGTCCAAGGTTATATTATTTTAGCTCTGTTTACTTGTATATAGATATATTATGAATTTTTTAATTGCACTTTGTAATTTTTTAACAGCTTGCTCTTTAACTTTGCCTATGACATTTTTGACATGGAGATGGCTTTTCCAAATATAATCAGATCTGTTACTCTGCCTTTGGTGTGATGCTTACAGACAGGAGCTCAGTTTAATTTTACATGCAATGATGCAAAAAGCTATACCAGGAAAGAATTATGAAATATTTCCTTTTGAGATGCAATCTTTAGCTATTTACACATGTCAGATTGTAACGAGCTCCGATGATTTGAGGGCACCCGTGAGGAGGTGAAATGGAGACGTACGTCGTACTGAGCTGTCACAGGTTCATTACAGATCACACTCAAACTCCAGACTGAGGAGGGGTGAAGCCAGTGACTCAGAATTGTGATGACCATTGACTGCACTGGGGCACCTTGCTTTTTATTTGGGAAAACACCAGACTGGAGCATATTAACTTACATTTCCAAAGAATGCAATTTACTTAGAAAAAAAAATGCTTTCTGTCTGTCATTAAAAAAGAGATAGTACAGAACTAGATATATGGGAACCTGGCAGTGGTTTTCATTTTGCTCAACTTTGAGCCTCAGATTATTTAATTTCTCAACAAAGAGTGAAAACCCAACCATCCCAGGATCTTAATCTGTGAATTCGCCAACATTTACATTTTAAGTCATTTTAAATACACACACAGTGCAATAACACCTTCTCCGGGACTTCAGACAATGAAGACAGTTGGTGTTGGGTTATGGCCTCTGCTAGAAGAGGTTGCTGGGTGTGGAGCTCAAGGCTGTGGTGGAAGAGAGTGGATTTGGGGGCTGGAATCATTTGAAACTTATTTCTGCTTCTCATGACCTCGGAAACTTTCTTCGAAGCTCTCTCTTATCTGAGGCAAAGAGGTTGCGTGACGTGTTAAATGAGAAGTGTCAGACGGCGGGCACATGCTGGACTCTGAGTAACACACCTTACGAGGTGCAGCTTTGCCAAGAAGGAAGTAGCATAGAGAGACACGGCGTCTGTCTGCTGTTGGTGACGGGGCTGTCTCCTCTCAGCCTTGGGCTTTGCACCTTTAAATATGGGTAAAGAAAAAAAAAAAAAGCCTCTCTCGTAGGAGTGCTGTCATGAGTGAAGGAGATAAGGTACATTTCTCATAAATCCCAAATAGATTCTAGGTCCTGCTGTATCGCCCCTCTGCGTTTTCCAAGACAAGTTGTAGACCTCTACTGTTCACTGTTTCAACACTAAACTGTTTCCTACCCCCTTCGGCCCCAAATTAGCTCACTTCTTGTTTCACTGATGAAACAGAACCCATTACTGAGACTGAAGCCATCTTTCTGGCATCCAAACTGTCACTCTGCAGCACTGGCCCCCGCACTCTGCGTGCTCCGTTTTTCACTCCATTTTTCTCTATTTTTTACTCTTGGTTCTAGTATGAGTGTTACCTTTCATTCATCTGGAGGGCAACTCCTATAAATGTCCACGAAATCTGATTCCCAGGAGCTAATGAAAGACCCTGCATCCTTATTCATCCCCCTGTTTTCTGCACCATCGATATTCCTCCCTCTCATGGAGATTGCCATCAACATGCAGACTGCCACGGTATCTCCCAGCACACACACACTCACGTATATCCTTTACATCCTTTCTAGCTAAAATGTGGCTCCCATTTTCCATTTACCTCTACTACAAAATTCCTGGAAAGGGCTGTCTACAGCCTAGTCAGTGTTTGCTACCCACACCGAACCCTTTCTAGTCGAGGCTACCGGTGACACACGAGTCCAAGCTACCATCGTACCTGGGCTACCCATGTGCATTAGATTCCTATTGGGTCTGCATACTTTTATACTGCCTTCTGTTGATGTATAATTTTTTTAAAAAGGAGCAGAAAATGACTTAATTTCTAAAATTTTTTAATTGTGGCAAATTGCACAAAACATAAGATTTACCAATCTTAACCATTTTTAAAAAATTATTTATTTATTTGTCAGAGAGAAGGAGAGAGAGAGAGCACACAAGCAGGCAGAGAGGCGGAGAGAGAAGCAGGCTCCCTGCCGAGAAAGGAGCCCATGTGGGACTCGATCCCAGGACCCTGGGATCATGACCCGAGCCGAAGGCTGCGGCTTAACCCACTGAGCCACCCAGGTGCCCCAATCTTAACCATTTTTAAGTATACAGTGTAATAGTGTTTTAACTATCTTCACGTTGTTGTACTACCATCTCTAGAACTTCTCCACCGTCCCCAGATGAAACTCTGTCCCCATTCACTTTCCTCTTCTTCCTCAGTGTCTATTTACTTTTTGTTTCTATAAATTTGACTGCTCTGAGTACCTCATATAAGCAATGATAGCATGTTTGTCTTTTTGTGACATGCTTATTTCCCTTAGCATTATGTTCTCATGGTTCATCTATGTTGTAGTTTGTATCAGAACCCCCTTCCTTTTTAAGGCTGAATACTATTCCACTGTATGGAATTTATTCTGTTTATTCACGAATCCATTGATGGACGGTTGAGTTGCTTCTGGCTTTTGGCTGTTGTGAATAATACTGCTATGAACATGGGCACACAAATATATCTTTGAGACTTTGCTTTCAATTCTTTTGGGTAGATACCCAGAAGTGCAATTGCTAGATCATATGGTGATTCTATTTTTAATTTTTTGAGAAACCATCATACTGTTTTCCATAGCAGCTGCACCATTTTACATTCCCACCAACAGTGCACGAAGGTTCCAAGTTCTCTACGTCCTCAACAACAGCAGATTATCTTTTAAAAGATAAATTAGATTGAAGCACTCTCCTGTTTAAAAAAAAAAAAAAATGCTAACAGCTTCTCATATACCACTGCATGTGTGTTCCTTATTTCGGTCCACAAGAACTTATATGTGTGCCCTTTGCTTTCCTATCCATCCTCAGTTCCAGGCATTTTCTCTCTTTCCTTTTCTTACCATACTCGAGCCTTACTGGTCTTGCTGATAATCTCCAAACACTTCTGTCCCCGTCCCACTCAGGCTCTTTACACTTGCTGTGTCCTCTAGCTGGATGCTTTCCCCCAAAATCTTTAACTACTCAGATTTCAGCTTAAATGGTTCACTTCTGTCTAAAATACTGGCCCTTACCCTTCTCATGCTTCATTTTCTTCCTAGAAATTACTAGTATCAGAAATTACTTACATAATGGAAGATTCTGAATTGTCTGTCTTCCTCACCAGCATAAAAGCTTCAGAAGAGGAAGGATATCTTCTGTTTTGTGCCCAGTGTGTTTTCTACTCCTGGAACAATGTCTGGCCTAGAGCAGACATTTAATAAATATATGTTGAAAAATACACATGGATAATATGTGATAACCATTTTAAATAAGAGGGCAAATGATGAAAATGATGATGATGATTATGATGAAGATAATGGTTTGAGCTATTTACATCCTTCCATTTCTTTGGACAACCAAGAGAGGTGTGATTATCATGGAATGATTGCCGTGTCTCTCCCTTTATTTTGAGTTTATATGAGGAATAAAGCCAAATGTAAAGATAATAGGAACAAATTTCACTGGAATTACATATCTCTTATGTAGGTAAAACCTGAAGTCAGTACGGGATCTGAAGTAAACGTGCATTTGCCATCTTGACTTTGAAGAAACCATAGCAGCTTCTGAATGGCTGCGGACAAGGACAACATCATCGTGGCAGTGTGCCAAGGTTGTGCAGTCCTGGGGTCCAGTGCGCTGGCTGGCTCTCTGATGAAGCCCAGCGAGGTGATATTAGTCAGAACACAGGGCACATCCAAAGGGGCAGCCCAATCGTGGTGATGTCATAGATCACTTCCAGGCCCAGGCAGGTTAAAGCTCGGCAATTTGACTTCCATTGCTTTTTTGCTCTCATCATTAGTAAGTAAAGTCATAGAATTACAGAGCTGAAATAACCTGAAATATCAATGCAGAGTGAGGCACGATATGCTCCTGTCCTGATCCAACTCCCTTTTATATTCAAAATGAGCTCGACAACATCTTGACCAGACAACAAAAATGCAAAGGTGATCCGAGAATACATCGCAGTGGTTAAAGAAAGCTCCAAAGGAAGAGGAAAGTATTAACTTTCCATAGCTCATTAACAAATAAGCATAAGCTACAACCATTTCTGTCTTACTTTCATTTTTGTCAACTTTTAAATTTCTAATTTATATGGAAAAGTTAAGACAACGCAGTGAAATAACAAAATTCCATATCTTCATGGAGAACATGATTTCTTAAAGCATGCATATTTCACATTTACCTTTAAAAAAAAAAGATTTATTTATTTATTTTGGAGAGAGAGGGTGTGTGCAAGCAGGGGGAGGGGCAGAGGAAGAGAGAGAATCTCAAGCAGACTCCCCACTGAGTGCGGAGCCTGAGGCTGGGCCTGATCCCTGCACCCTAAGATCATGACCTGAGTCAAAATTAACAGTCAGATGCTTAATGCCTGAGCCACCCAGGCTCAGGCGCCCCTCACATTTAACTTTTAATATCACATTATATGTACATCAACTGTTGACAAAAGGCCCTTCTAACACTTTGTGATTTGTCTACTGGATGCATGTTGCCCCACAATTCCAGCAGGAATTTAAGTGGACAAGCATCCTTTGAACTCCTACTAAAGTGTGAGACAGCTTTC
>ML105129.1:36347-71834 GCA_003697995.1 Taxidea taxus jeffersonii | reverse complement strand
TTTTTTTTTAAGATTTTTATTTATTTATTTGACACAGAGAGAGAGATCACAAGTAGGCAGAGAGGCAGGCAGAGAGAGGGGAGGAAGCAGGCTCCCCACTGAGCAGAGAGCCAGATGCGGGGCTCGATCCGAGGACCCTGGGATCATGACCTAAGCCTACGTCAGAGGTTTTAACCCACTGAGCCACCCAGGTGCCTCGATACCGTATTATTATAATAAAGTAGGCTAGGGGCACCTGGGTGGCTCAATCAGTTGGGTGTCTGCCTCCAGATCAGGTCATGATCCCGGGGTCCTGGGATCGAGCCCCACATTGGGCTCCCTGCTCAGTGGGAAGCCTGCTTCTCCTTTTCCCACTGCCTACCTGTGTTCCTTCTGTGTTCTGCCTGTGTTCCTTCTCTCTGTCAAATAAATAAATAAAATAATAAAATCTTTTTAAAAATAAATAAATAAATGAATAAATAAAGTAGGCTAGAGGAAAAAACTGTTATTAAGAAAATCCTAAAGAAGGGGCGCCTGGGTGGCTCAGTGGGTTAAAGCCTCTACCTTCGACTCAGGTCATGATCTCAGGGTCCTGGGATTGAGCCCCACACGGGCTCTCTGCTCAGCAGGGAGCCCGCTTCCCTCCCTCTCCCCCTGCCTGCTTCTCTGCCTACTTGTGATCTCTGTCTGTCAAATAAATAAATAAAATCTTAAAAAAAAAGAAAATCCTAAGGAAGAAAAATTACATTTACAGTACTGTACTGTATTAGTCAAAAACAATTTTGCATATAAACAGACCCTCACAGTTCAAGCCCATGTTGTTCAAGAATCAACTGTATTCTATTTCTCAATTACGGTAGTCTTTATAGGGACGTACAGAGAGATAAGAAAGACACAGAAATATATAGATATAGATACCTATATCTGATTAGATACCTATATATTTGTCAAAATTCATCAAGCAATACACTTAAAATGGATATATTTTATAGTTTGTAAATTATACATCGATAAAATCGGTATATTTTTAAAAAGTCTACTCCAGGGCAGACATTTAGAGTTGTTCTCCATTTTTTCTGCCTCTGATCACTCACATGTACAACACACTGCCTCAAGTCAACAGCGTTTGGCTCCCACTGAAAGTCACTAATCAAAAGTACATATCTGCTAGCGGTTAGAAACTGCAAAGATCAAATCTACTCAGACTGACTAAAATAAAAGGGTCTCTCAATGGCCTTACTTCACAGATTTGGCGAGCCACGTCTGTGTTGAGGCGAGCAGTGTCTGCTTGGTGAGTGGCTATTTTACAAGTTGCTTCCTGCAGGACCTCCGCTACTTCCCTTTGTGATTTGACCACCTGCTGTAAGGATTCTGCATGGACCTGAAAATAAAAGAAAGTAAAAAGAGAACTTCCGTTATGTCTCAGTCTCTCCCCGCCCCAAATTAGCTTTAATTTTAAAATTGTTTTATGGCACAAATGCCTTGTAAAACAAAATGTCTGGATTTCATGTCTTGAAATCTAGAGTTTAGAGTCTTAAAATTACTGCTAGAGTTTAATTTTTAACTCCACCATTCACGAGTTGATGTTTCTTTAGACAATAAATACCATGTACCTCAGCTCCCACTTCTCTAAATTGGAGATAAATCTTAACTCACAGGATTGCTACCAGAGTCAAATGACATGACATTACCCAAATGGCATAATGTACTAAAGCATTATTATATCTTTCCTTTTTCACTCCACATAATTAAAAGAAAACTGAAGTGACTCCAAAGATACAAATTTAGACTTAAAGGACCAGCGCATGCTGCAAACCCAAGTACCTGAGCTGCTTTGTTTCGGGTTTCTTCTAATTGTCTCTGACACTCCAAAGCCTCTTGTTCAGCCTTCAATTTCAAAAGGGCCAAGTCTCTTTCATGGCGTTGCTGCTGTGCCTTCAAAATAAAAAAATGATCAACTATTAATTCTAAGATACTACACCATTCTCACACAGTGATGATATTACCCGTAATAACTATTTTCCTAACATAATTTTTTGAAGCAACCTGTTAGAACATCAAGGAAAGACAGCAAATAAAATAGCCCTAGACTGTTATCAAAATATTTAATGACCATCTACTATGTGTCAAATAATACAGTAAAATAAAAAATTTCCAAGGCACACAGGACTAAGAACTCATACAAAAACGCTAGTTTTAAAGCAAAAGCTGCAGTACCTAACTCTATAAGAGATTAAAATGTCCTATGTATAAAAATAAAGGTAACACTTGGCAACTCAGAATTTTAGGACTCCTTTATTCTGGCTTGACAGGAGTAGTTTCATGAAAATATTGCCCCAGAAAAGGTCTCCTCACCAGGACCTTTTCTTTCCACTATTTCATATAACATTACCAATCAATTTATATTTTTTCATTTATTCTGGAATTGTGCTAAATACAGGTTTTCTAAAGGTGGAAAGACTGTATATAAAGTTATATAATGCCCTGTATAAATCTGGAAGCCCGGAATTATAATGTATCCCTAAAATGGTAGAAAATCTCAGCGCTATTTTGGATTTCAAGGTAATGGCCACTGCCATGGAGTCACTTCCCTAATCCAAGCTCTTATCAGTCCCTCCGCAGTCTCTATCAGGGAGACTTGGAAATGTCTGGAGGAGTTTTTGCTGTCATAATGACTGGACAGCACTACTGTTATTTATTGGGAGAGGTAGAGGAATGCTCAACTCCTTGCAAAGTATGGGACAGTTCCACACAAAGAATGGTTTTAGGTATCTTGGGAGGAACAAGTGCAAAACAAAATTGAGAAAAAATTATTTACAACAGCATCAGGAGACATAAAATATTTAAGAATAAATTTTAAAATGTGTAAGATCTCTACACTGAAAATTACATTGCAGAGAGAACTATTTTTAAAACCTAAATAGAGGGTGGCTATTTAGGGTGGCTCAGTGGGTTAAGCCTCTGCCTTCGGCTCGGGTCATGATCCCAGGGTCCTGGGATCGAGCTCCGCATCGGGCTCTCTGCTCAGCAGGGAGCCTGCTTCCCCCTCTCTCTCTCTGCCTGCCTCTCTGCCTACTTGTGATCTCTGTCAAATAAATAAATAAAATCTTAAAAAAAAAATAAAACCTAAATAGATAAAGGTATCATGCTCACAAATTAGAAAATGCCATATTGTTAAGATGTAAATTCTCCCCCCAAACTGATCTACTGAATCAATGCCAGTCATATCAAAATCAACAAAAATAAAAAACCACCCCCACCTTTTTGGTAGAAGCCAACTAACTAATTCTAAAAGTTATACAGAAATGCAAAAACCTGGAATACCCAAAACCGCCTTGAGGAAAACAAAATTGAAGTAATTACACCCTGATTTCATGACTCACTCTAAGAACATAGTTAAAAAGTATGGTATTGGCATTAAGGATAGGCATATAGATCAGTGGAAAAGAACAGAGTCCAGAAGTAGACCTCCATATAAATGATTACTTAATTGTTGATAAAGGGGCCAAGGCAATTTAAGTCTTTTTATGAAAATGTTGATGGAACAACTGAAAATCCAGATGGAGGAAAAGATGAACTCTGGTCCCTTCTTCACACTCCATAAGTAACGAGATGGCTCACACACTTAAATATAAAAGCCAAAACTATAAAGCTTTTTAGAAAAATATTTAAAAAAGTCTTTGTTAAAGTTTCTTAACATCTTAGAGTAGGCAAAGATTTCTTAGAAAACAAAATGAACAGAAAAGAAAAAAATGAAAAGCTGGATTTCATTAAAATGAAAATATTCTGCACTTAAAAAGATGCAGTTTAAAAATGAAAAGACAGGGACGCCTGGGTGGCTCAGTTGGTTAAGCGGCTGCCTTCGGCTCAGGTCATGATCCCAGCGTCCTGGGATCGAGTCCCACATTGGGCTCCTTGCTTGGCAGGGAGCCTCCTTCTCCCTCTGCCTCTGCCTGGCACTCTGTCTGCCTGTGCTCATTCGCTCTCTCTCCCTCTCTCTCTGACAAATAAATAAATAAAATCTTTAAAAAAAACAAAATGAAAAGACAAAAAAATTTTTTTTAAATTAAAAGGCAAGCTAAGGACTGAGAAACAGTATTTGAAATATATCTGAAAAGGACTTGTTCCTAGTTTCTATACGTAAAGGACTTCTATACAATCATGTTATGAAATAGGCCAAAAACATGAACAGGCATTCAGAAAAGATGATATAAGAATGGTTAATAAATACACAAAAGATTATCAACCTCATGAGTCATAAAAGAAATGCAAATTAAAATCACAATGATACTATTTCACACTCACTGGAATGCCTAGAATACCAATGACAGCAAAAATGTGGAGCAACTGGGACTCTCATAGATTGCTGTATAAGATAACACAACTACTCTGGAAAACAGTATAACAGTTTCATATGAAGTTAAGCATTCACTTTTACTTGACCCAAGCAATTACACTCCTGGGTATTAAAACAAGAAAAATGAAAACACATGTTGAATGCAGAGTTGTAAAAAATATTCATAACAGAAATATTTATAATAGCCCCAAACTGGAAACAATACAAATGTACATCAACAGGATAAATTGTGTTACACTGATCAGTGGAATATTACTTAGCAAAAAAATAGCACAAACAAAACAATGGATACAACATGGATGAATCTTAAAAACATTATGCCACATAAAATAAGCTAAACACAACAAAATACAAAGGACAGTTCCATTTATATGAAGTTCTAGAACAGGCAAAAAATACTATGGTGATTAGGAATCAGAATGATAACTGCCTCTGGGAGAGGGGATTAACTGAAAAGGTCGTCCATGGGTGAACTGTCTGAAGTGACAGAAGTGTTCTACATTTTGATTAGGGTTGTGGTTACATTGATCAAAACTCATCAAACTATGCACTTAGTATCTGTGTTTTTTATTATATGTAAATACCATACTAAGTTTTTTTGTTTTTTTAAAGATAGCAACAGCAACTCCACATAAGAACACTGCTTCTACCTTTATTGGATTTTTGTTAGCTAAGGAAAAGTCCACATTATCCTGGCTTTATCAAATACCTGGAACTCAGAAACTTTTCTTCTGGGTACAAATAAAGCATTAAGAACAAAACAATAAAAAATCAGTCATCTCTGACTTGTCAGCAAAAGAAAATATTGAGAATTGCTTGATTAGCTGATTTTCATAGTCATTTAAAAAATAGAGGAAGAGGAAAATGAAATATTTGAGAGACAGTGGCTGAATTATTGTTCTGCTACCAAATACTCTATGTTTAACTTTTTTAGTACACGATATGACAGTTTCCCCCAGGGTTATTTATAAGACTATTTTTTTCTACTTGGCAGGTAAAAAAGTTTTATGTGCTGGTTTTGGTTTTTGGTTTTTGACCTCATCACTGGAACTATTTTAAATACCAAAGAAAAGAGAAAAAGCACAGAAAGCTAAAGAGAAAATTCCACAAATACCTTTATGATCTGAGCCAGAGATACACTCTCCTGCTGAGCAAGTGATATGCCTCTAACTCTTTCTACATCTGACAGCTGGCGCACCGACTCCTCAATGGCACTCAGGTAACTGAGTTCTGCCGCCATACGATGCTGGAGGCCAGCAGGAGAAAAGCGCTTAGAACCTGGAAGGCATAAGTGACTGTCAAATGTAAGATAAATGACCTCTCAGATTTCTGAAATTCATTTTTCATCTTAAGAACCAAAACGAGTTTGCTTTCCACTGCAGGAAAGACTGACTTCTTATTAGCACAGTGTACATTTTCCAGGTGTGTTCTGACTCAGGCTGGAAACAGGGGAAAAATCATCACTGTTGAATGTTTCATGCTTTTCAGCATTTCTTTCCCTGCACAATTCTCAATACTTCAAAAAGTAATCACATTCACTTGATGGGATAACATCTTCCTACAGTTCGACTGAAAGAAGAGGGATTTTAAGGGACAGAAGTCGTATCCTGAATGACAACTGCATGGATCTACTTGCCTGATGTTGAGGCGGTCTCTGCGGTTGTTCTGTTGGCAGCAAGGTTCATATCAGTAAAAGATGCATTAGGCTTAAATCCTGTTATAGATGGAGGCGTTATTACCGAGGATTTAGATCTTTCTAATGAAGTTCCTGGAAGGTCAAACTGCAACAATTTCTGAGAACTTGGAGACAGGGGAGAAGTTGGAGTTTTCTGAGATCTTCCCTTGTCTGATGAGACACTAGAAGTTTTGTTTCATATATAGACGTTAGAAAAAGGAAAACTACTTCAAGAGCCAGCTAAACAATTCATAAGAATAGCATGTATTACATTCTTTATTGACATTTAAAAGGCTGTGACTCAGGCATTTAATCATTCAAACGGAGTCGCCATGTTGAATGAACGACCGAGTATGGCTCTCATTGCTAGACTCACAGTGGTGAATGAGCTAGGCACAAACCCTGTCCAAAATAATAAAACAGAAAAGGAGTTGCAATTAAACTGGCACTTAACTCTTTCTTCTACAATGTACATATATAATGAATCACTTATTAGAGTATGAGGCAAAACCTTCTAAAATACATAGACCTCATACAGCAATAAAATTATAGCCATATATAAAAGTAAGGTCAAGCCTATCATTTAAAAAATGCCTTAAAAATCTACCTCTGAAAGAGAATAAGGTATCATTTTGCATTAAACATTAATGACAAAAATCCACTATTTTGTTATTCCTTTTAACCCAAAAATTCACAGCAAAAAATTATTTTCCTACTAACCATCTCTAAGTACTTTATATGTACTCATTTGTTTTCATCTACTTTTTTTTTGTTTGTTTTCATCTACTTTTAATGTTATAGTTCTTTCCTGAACTTTCTAAAAAGAAGTAACCTTCCATAAGCAGTCTGATTGGAATAACTCTTAATGTATTTATTTCAATACAAGGCACATGTCTAGCTCCTCTCTGAGAAATCAGACTCATTAAAGTTACTGTTTCTCATAATGAAAAGATGCTGCCATGCACTAAACATTATTGAATAAATTATCTGAAGATACTTCATAAAACATGTTAGCACAGTTAATACATTTCTAACATAGTAAAACAAGTTTACTTTTAGATTTAATAAAACCAGGAGATAGTTTTCAAAGATAGACATTTCTCTTAAACCCAGCGTATAAATATTTGAATAAAAGCAGTCTTGAGAGGCACTCACTTGTTTACAGTGACCTTTAATTTACTGTTGATGGTTTAGAGAACTACTATTTCTAATAGTCTGACAACTTCATCTATGGAATAGAAAACGAATTTATTACTTCTTTTACTAGATTTCCAAAAAAGAATTCCAACACAATATCAAAATCAAATACGCCTGAATCTCACCTTTTGGTTTTACAAGCTGAATTTGTATTTGCTCTGCAGAGAAGATTCACCTAGACTAGCATTTCCAAAACTATGCTTCCAACGATGTTAATAAATTTTCCAAAAAATAAAAAGGACAGAAAAGTAAAGAGCTTGGGGACAGAAAATGACTATAGCCAAATAAGTAAAGAAAAAAATAAGTTAAATGTTTTAAAAATCTGAGTACCTCTTCATCAAAGCCTCATATCATAGGTGAGGAAGGTGGCAGGGAAGTCTATTCTATAGTATGGGACATTTATCAAACTTATTTGAGTGTGGATTCTCTTTTAGAAATGTTTAACTTTGTAGATTTTGCCAAATAAATCATCAGAATATCTCTAAAGAAAGGTAAAGTTTTCTGACAAAAAAAAATTAAAATTCAATTTTAAGTACAGTAATAATGGTATTAACAATGTAAGGTTTACAACATGAAAGCATTAAAATTAATTACCTGTGACACCATATTAGAAAGAGCAAATAGTTAGTTTAAAAGAAAAAATAAATCCATGTCTTCTCAAAGCTTAAATTTCCAGAAGGACAAAATTAGTGCAATACATAAAAAAGCCATGTAGACAAAGGAACAGAAACTGGACAAGAAGCAATCACAAAAGATCATATATAAGCAACAGGCTCAGTGTATGATACTGTATGGTTAAAAAGAAGGGGAAAAGATAGTATGCAAGCTCTCTGTAAACAATATGAGAGTGAGATTTCAAAATCTGCTTGAGTCATCAAATAAGTTGAAAGAAAAGTTCACAGGAAGAAAGATAATGGGACAAAAGGATGCTGTGTAGGTGTGTTGAAAGGGTGGATGAACAAAGATGAGGAGAAATGTATAGAGAAAAGAAATGAGACAGTCTGTGGTAGCCTAGTGAAACACTTCAAGTAAAGTTAAGCTCTTGGGAATTCATCTACAGAGCAGCTCTGAGCTCCCAAGGTAGCCTAAGGAGAGCAGTAGGTTGGTCAGAGGATTGATTCAAGATAACAACAGTGGCAATGGCAGTTAGGATAGAAAGGGGGATTGTGCTAGAGGCAAAGCATTCCTGAGAGAGGCTGTAATAGCTGAGGTGAGAGATGATCGTATTCTAAAATATAAAGACCCAAACTATGAACAAAACTCCAAAGTCTATTCAGAAAATACAGCAATTTATTGAATGGATTCTCTGAACATCAATGATGTTATAGCTCTAATTAAATATGAATTACAGGTATAAGATATACATTACCTTACAGAATGCCCAGAAAGATCCTCCAAAATGCTATCAGTGTCAAGGGCCTGCTCATAATCCTTAACAGAAAGTTTGCTACTGGTCCCAGATTTCTTTCCCTGATGAGAGTCACGTTCCGAGCCAGAGTGTACTTTCTCCTCATCAACAAGTGAGTTCTGATTATTTCCAGTGATTGAATCCAGCCCTATAAAGCAAATTTCTTATAAAGCTGATTCCCAATGTCAGAAGCTACCGAGAAATAATGATACCTATATTTCAAGAAAGTAATACAATCTACATATCAGGCTTCTTTTAAAGTTATTTTTCATATATAAAATAAAATAGTTCATCCTTCTGTTTCCATTTAAGAAGAATAAAGTTTCTTCCATTAACATCCCCCGACTTGCTGCTGAAAAATAAATTGTTAAATCGAATGGTAAAGAAGACAACCATATTAAGTAAGAATGAAGTACTATTCTATCCCTATGAAAAAGTAACCAAAAGAAGACTTTTAAAGATAAAACCCAGAGCTGGGAGAAAAATAGTATCGAATGCCAACTGAAGTACACAGTCATTTTTAAAAACTTTTTGACAAGAACTATGTAGCCAGATTCATAAAACTTCTCATATTCTCTCAGAATAATCTAACTTCTAGGAGTATCTTAAGGAGATTATTAAAATAAATAAAAATTATGCAGGTTATTGAATGTATAACTTTAAAAAATTTTGACCTGAATCTCCAACAACTGAAGAGTTGTCTAAATTACATAGAAAACAGTAACTTGATCATTAACTAGCACTTTGTAATTTAAAATGCACTCATTACTTTATCGCTCTTTAACATCTTTTGAACTGAACACCATAGGCTCAATTTATTGATGAAGTAACTTGAAATTTATGAGGCTACATAACTTGCTAGAGGATACATGGTCACAGAAAAATAAAACATAAAAATAGGACTCAGGGACACCCAGGTGGCTCAGTTGGTTAAGCAACTGCCTTCAGCTCAGGTCATGATCCTGGAATCCGGGGATGCAGCCCCACATTGGGCCCTCTGCTTCTCCAAAACAAAAAACCCCAACCCCTCAAAGCCACTGAACTGTACAGTTAAAATGGTTAAAATAAGGGGTAGGAGGTATTTGCAAAGGATATATTCAATAAGGAGTTAATATCCAAAATACATAAAGAACTGACACAACTCACCACCAAAAACCTCCCAAATAATCCTATTTAAAATTTTATCTCAATAATCTTATTTAAAAATTTAAAACTTATTTAAAAATAAACTTATTTGAAAAATCTTATTTAAAATCTTATTTAAAGAACCTGAATAGACATTTTTCCAAAGAAGGCATACACATGGCCAATGGACATGTGGGAAGATGCTCAATATTAGTAATCAGCAGGGTAATGGAAATCAAAGCCTCACACCAGTCAGAATGGCCAGTATCAAAAAGATAAGAAATAACAAATGTTGGTCAGAACATGGAGAAAAGGAAATCCTTCTGCATTGGTGAAGGGAATTTAAATTGGAACAACCATTGTGGAAAACAGTACAGAGGCTCCAAAAAAAATGAAAATGGAAATACCATACGTACAATCTAGTAATTCCATTACTGGGTATTTATTCAATACTAATTTGAAACACTATGTTTACTGCAGCATTATTTAAAATAGTCAAAATATGGAAGCAACCTAAGTGGCCATCAGTAGATGAACGGCTAAAGAAGATGCATTGTATGTATACACACACACACACACACACACACACACACACACACGGAATATTATTCAGCCATAAAAAAGATGAGTTCTTGCCATTTGTGACAACATGGATGGACCAAGAAGGTATTACACTAAGTGAAGTAAATCAGAGAAAGACAAATATCTTTTGATTTCATTTGTGGGAATTTAAGAAACAAAACAAATGAACAAACAATAAAACAAAGCAGAAATAGATCCATAGATACAGAGAATAATCTGGTGGCTGTCTAAGGGGAAGCGGGGTCGGTAGATGGGCAAAATGGATGAAGGGGAGTGGAAGGTACAGGCTTCCAGTTATGGACTAAGTCACAGATATGAAAGGTACAGCATAGGAAAAATAGTCAACAGTATTGTAATAGCACTGCATGGTGACAGCTTGCAGTAAGCACAGTATAATTATAGCTGTCAAATCACGATGTTCTACATTTGTGACTGACTGTAACTGTGTGTCACCTATACTTCAATTAAAAAAAAAAAAAGTGTTTGGGTGGCTCAGTCAGTTAAGCATCCAACTCTTGATTTCAGCTCAGGTTTTGATCTCAGGGTTGTGAGTTCAAGCCCTGCACGCTGGATGTGGAATCTACTTAAAAAAAAAAAAGTGTGGTGATGACCTCCCCATGAGACCATGCTCCTCACAAAGGACCTCCTCCACCTTTCCAGAATTGGAGAAGAGGAAGCATAAGAGGAAGCACCTAGTGCAGAGCCCCAACTCTTACTTCATGGATGTGAAGTGCCCAGGGTGCTAAAAAATCACCACTGTCTTTAGCCATGCACAAATGGTAGTTTTGTGTGTTGACTGCTCCACTGTCCTCTGCCAGCCTCCAGGAGGAAAAGTAAGGATTACAGGATGCTCCTTCAGACAGGGGCAGCAATAAAAGCACCCTGAATCAAGATGAGTGGGAAACTATCCCAATAAACACATTTTGGATTAAAAAAATAAAAAGAGAAAACAAAATCAAAGAAAGAAAATACTTAAAATGGCAATTTCTATGCTGGGTGTATTTTACCACATAAAAAATAAACTAACAAATAAATATACTCTGCTGTAGTGACAGTAATTGGATAACAACTTTTCATTAAAATTTAGTTTATAAAAGGAAAAATGAAGTCATAGCATATGAAAAAATAAGCAAAGAAATGAAAACCACTGCAAATAAGATACCATTTTACATTATCAGATTAGCAAGTATTTTTAAAATAATAAATCTTGAGTGTTACTCAGCACACAGAGAAAAGGATACTTATACACTGTTTTCAAGGGAGTGCAAACTGATATTTTCTTTTTTGGAGAACAACTTAAAATATGCATAAAATAATTTTTGATCCCCCTTGACCCAGAAATTTCATCTCATTCACAGTAATTCATCCTAGGAACCTATGTAAAGATGTGTACCATGAATCAGATATGCTAAACACATTACCACAAAGGTGGTGGGGGGAGAAACATGCAAATAATCCAAATTATTATTATTATTTATTTTTTTTTTGGTCAGATAATCTGAGAGAGAGCGCAGGAGTGAGCACAGGTAGACAGAGTGGCAGGCAGAGGCAGAGGGAGAAGCAGGCTCCCTGCCAAGCAAGGAGCCTGCTTCCCTTCTTCTCTCTCTGCCTGCCTCTCTGCCTAGCTGTGATCTCTGTCAAATAAACAAATAAAATCTTAAAAAAAAAAAAATCCCTAGACTAAAAGCAAGTCATCAATACTGGGTATCTCTAATTTTTTCATAATAAAAATGCATTTCTTTACTCATTTAACATTAGCCTTTTTTTTTCCTGTTATCCAAGTTTATTTTGGATAATTGTTCAAAAGTGACTTTAATGAAGATCATTCTGGGGAGCCAAATAGATTAGGACTTGCATTTTTGTGGAGAAAAAAATGGTCACACAGAATCATATAACTAGGTAGGAATTCACACTCTCTGTGTCCTGCAGAAACATCTTGATTTTAGCCCAGTGAGACTCATTTTCAGCTTTGACCTCCAGGACTGGAAGAGTGCAAGTGTGTTTCCTTCCCACCCCCCTAATTTATTTATTTATTTATTTATTTATTTATTCATTCATTCATTCATTCATTCATTTATTTAATTTCTTTTCAGCATAACAGAATTCATTGTTCATTCATTCATTCATTCATTTATTTATTTAATTTCTTTTCAGCATAACAGAATTCATTGTTCATGCACCACACCCAGTGCTCCATGCAATACGTGCCCTCCATAAAACCCACCACCTGGCTCCCCCAACCTCCCACCCCCTGCCCCTTCAAAACCCTCAGAATGTTTTTCAGAGTTCATGGTCTCATGGTTCAACTCCCCTTCCAATTTCTCTCAACTCCCTTCTCCTCTCCATTTCCCCATGTCCTCCGTGTTATTTGTTATGCTTTACAAATAAGTGAAACCATATGATAATTAACTCTCTCTGCTTGACTTATTTCACTCATCAGAATCTCTTCCAGTCCCGTCCATGTTGATACAAAAGTTGGGTATTCATCCTTTCTGATGGAGGCATAATACTCCATAGTATATATGGACCACATCTTCCTTATCCATTCGTCTGTTGGAGGGCATCTTGGTTCTTTCCACAGTTTGGCAATTATGGCCATTGCTGCTATGAACATTGGGGTGCAGATGGCCCTTCTTTTCACTACATCTGTATCTTTGAGGTAAATACCCAGTAGTGCTATTGCAGGGTCATAGGGAAGCTCTATTTTTAACTTCTTAAGGAATCTCCACACTGTTTTCCAAAGTTCATTAGCCTTTTTTAAAAGATCTTACTTATTTATTTGGTACAGAGAGAAATCACAAGTAGGCAGAATAGCAGGCAGCGGGGAAGTGGGTGGGTAGAAGCAGGCTCTCCGCTGAGCAGAGAGCCTGATGTGGGGCTCTATCCCAGGACCCTGAGACCATGACCTGAGCCAAAGGCAGAGGCTTAACCCACTGAGCCACATAGGTGCCCCTATTATTAGCCTTTGAAAAGAAATACACAATTTAAAAATTACTCTTCATTTCAAACAACCAAAAATTATAGACAATACAAAAAACTATGCAAAAAGAACTAAACTCCAACCAAGGGACCCATACACAAAGGAATATGTGCCACTACTTTAAAAGATTGCCAAATGAGGGGCACCTGGGTGGCTCAGTATGTTAAGCATCTACCTTTAGCTCAGGTCATGATCCCAGGGTCCTGGGATCGAGCCCTGCACCAGTCTCCTGCTCAAACAGAGTCTGCTTCTCTCTTTCTCTCCTCCTCCACCTCTGTGCATGCTCATGCTCTCCCTCTCTCTCAAATAAATAAATAAAATCTTAAAAAAAATAAATAAAAGATTGCCAAATGAAAGTATATTTATAGGTTCCAAATTAAATTAAGAATTTTTTTTCTTATGATTACCACTTTAATCTACCAACTAACTACTTACAGCCACGTTGGGAAGTTTTTGTACAGAGCAGGCAGACGCTACTTCTCACCACCAGATGGAGTATATACGACAAAAATTACACTAATTTTAGAACTTGGGGATAAAGGAGAAATTAAATTTTAGATAATGCTGTATAAAGTACAATACACCGAAAATTTATAAGGCATTATGAGAGGGGATTACGGAAACGGAAAGCCACAAAATACTACCTACACTTCATCTAATTATGTTTTAGATAATAATTTTTAAAATCCTATATTGAGGGGCACCTGGGTGGCTCAGTGGGTTAAAGCCTCTGCCTTCGGCTCAGGTCATGATCTCAGGGTCCTGGGATCAAGCCCCACATCAGGTTCTCCGCTCTGCAGGGAACCTGCTTCCCCCTCATTCTCTGCCTGCCTCTCTGCCTACTTGTGATCTCTGTCTGTCAAATAAATAAATAAAATCTTTAAAAAAAAAACAAAAACCTATATTGAATCATACTGCTTGTAGTCATATATTCAACATATCATGATATTTTAAGTTGTACAGTATATTATAGTAGAAGATAAACTAGATTTAGGAATCAGAAGTCATAATCCAGGCTGTGCCAATAACTAGTTGGTAACCTTAGGTTTGACACTAAAAAAACAAAGCAAAACAACTGCAAAGTAAAAGAACTGAGTTAAGTTCAGCATTTCCCAAAATACGTTCAAGTGAATTCAAATACGTTAACATGCTGATGGAAGCAATGACTGTGGTCAAATAAATTTGGAAAACACTTCGTACTGCAGCCTCATCCTCATCCTAAAATAAACAATGCATGTTGGCATATTAGGAGTATTGATAAATCCTGCAGAAAACAAACTGGTCTCACTCTAAAAGCATTTCCCAAATTTATGGAACCATGGAGCTCTTCTATACTCACAACACTTATGAAAATGCTTATCCAAATGAAACAGTATTTCACAAGAAAAGACAGACATTGGGAAGTGCTATCAGAATGATGTCTAATTGCCAACAAAAACTTTCAGAACAATCTGCAGAAGAGTTATACTAGGTTAATGATTAAGTAATAATTTTTCCTAGCACTCTCATAATGGGAGCATAAAGTGGCATTAGCTTTCTGAGGGGTTATTTGGCAAAGTGTACCCAAATTCTGAACATGACATACTCTTTGCCCCATTACCTCACTTCTAGAATTTCACCTTAAAGGAAAGAACCAGATTAATGCATAAAGATACATTTATAAGGATATTCAATGCAGCAGTGTTCATAATGGAAAAGAAGAAATACAGTAGCCTAAACATCTAACAATTTGGTAAATAAATTATACCAAAATAATAAAACACTGGCTAGTCTTTACAAGGGTGATTCATATTTACTGACAAAGAAAGAGATCTATAACCCACTGACAGAACAAAAGAGCATGTAAACAAATGTGGTCCCTCATGTAACATTTCCTATTTACATATGCCTACAAATTATCTGGAAGGATTCTTACTAAAAATCTTAACATTTCACACTCAACAGAAGGTCTATTACTTAAAAAAAAACCAGCGACAACAACAACAACAAAAAAAACAGGAAAAGGAAACAAGTGTTGGCATGGATGTGAAGAAGCTGGAGCCCGTGTGCATTACTGGTGGAAATGTAAAATGCCACAGCCATGATGGAAAACAGTATGACATTCTCTCAGTTAAATACAGATAGACCATTTGGTCCAACAAATGCATTCCTGGCTATATATACAAAAAACCTGAAAGCAGGGACTCGCAACAGTTATTTGTACACCAATGCTTATGTCAACATTATTCACAATAGCCAAAAGGTATAAACCAGAATGTCCATCAAATGATAAATGGATAAACAAAATGGGGTGTATACACACAACAGAATATTATTCAGCCTCAAAAAGGAAAGACATTCTCACGTAAGTGAACACACAGATGAAACGTGAAAACATGCTACTGAGCCAAACTAAAGGACAAATTTTGTATGATGCCATTATGTGGCATCTAGAAGTATCTAGAGTAGTCAAATTCATCGAAGGTAGAACAGTGGTTTGCAGGGGCTGGGGAATGGGAGGAAGGGTTAGTGGATACAGAGTTTCAGTTTGGGATGATGAAAATGTTCTGGAGATGGATGGCAGTGATGGTTGCACAGCAGTTGAACGTTTTTTTAATGGCACTGACTGTACAATTGAAAATGGTTAAGATGATGGGGTGCCTAGGTGGCTCAGCTGGTTAACTGACGCCTGGCCTTTGGCTTAGGTCATGATCCTAGAGTTTCCCGGGATAGGATCTCACATCAGGCTCCCTGCTCATCTGGAAATCTGCTTCTCCCTCTCTCTTGTGCTTTTTTTTTTTTTTTTTAAGATTTTATTGATTCATTTACTTGACAGAGAGAGAGAGAGCACAAGCAGGGGGAGCAGCAGGGAGAGGGAGAGGGAGAAACAGACTCCCCACTGAGCAAGGAGCCTGACATGGGGCTTGATCCCAGGACCCTGACATCATGACCCAAGCCGAAGACAGACACTTAACCAACTGAGCCACTCAGACACCCTGGGTTCTCTCTTTCTCTCTCTCTCAAATAAATAAATAAAATCTTTAAAAAAAATGGTTAAAATGATAAAGTTTATGTTATGTAAATTTTACCACAACTGTTAAAGTAAAACAAAGTTCAAAAAACATTAGCACTGGTTATTTTCAAGTAGAGGGATTATAGGTGATTTTAATTTTTAAATAGTTTTCTTTTTTTTTTTTTTTTAACTGATTCCTACTCCCCTTGTGGTTTGTTTTGTTAAATCAATGAACAATTTTTACAATTAGAAAAAACAATTTGGAGAGCAAAATCATTCCCTAAGGGCCATCGTTTGAGTGTAAGAGGCTTTTCCTAATTACTGTATCTTCTTACGTCTAGGCTTACAGAGCAAATTATAGCCAAGAGTAGAACTGAGGGGACTGATAGACGTTCTCCTCAATCACTCAAAAATAGTTACGAGTGTCAAAGGGCAGCTACAGTGGTCAAATACTGGCATGTATACATTCTATCTGTTAATTTCACATATGCTTCCAAAATTACCACACGAAGCATCTACTGATACCACTTACTGATATCATCTTTATTTTAGAGATAAGAAAATTTGAGTACTTTTAAATATGCTTGAAATGTACAGGATACACTCTAAAGTTTTTTTTAAAAGCAGTTGCAAAACTAAATGATTTCATTTGTTTTTTAAATAAAGGGGTGTGTGTGTGTACATGGTTTTATGTATACATTGGAAAAACACAAAAATGTCAATAGTTCTTTCTCAGCAGGGGGATCAGTGGGGACTTATACTTCTTTTACAACTGTTTATCTATAATCCTTAATTTTTTATCACTGCAAATGTATTCCTTTTGTATTAAACAAAGGATTTATACTGTTATATATCAAAAAGGTATTGTTGTAGTGATAAATATGAAAACTATCACATTTTACCATAAAGAAATTCATCTAACTTCTTATGGAATCAAATTATAACTTTAGATCACTACCACAAAATGATTGTTAAGAGAAAAAAAAAATCACCATGTAGAATTCCTCTTACATTCTATCTTTTCTTTTTTTCCTTTCTTCCCTTTAGAAGAAGAAGATGAACGAGACGACGCAGCAGACTGGGTCCCTGACGAGTGTTGGGAGGTAACATCCACAGAGGACAGATCATAGGCAGACTTTCTGCTAGAATGGTCCTCCTGAATGCCCAGATTGCTACCACCAATACTGTCAAAGAACAAGCAATAGTGGTTAAAGAACAAAATAAAAGTCCTAAAACACAGCTAAAACTATGGATATTTTAAAATCTATTTAATCACAAGGAGGATATAACTATAATTGAAGATGCCTTCCACTTTTCTTTTTTGTTTTCTTACGATCATAAGCTTGGATTGTTCCCTATGGCTCAATTTACTAATGAGAAAAATCTAAGGGAGTTGTCCACTGAAGTAAAAACCAATAAAAAACAGATAATTCAGACACATAAAAGAAAAAATATAATGGTGGAAACTGGAAAATGTGGCCTCAACTTCCATTCAAATTCATCGGTTAATGTTATAATTATTTTCCACCCAATAATATGTTCTTCAATCTAGAAATAAAATGCAATAAATCACCTTGACTGGTGATATTAAATCTCTGGAAATTTTGATTTAAAAATTTAATCTTTTGGGAACGCCGGGGTGGCTCAGCTGGTTAAGCAGCTGCCTTTAGCTCAGGTCATGATCCCAACGTCCTGGGATCAAGTCCCACATCGGGCTCCTTGCTCAGCAGGGAGCCTGCTTCTCCCTCTGCCTCTGCCTGCCTCTCTGTCTGCCTGTGCTCACTCCTGCGCTCTCTCTCTATCTGACAAATAAATAAATAAAAATCTTTAAAAAAAAAAAAAAATTTAATCTTTTCTCTAGAGTTCAAAAGTTAAAACTATACTTTGCCCACTTTAATTTGAATAACATTTATTTTCATAAGTTTAACCAGACAGAACTAATTTTCAAAAGATCACCCAATAATTTTATATGGATTATAATTTGTAATTTGTGAAGAAAACTATATTGAATGTGAGTAATTACAGATTACTTCATATGGTAACAAAATTTAGGGAGGAAATTCTCTCTAGCAAAGTCTGATTCACTTACTGTATGACTTTGTACAAGTAACATAACTTGAATGCTTCAGTTTCCTCTCTGAAGCACGAACGGTAACAAAAATACTTAATGCACCAGGCTATTATAAGAATGAGTAAATACAAGCAAAATCTCCTCAGCCCTCCCAGTGCCTTGTACATTTTGTCCAACAAATATTAATACTGTAATACTGTTATTTTTCAAAGACTTGAAAAAGTTTAGATGTTCTCCCAATTAGGAAAAAAAGAATGTGCTGATTTACTTGGGAGCATAGAGGCAAGGATCTATCGAGGTCATCCTCGATTCTATCATAGAAAACCATTACTTAATCTTCTTATATTAGTATACCATGGGAGAGTTTCCCAATACCATCCTCTACCAGGGATTCACAGATTGATTTAAGAGTGTATAATCTGCTTATTATATGCCAGGCCATGTTCTAACTACTTTGTATTTCACTGAATATTCATAACACTCTATGAGGCAGGTATGATTATTTTCCCCATTTACAGAGAAGGAAACTGAAGCACAAGGGGTTAAGTAATATGCCCAAAGACAAACAACTACTATCAGAAGAGCCAGGATTTAAAGCCAGACAGTCTGGATCCAGAGCCCATGTTTTTAATAAGCTCTATGCTATGCAGCCTCTACATGTATCTTTAAACAAACAAAACTGACTCATAGTCACACCACAGTTCTCATTTGTAAATTTCCCTCACTCTTTGGATTTTATCCCATATCAACATATTCTTACTTAGGTTCGAGAGCCGATTTTCTTTCTGTCAAAGTCCCACTCCCTGGAGAGGAGACAAAATCATCTTCATACGAAACACTGCTTACAGGGGTTGTGATGGTATTTAAAGGCCGTGATGCTGAGGTTCCTCTTTCCAACCTGTCTTCAAACCCTGTCAAAAGTAGTCGTTGAAATGTCCTTAAAACAAAAATAAAAAGACTACAAGCAAAGCATTCCACAATATGCAGATTTCAGAACATTTTAGTTGGCTTTTTTAATGCTTCTATTCAATTTATCTTTATATCTAACAATACATTTTTAACTTTTTTTTTTTAAGATTTTATTTATTTATTTGACAGACAGAGATCACAAGTAGGCAGAGAAGCAGGCAGAGAGAGAGGAGGAAGCAGGCTCCCCGCTGAGCAGAGAGCCCGATGCAGGGCTCGATCCCAGGACCCTGAGATCATGACCTGAGCCGAAGGCAGAGGCTTTAACCCACTGAGCCACCCAGGCGCCCCCATTTTTAACTTCTTATTAGGGAAATTTTCAAACATACAAGAAAGAAAAAATAGCATGATGAAACCAAAGGATTCACCACCTGGCTTTAACAATTATAAATACATGACCAATCTAGTTTCTACTAAATTTCCTATTCTCCATACTTCTCAATCCCCTCTCAGACTACTTTGAAGCAAATCCTAGATAACATGTCATTTCAACTCAAAGTATTTCAGTATAATTATAAAATCTTAATGAAAATCCAGTAAGATTTAAGAAAAAACACAATTCGGGTGCCTGGGTGGCTCAGTGGTTAAGCCTCTGCCTTCAGTTCAGGTCATGATCTCAGGGTCCTGGGATTGAGCCCTGCATTGGGCTCTCTGCTCAGTGGGGAGCCTGCTTCCCCCCGCTCCCCCCTCTCTCTGCCTGCCTCTGCCTGCTTGTGATCTCTGTCTGTCAAATAAATAAACTCTTAAAAAAAATAAAAATAAAAAAATAAAATTAGTTTTGACAAACAGTTAATAGTTTCCATATTAGGATGTTACTACAGTTGCCCCTCTCAATTCTTGACCATTATATTCCCAATAACTCACAATCACTGTATTAATATACTTATTTTCTGCCTAAACACATAAAGATGGTCACGGAAAATATAGCACACACTTGGTACAGACCAATCCTGAATACCACAAATGAATTTCTCTAAAATTGGAACAAAATTTCTACAACTATCAATCAATTATTGGTTCATGACAATAAGAACCAAAAAAAAATTTTAATGATGAAATTGCAATACTTTAAAGCTTACAGATAATTTAGATTGATAAATCTCTATTATCATAATAAACAAATGAAAATTTGTACTTAAGTATTACCTTGTACATAATTATTAAATGGTTTATCTTAACATACAAATAAGCACAAGGCTTACTTATTTTTCTCACCTTTTCCATACAACTGATATGACTTTGTAAAAATATTAATGACACTATGTGGACTTCCCTTTGCCAATTCTTCCCACGGTCCTTTGCTTTGTGTACCACCTATGTGCCCAAAAAGTGGCAAGAATTTTTCAGCTTCCTTCTGAAATTCTTTGATGGGTTCATAACCATTTCTTTCTCCAGCACAAAATTCCTTTTCCTTTAAGATTTCTGCTACCTTCAATGGGGGCTGTCCATCTTGGCCTCCCTCTTCTTCAGAGAGACTCCCCTCACTAAGGAGAGGCCCTTCACTGACTGAATCTGTGCTGGAACCAAGAGACAATTTGACTTTGTCTTGAGAAGCTTGCATATCAGAGCTAGAAGAGTCAGTCTGCCTCTTACACAACTGTGCCAGGAGCCCTTCTGGTTTGGGACCAGGGGATCTCATTCTGAATCTTGATATGGCACTATGAGGTCTTATCATTTCAGGAAGCTTTTTAAATTCACTCAGGTTGCCTACACCAGGAAGATCATCATCAAAAGTTGCATGAGATACACAGGTTCCTATCATCTTTTGAATTCGGGCAGAGAAAACATCTTCAGTATCCTCTTTCACAGGTGGACTTACAGCCTTGGTCCACAGTCCCTCTTCTTGAGGTGTCTGCTGTACATCATACTCAGCGTTCCATACTGACCCATAGTTTATGTGAGCCCCAGCTAATTTCTTGGCTTCACTTTCAATCCTGCTGGACAGAGAAGCAGCTGTTGCTTTCAAGGCTTCAATACGATCCAGTTTACTCTTATACTGGCTCGCACTAGGTTTTAACAAGGCATCTGGATGAGCAGCTGGTGAGGTCAGATATGGTTGAGGTGTAAAAGTTAATGGCCCTGAGGCCACAGTATGATTCTTTCTGGTTGGCAAAATAGATTCAAAATCCTTATGCAAAATTCCTACATGCTCTAGACTTAAGAGATGGGAGAGTAAATTTCCGGCTGTTCCAACAAGAGGCTGTGGTTGAGGATTCTGGACTCGTGGGCTCAGTCTGTCAGGCTGCACCCATGTAGGTTCCATCAGGTCCCTTCTGGAAATGAAAGTCATAGTATGTTAGTTAACACAGTAACTCATCATTAAGCCACCAGCTTTTTTTAAACTTTTTTTTCCTTATAAGAGTAATGCACATTTACCACCGGAATAAAAAAGGGCAGGCAAAGAGGACAAAAAAGATAGAGATCACTCATAGCTCAACAATGAGAAAGTGGCACTACTCATTTTCATTTAGAATTATAACTTTCCAAAGATTTTTCTATGTGTGTGATGTGTTTTGGCGTTGTTATTTTCAGAAAAATGGAATGTTATCATGCAAACTGCTTTCTTCAACTAACACATATTTTTAAACTATTAATTAAAGAGAAGGCTTTATAACCTTTAAAACTCTGTGAACAAAATTCTTTACAACATTGGCTTTACCTGTTTCTTTTAAAAAATAATGTTTTACAAGGGTGCCTGGTGGCTCAGTCAGTTAAGCGTCTGCCTTTGGCTCAGGTCATGATCCCAGGGCCCTGGGTTCAAGACCAACATCCAGCTTCCGACTCAGCAGTGAGCCTGCTTCTCCCTTTCTCTGTGCCCCTCTGCCCCCACTTGTACTCTCTTGCTTGTGCTCACTTCCTCTCAGAAATCTTTTAAAAAAATTAAAATTAAAAAAAATTTAAAATAATGATCTATAAAAGAGAAATGCTTAAGATTGCTAAATACTAACATAGGCATCATATTCATTATTCCAATCAACAAATATTTAGGGAATATTTATGTTTAATATTGTAAATACTGAAGAAATAAGGAGATTATCACAAACTCAATTTAAAAAAATTAACAAACAGGAGCACCTGGATGGCTCAGTGGGTTAAGCCTCTGCCTTTGGCTCAGGTCATGGTCTCAGGGTCCTAGGATTGAGCCCCGCATCGGGCTCTCTGCTCAGCAGGGAGCCTGTTTCTATCTCTCTGCCTGCCTCTCTGCTTACTTGTGATCTCTTTCTGTCAAATAAATAAATAAATAAATCTTTTAAAAAATTAACAAACACCAATGAGTATCAATGCAAAATTATGAATACCAATTTTAAGTATACAATACAGAGTAGGGTGTCCATAAAGTCTAAAAACAGAATAAAGACATCCCAGATGGCATTATATAAATAACATATGTTTCTAGACTATGGACACCCTGTATACTAAGGGATATTATAAAAACATGAAAGGTCAATATTAAGTAGATGCTTATTAAAAAACAACTTGAGATTCTGTCCTTGGTCTTGTCTATTATTTTTGGATGATGACATAAAGATATGCTTAACAAATTTGCAGATGACAGAAAGCTACGAGGCATGGCTAACCTAAAAAATTATCAAATTATGATTCAAAGTGATTTGGACAGGCAGCAACCTTGACCAAACTAGTATGGATAAATGTGAAGTCTTACCAATTAAATTCAGAAGAATCATCTAGAGGAGGGTAACCAGAGTGATAAAAGAAATGGAAAGCACGTCATGCAAGGTTTGGTTGGAAGTCATGCTGTCCAGTCTTTTGTATTGAAGGGCTGCTATGAAAATAGAATGAAGGAAGACCAGAGCATAGATTCTATGCCACAAAATATAAAGTGTGAAGTTATTAGGGCTCAAACTAAGCTGGCAGTAATGGGAATATAAAGGAAGTTGTAAATATAAAAGATACTGCTGAGTAAAAATTCAAGATCTTTAAATTCAAGTATTTAGAATGCCAATTATGTGCCAGGCACTATGTTGATACTAGAGGAACAGGGGAGACAAAAATCCAGTTAATCCAGTTAAGACTTAATCCTTAATCTTTTGTTTTTCAAGATCTAGCAGGGATAAGAGACTAATAGTTAAAATACAATGCCTGGGGGCACCTGGGTGGCTCAGTGGGTTAAAGCCGCTGCCTTCGGCTCCGGTCATGATCCCAGGGTCGTGGGATCGAGCCCCGCATCGGGCTCTCTGCTCTGCGGACAGCCTGCTTCCTCCTCTCTCTCTCTCTCTGCCTCTCTGCCTACTTGTGATTTCTGTCTGTCAAATAAATAAATAAATCTTTAAAAAAAAAAAATACACTGCCTGAAGTACTATATAAAGACATATAAAGTTCAATAGAGTGTGTATAGAAAATAATAAGCTGCTAGCCAAGGAAAGTGGTTTTTGAGCTAGATCTTTAAGTTCTTCAAGGTTGGATATGTAATTTAGAGTTTCTCAGGTAGCTCATGAAGAACATGGGATATGAAGGACAAGGAAAAGAAAATCATGCTTCCAAGCATAAAGTAACTGAGGTACGTTGAAACTACTAACAGAAATGCGGAACCTAAGAAATGGGTGGAGGGGGAAATGGAGGCAATAGATTATATATCATAAGTTAAAGAAATTTGGTATTAAAAAGAAAAGGAAAGGAACATGTGCAAGTTAATAATAACAGATCTGTTTTACATTTGGTTTGTTTTTAAGACTGGATAACTTATTTAGAATTAGAAGAAAATTCAGGGAAGGGTAAAACAGAAGACAGGAAGCCAGCAAAGTATGTCTGACAATAATAATGGGACTGAAATGAACTGGAGAGTACACCTACTTAAAGGTATTCAAATTAAAAAAAAATTTTTTTAAGATTTTTTATTTATTTATTTGACACAGAGAGAGACACAGTAAGAGAGGGAATACAAACAGGGGGAGTCGGAGAGGAAGAAGCAGGCTTCCCGCTGAGCAGAGAGCCCGATGCGGGGCTGGAACCCAGGGCCCTGGGATCATAACCTGAGCAGAAGGCAGGCGCCTAATGACTGAGCCACCCAGGCGCCCCTCAAAAAAATTTTTAAAGTTTATTTATGCTTGAAATTTGAAAGGTATTTACAACCTTAAATAAATCATATGAAACTTAGTAGGAGGCAGTGTGTAGACTAGTAAAAAGCACAGGTTTCTGGAACTCGACCGCTTAAGTTCAAATCCCTCTCCACCACTAATGTTTTGACCTTTGAGAAAGTTAAACTCAAGACCTCAATTGCCTCTTCTGTAAAATGGGAATAACAAGAGTACCTAGCTCAAGGAATTACCAGAATTAAGTAAGAGAACATACACAAAGTACTTAGATCAGTGCCTGGAAACTAACAAGTACTCAATAAATGTTAGCTACTTTTATCAGTATTCTTATTCTTTGGGGGTGGTGGTGTACCACGTGTATTAACCCCTAATTGGAAAGTGATTTGATTTTTGTGTGTTCTCAAAGAAGAGTTTTAAAAGCTTTCTCTTCCCAAAATGGTTAAAGTATTTAAAACCGTATCATCTCATAATCACCTCAAATTCCACATATTGTTTACTTTTTACTTCATTGCAAACAATATATTACAGCAAGAAAAAATTTTTTCTTAAGAAAACTTAAGGTAAAATAGTCCTGGATCAGCAATCTAGCCCTTGTTCCTAGCTTCTGTTCATATGTTCACACACATATCCATATACAGCTTTCGAAAGGTACAATGATAAACTGGGAAGAGTCCCATGAAGAAATTTTGATTAGTAATAGATACATACATGCCTTTTGAAAATTATTCACCACAAACACTTGAAAATATTAATTTCACTGTGATTCACTCATCTAACACAGTTTTACTGTGTGTTTAGTCCAGAGAAAGCAAGAGTGCTTCCAACTCCCCTGGGAGGACTGACATTGACATTGGATAGAAAAGGACAGGTAAAAGTTGAACAACAGAAGAGTATGCATATGTATAGTTGTACACCATGCCTAAGTACCACCAGAAGATTCTAACCGATTTCTTTTTTTTTTTTTTTAAGATTTTATTTATTTTTATTTAACAGACAGAAATCACAAGCAGGCAGAGAGGCAGGCAGAGAGAGAGAGAGCGGAGGAAGCAGGCTCCCTGGCTGAACAGAGAGCCCGATGCGGGGCTCGATCCCAGGACCCCGAGATCATGACCTGAGCCGAAGGCAGAGGCTTTAACCCACTGAGCCACCCAGGCGCCCCTCTAACCGATTTCTAAATAAACTTCTTGCTCAGGTAAAAGGCCAGTCAACAAAATTCACTGCATATCAACCACTATACTAAATTTCATGGAAAAAAAAGAACCTTAATCATCTTTCATTCTCTCCTTTTTACCTTGCAAGAGGTTGTGGAGGTTCTGACAGAGACATGTCACTACTGGAAGATGCACTTAGGGGACGTTCCTGTACTTTGTTTTCTTTGTCAGATTCTCCAGAAGGCTGATACCCTGGTCTGGTCTAGAAGAAAAGGACATCAAATTTACGTGACTCCTATCACAAAGATATACTAAGGGACTACATAACACAAACACTAAGTCACTTCAACTTTACAAAGATCATGAAATGTGGGGGCTTTTTCTCTTAAAATTGGTTCAAGAAATCCAACTAATACTAACTGCATAATTTCAAGTTTATAAAGCTCTTTTTTTTTTTTTACTTTATTTAAGCTTTATTTAAACATATGATGTAACCCCACCACCCTCACCCAACCCCTCTTCCCCCCACCCTATAAAGCTCTTTTTAAACCTCAGTTTTTTCACTTGGAAATACTAATAGCATTTACCTTCTCAGGGTTATGAGGATGTACTGAACCTCTAGCCTATAATGCCTTTAAAACAGTCCGTGGTACACAGTACATATTCAACATTATTCTTAAAAACAACAGCAATCCTCATAAAATTATCACATAAAGTAGGATATTCTCTAATTTCAGCACAGATCACAAAAATAGGCTTTTATTAACATAATCTAACTTTTTGCTCAGTAATACAATGAAAACTAGGCAAGGATTTAATAGCAGTGATGAGAGGAATAGAGATCAGCAATAGTCACTCTAGGAAATGCTAACTGAGCACTTGTTTTCAATCACGTTTATCCAATTACTCTCCAGATACAATAAATTTCATGAAAAGGTCAACATTATTACAAGGTTTGTCTGACCATATGCCTAAATATTAGGAATGACAGCAACGAAATGAGAAATAAGTTTTTCCTAATCATGAACGAGTTCCTTTCGCATTCCTGACACAACTATTACCTGTGTTTCCTGCGTAACATGGGGATGAGGCGGCTCTTCAAGCAAAGTCTTTTCTAGGAGCAGTTTGGAGTAAGTATCCTGTAGTCGCCTAGTTACTGATGGCTCAGAAGGAGGCACGTTTTTTACTTTAGTAAAGGCTTCTTTCTGTTTCCGATAGAGCTCCTGTAATCGTTTGTTCTTCTGCTCGGTGGCCTCCTTTTGAGCCTTCTTCTCTTCATTTTGCTTCCTCTTCCTTTCCTCCTGCTGTCTAACAATGTACTGTCGTACTTCATCTGTGTCATAGTGGCGCTTTTTGGAAATAACAGGGGGATCTTCATTAGCTGTTATTTTGTCAGGTTTTCTTTTTACGGGGCTGTGACTTCTAGGAGCTTGTACTGGGGCTGATGACTTCTGATTCTGTAACTCTCCTGTCTCTTGTCTTGCAGCCTGAACTGTAGAATCCAGCTGTAGGTCATCAAGAATTCCACGAATTTCAAGAGGTAAAAAATCCTTATTTAAGGCAGTATTTTCCTCCTGTTTATTATCTGGAAGAGATGGAGCTAATTTCTTTGTATTATTTTCAGACCGAGCTCTACTTCTCGAACGTTCTGAGTTTCGTGGAAGATGTCTATGTGAAACATCCAATCTTGTATCAGATTCTGCTCTTCCAATATGAGCCCCTGCAAAGTATGAACTGTTAGTGATGTACTAAAATCCTATATTCACTCCTAAGATTTACTGTGGTGAGAAAAAAATTAGAGAATTTCACCTTATCTTAAACTCAAATCAAATATCCTATGAAATTGTTTAAAGAATATTACAGCAGGAATCTTAAAAAAAAAAGAAAAAGAAAAAGAAAGGGACGCCTGGGTGGCTCAGTTGGTTAAGCGGCTGCCTTTGGCTCAGGTGATGATCCCAGCGTCCTGGGATCGAGTCCCACATCGGGCTCCTTGCTCGGCAGGGAGCCTGCTTCTCCTTCTGCCTCTGCCTGCCACTCTGTCTGCCTGTGCTCGTTTGCTCTCTCTCCCTCTCTTTCTGAAAAAAAATAAATAAAATCTTTAAAAAAAAAGAATATTACAGAAGGAAAGAAAAACATTTTTTAGAAGAGAATAATTTCAATCTTTGAAAAGGACTATACGTACACGGCATTTAAAAAAGGGATTTTAAATATTTCTGAAATAGAGAGCCCTTATTGTTGCCGTGAACATTTAACTATTATTAGAGAGTTACTATTTTTCTCCCATGCATATATTTGATGCAATATCTCTCTCCATCCCTAAACCCCTAAAACAGGTGTTTAAAAACCAACAATGTTAAGTTGCCACAACTCTCCAAAAAATAACAGAAATGAAATTAAATATATAGAAAAACAAATCATTTTATAATCTAAATGTCTGCTGATGTGGCTTAATTTTAAACTGAGAATGGGTGTGAGTTTATTTACAAGCTAGAGGAGAGTAAAGAAGAGTAAATGCAAAGTATGTATTGACTTCTATATGTACCTAATTATAGTTGTCATTGCATTTCTTTTTTTTTTAAGATTTTATTTATTTATTTGAACAGACAGAGATCACAAGTAGGCAGAGAGGCAGGCAGGGGGTGGGGGAAGCAGGCTCCCTGCTAAGCAGAGAGCCCAATGCAGGACCTGATCCCAGGACCCTTGACTGAGATCACAACCTGAGCTGAAGGCAGAGGCTTTAACCCTCTGAGCCACTTAGGTGCCCCTGTAATTGCATTTCTTACTGAATCCATTCTAGAAGCTCAAATTAATTGAAGCAAATTTTATTACTGGAAAGGAAAGCTGGCCTGTAGGTATTTGCATTTCATTTCTGAAAATTAGTGTTCACGAAAAAAGTAACTAGTTATTTCAAAGAACATTTAAGATACTTCAAAAAAGAGAAAAGCAATGCACTTGAGGGTCAAACCAAAGAGTTGTAGACCCTAGATCAAATTTTGCCACCCACTTAATGTAAATACTCTTGAGAAAAATCACTTCTCTCTTGGGGCCTGCTTCCTAATCTGTCAAATAGAAAAACCTAATATTGTGAATGTGTGCCTATGCTGGTGTATACAGGGATAAGACAGATTGGACTTAATTCCCTTAAGGTCTCTAAAAGTCTAAGAAAATCTAATTAAATGATGCTTTTCTATTCCCATGGCAGCTAAATGTAATTAATATAACAAACAGAACTCTTAATAAAAGTCGCCGTAACATCTATACATGGAAATTATCCATAGACAGGCTCAACAGAACATTTCTTCTTTTATAGGCTGCATCCACAATTATAAACCAAATTCTTTTTTTTTAATAAACCAAATTCTTAGGCATTCTCAAAAGAGTACTTTCACCTCTTCCAAGTAAGTTACACAAGGATTTTTTAATCGCTCTTCTCAATAATTTTAAATACTGAAACAATTTAATAATTTAATTACTCACCAGATTTAGCGGTTCTTTCTCTTCCGCTTCTGTCACTTGATGCTGTTCTTCGCTCCTTTTGCTCCACTCTGGGTGCAGGCCCCAGGATCTTCTTTACTAGTTTTTGTCCATCTCGCCAAGAGGACGTACTTATCAGACGACTGCTACCTAAAAAATGATATATACATAGTGGGTTGAATTTAAAACTTCAAAATTATCTCTAACAAATTTATCTAGTCAACCATATAGGTTTTGTAATTCATTTTATGCTTATCTTATGCCAAAGTCAAATGGTTTACAATCTAATTTTTAACACAATGTCCCGAAAATCAAATATCAGTTTGTTTAAATCTTGATTTATCCACACATCTCAAATAAGTGTAAAATGCTTTGAGAGTTAAATACCAAATATTAACAACTCCCAAAACCTCAAGTAAAGCACTGAATCCAACAGTTTGGGCACAGAACAAAAGTATGTCTTAATTGTAGTAAGGGTTTGGTTTACCAACTGTACCATTTTACATAGTAAAATGCACATTTGCTTAATGAACAAATGACTTAATCTAAGCATAGGAAAAAAATCTGAAGAAACATGTAACAGTTAACAATGATAACCTCTGAAGAGGATAGTATTACAGGGAATTTCACATTATATTTTATAGATACCAGAACTACATATTACCTTTTTATCATAAAACAATGATACTCAAAAAGCAAGTATCATCATTTTAAATTGCCCTCTTTATAAAAGTTCATAAAAATAAAAGGATGGTCCAATAAATACAGCTGTTGACTAAGAGAGAAACTTTTCGCTTATTACTTTCAGATTGTTAAAAAACTAAAATTAGACCATCATACTCCAACACAGGTGGAGTACTGTGTGGCTACTTTAAATTAAAATTTCCATAAGAAATTAGAAAAATGTTCTTGTGGTAAGACGCTAAGAGAAAAAGATAAAATGTTATGACTATAACGATTACGATCACCTATTATGATTTTAAAACTACTGTAAGGAAATAACAAAATACTAGTACTTTAAGTGAGGATAGTGGTTTTCTCTGTTTTCTTCTATTTTTCAAGCTTTCTAAGATGCTGTTTTATTGCCTTTATAACAAAAGACATCCTATTTAGAGTTATTTTTAAAAGTCTTCAATTTGTTGCCTGCGCACCTGGCTGGCTCAGTCTGTTAAGCATCTGCCTTCCGCTCAGGTCATGATCCCAGGGTCCTGAGTCCCCCATCAGGCTCCCTGCTCAGCAGGGAGTCTCCTTCTCCTTCTCCCTCTCCCTACCACCCACTCCCTGCTTCTGTGCACTCTCTCTCTCCCTCTAAAATAAATAAAATCTTTTTTTAAAAAAATAAAAAGACTTCAATTTAAAAGTTTAAGTGAAAGTACAGTTTTAATGAAAACATCCCATATAAAGAAACATGAATCACAAATCTGTGTGTGCTATTTACTTTGTTTCTGCACCTTGTTATTAACCTTAAATGATCTATTTAAAATATTTAAATGGCTTTAAGTCTATTGCTGAATCTGTTTACAAGAAACTTTATGTTCTTAAGCAAAATGAGAGAACAGGCTTCTCTTCGATTGCAGCTTAATTTTCTGAATCAAAAGCAAGCAACCATGAATATACTGGGTGGTTATTTATAAATGCTGGCTTCTGAATATGCTCTGTGATTATTTCTAAATCCTGGCTTTCTGGAATAGTCTCATGCAGTCACTGGTAGAAAAAGAGGACTTTCAGTATAAATAAGCTATTAATACAGTTTTAGCACACTTAATGACTGTCTCTCAGTTACTACACAGTACATACATGGGAATTAGCCTACCACAAAACTGGATAAATACAATACAAGATCACTATTTATAAGTTACAGTGGTCTCAATGCTTCATTTCAAACTATGCCCCTGGCAAGAATATCAAATAATACATGAAAAATAACACTTTGTCATATTTTTTTCATATAAAAACTAGTTTATATTCCAATAACTCATGTTCTTATAAAATTTTATTTTTGGAGGTGCCTGAGTTGCTCAGTCACTCAAGCCTTTGGTTCAGATCATGATCTCAGGGTCCTGGGATCAAGTCCCACATTGCACTCCCTGCTCAGCAAGGAGTTTGCTTTTCTCTCTCTCTGCTTTGCCTCTCCTCCCCACTCATGCTCTCTCCCTCTCCCTCTCTTTCTCAAATGAATAAATAAAATCTTTCTAAAAAATTTGTATTTTTTATTTGTATGTCATTCTGACATCTAGAGTTAATAATGGCTGTCACAAAATATGTTATTTGACATTCTAAAGATTAGTCTATGATCAGAAAAACAAGTGCCTGGTTAAAAACCAGTGTCCCATTACTCCTGCTCCGTGTTCCCATAGACTTTATAAAGTCACCATGATACATTTATTACATTTCATTATAGATGTATTTACTGTTTTCCTGACAAGATTGTAAGTTCCAAGAAGGCAGGGGCCACATGTATGCTGCTTAGTACTGTATGGCCCACGCTTAGTATAGCAAAATGCTTCACATATAGCAAGTGCTCACTAATATCTTGATGATGAATGAATGTAAGAATCATTGATTCTGAATGTCTCCAAAATGAAAGTGATGAATTCCGAACTTCTACCACTCTTTCAGCCCAAATTATCCACTAACATGAATAGGGCAGCTAAATAACCCTTTTCAGGATAACCAGAAATAATAATTATTATTAATGGAATCAGACCTAACACCTGAGTGCTTACCAGGTGTCAAATACTGAGTTCCTTTAGGTATTAACTATTTTAGTTTTCACAACAACCCTGTGAGAGAAGTACTATTGCTTTCCCATTTTACATAGGTGGGGGAACCAAGGGACAATAAAATTCACGAACTCACCAAAGGAACAAAGCTAGATATGATATGACTAGGCTCTAAATCCAGGCAACCTGAATTGGGCCTGGAGTGTTAATCACTATGAAACTAAAGAATTCTCTTTTTCCCTGTCCTGGTCTATTTAGAGTCTGGCCTGACCACTATTCGTGTGGGCTGCCATGCTTCTCTTCTGCAACATTTATTATCTTATGAGAATAAGTGAAGGGACTTAGTGACAGTTATAAGCAATCCCATTATATATAAAAGTTCACTAAACAAAAATCATTATCTTTAATCCAGTTATTTTCTATTAAAAATAATGATACAAAAATGGGGGCACGAGATGTGTTCAGTATCATGGTGAACATAAGGTTTCATGGGTAAATGCAGACATGAAAAGTTATCAAACTAACATTCTAACTATGTGCATCTTATTTTATGTCAGTTATACCTCAATAAAACACATATACAAAATTATGATACATAAAATGTACTGAATTTTTCTATGTGCCATTTGGTTGACAAACAATTATTTGCATATAGGATGCCATTTCAGCATTATGTAATTTTAGGGTGGACATGATATTGAGAAAACTAACCTGTTTTGCCTTCTGGACTTGATAACTGTGTTACCTTTTGGACTTTTCGTACTGGCTTAACCACTTTCTTCTCTTTACTTTTTTCAGCAGGTTTCTCTTTCATAGAGATATCATCTGAAAAGCAGAAACACTTAGAGTAAATACTTTAATGATTCCTACCTACCCACTCATCCTCTCCCCAGTAGGAAAAATCAGTATAAAGTATATGATTCAGGTAGGGAGGAAAAAACCTTCACTGAGGCTATTTCTGTGACCCATAAGCCACCAATGCCAACTCCTTAAATGGAAGGGTCTAAAGATTACCACTACCCACACTACTAAGTTCTAATTCTTTATTTTTTGTTTTTCATTTCTGTTTTGTCTTGTTTTATTTTCAGAAAACCCTCGAGAAATTTACCTCATTTTCATGAACTGGAAAAAGCTATAAAAGTAATGCTTTCCAAGCCAGGATCATATCATTTATACTCTCACAGGTGAGCACTTTCACAGATTCCTATTTCACTTAAAAATTCCTATGTAGGGGCACCCAGGTGGCTCAGGGGGTTAAAGCCTCTGCCTTTGGCTCAGGTCATGGTCTTGGGGTCCTTGGATCGAGCCTTGCATTGGGCTCTCTGCTTAGCGGGGAGCCTGTTTCCCCCCTTCCCCTCTACCTACTTGTGATCTCTGTTTGTCAAATAAATAAAAATAAAAACCTTTAAAAAAAAATAATTCCTATGTAACGGAGATATTCATGAACTTCTAGAATGAAACTTTATAAAATGCTCAATGTAATATTCCCAAATAATGCTAAGGTATTTCACACAGAAATTACTAGCCACTAATTTTTTAAATTCCAACCTAGGGGAAGAGACTAGCTATATATATAAACTTAAAAATCAACCTCAATTACAGATCTGAAGAAGCGTAAACTTAAAATACATATAGAGCTCTGCATTCTGGACAACGTAGAAGTGTGAGTAAAAGCACTAAAGTGGGTGCATATCTGAGAAACAGCAAGCTGGCCAGTGTGAGTAAAATGAACAGAGAAAAGTAGAAAGAACTAGAGTCCAAGACATAACTGAGGGCCAGATTGTATTGGGCTTTACAAGTCATCCTAAAAACTTCAGGTTTTACCTAAGAATGAGATTAAGAGGTTTTTGGAAGTTTGGGGGCAACAGAGTGATATGATCTAAATTAAATTTTAACAAGCTTACTCTAGCAGCTGTGATGAGAACAGATGAATTAGGACAAGGAGAAGCAGAAGACCAGTGAGAAGGCTACTATAATAATCATGCAAGAGACTCATGGTGGCTTAGACCTAGGGAGTAGTGACAGAGGTGGGAAAAGTGGTTATATTTTTAGATATATTTCAATAATATGAAATATAAGGTCTGTGAAAAATATGGGAGTCAAGGATAACTCAAGATTTGGGTCCTATCCCCCTGACACTAATATATGTTAACTAACTGAATTTAAATTAAAAAAAAAAAAAAAGACTTGGGGCCTAACCAAATGGAAAAATAAGATGGAAGGACTACCAGAGAAGTGGGTTTAAGGGGTAAATCATGACCCCATTTAGTTAGCTCCACTTTAAATAAAGTTTGAGAAACCCATTATACAACCAAAGGGAGATGGGGAGTTAGCAGGTGGAGCAACAGAGTTCAGAGAACTCTAGGCTAGAGACATATATTTAAGAATCATTGACAACAGGGGCACCTGGGTGGCTCAGTGGGTTAAGCCTTTGCCTTCGGCTCAGGTCATGATCCCAGGGTCCTGGGATCCAGTCTCACATTGGGCTCTCTGCTAAGCAGGGAGACTGCTTCCCTCCCTCTCTCTCTGCCTGTCTCTCTGCCTACTTGTGACCTCTGTCTGTCAAATAAATAAATAAAATTTAAAAAAAAAAAAAAAAGAATCATCGACAACAGAAAATATTTAAAGCTCTGAGACTAGATGAGCTTGCCTACTGTGGATGTAAATAAGTATCAGTAGTAGTAGTAGCAGTAGTAGAAGGAGAAGTAGGAGAAAAAGAAGAAGAAAAAGAGAGAGAGGGGAAGAGAAAAGGAAAGAGGAAAAAAGGACAGATCCAAGTACTGAGACCAAGGCATGGCTATGATTAGATATTAGGGAGTTGATTTGGGGGGCTGAAAAGCAGCACCCAGACTCAGAAGGAAAACCAAACATTTAAGGTATTCTAGATGTCAAGTAAAAAGTTTCAAGAAAGAAGTGACTGATCATGTCTAATGTTGCAGAGAGATCAAGATGCAACTGAGAATTGAACACTGGATTTAGCAATGCAGAAGTCACTGATGATCCTAAAATTAGCAGTCCACAGAGAAGCTGTAACAAAGACCCAATAGAAAGGATTCAAGAGTGAAAGGGAGGAAAAACCTGGAAACAATGAGTATAAAGCAAATTTTGGAAGTTGTGTTGTAAATAGGAGAGAAACACAATAACTGAAGAGAGCAGGGCCAAAACAAGGGTTCATTTATGATGGCTGAGATAACAGCATGTTATCAAACAGTGTGTTGATGGGCATGACCTTGTAGAGAAGGAAAACTTGATGATGTAAAAGAAAGGAAATAAGGACAAAGTAATGTCCTTAAATACACAAGAGTAAATGGAATCTAAAACACAAATACACAAGAGTAAATGGAATCTAAAACACAAATAGATGGGTCAGTCCTAGCCAAAAGAACAGAGAGGGTTCAACCACAATGAGAGAGAAGGTAGTCCTTTTTTTTAAGCAGGTTCTACGCCCAGCATGGACCCCAAAGTGGGGCTCAAACCCACAACTCTGAGCTCATGACCTGAGCCAGATCAAGAGTCGGACGCTTAACTGGCTGAGCCCCCCAGGCACCCGAAAAGGCAGTCTTAATAGACCTCTTAAAGAATTCTTTGGTGTAGGGGCGCCTGGGTGGCACAGTGGGTTAAAGCCTCTGCCTTCAGCTCAGGTCATGATCTTAGGGTCCTGGGATCGAGCCCCACATCGGGCTCTCTGCTCAGTGAGGAGCCTGCTTCCTCCTCTCTCTCTGCCTACTTGTGATCTCTGTCAAATGAATAAAT
>ML105129.1:16468-31347 GCA_003697995.1 Taxidea taxus jeffersonii | reverse complement strand
AAAATATACAGTTCAATGGCTTTTAGTACATTCACAAAATTATGGACCTATCCCCACTATCTAATTTCCTGCACCCATTAGTAGCCACTCCTTCATGCCTCTCTTCCCTGGCAACCACTAGTCTACCTTCATGGATTTACCTATTCTGGACATGTCGCACAAACAGAGTCATACAATGTGGCCTTTTGTGTCTGCCTTCTTTCGCTTAACATAATGTTTTCATTGACTGTGTAACATGTATCAAAGCTTTATTCCTTTTTATTACTCAGTGATATTCCATTGTATAATATACAAACACTGTTTATCCACTGATCAGCTGGTGGACCCTCTAACTGCTTCTAGTATTAACAATATTGCTATGAACATTCATGGACAGGTTTTCCAGTGGACGTATGTTTTCAACTCTCTTGGATACTATACCTAGGAGTGGAATTGCTGGGTCATATGGTAACTCCGTGTTTAACTTTTTGAGGACGGTCAAACCATTTTCTAAAGGGGCTACACCATCTGACATTCTCATCAGCAATGTACGAGGGTTCCAGTTTCTCCACATCCTTATCAACACTTGTTATTGTCTCTTGTTTTTATAAGAGGACCCTAGTGGTTGTGAGTGGTATCTCACTGTGGTTTTGATTTGTGTTTCCCTAATAACAAATGGTGTTGAGCAGCTGCATAAGCTTTTTAAAGTATGCATAATTAGCTGCCACATAATGTACTGACAAATACTGTTTGAAAAAAGCAAGCTTCAGTGATTGTTCAAAAAGATTAGAAATGGAGAAGCACTAAATTAAATGATAAGTGAATGCCATTCATAAATTATGGACTTCAGAGACAGAACTACTCTTCTCAGGGCTAAGAAAGAGATAACACTAATTCTTCCTTTGAAGATGGACATTAATTGCTACTATCTGTCTGATTTTGCCTGTAGCTGGACAAACAGACAAGCTGCTATCTACACAAGCAAAACACGCCCAAAGTATGGAAAACAGGTCTTGAACACACTTATTCAATTTCTCAACAAACATTTCACATGTGCTATTTCCTAGGGATTAATATTCTGACTTCCTACTTTGAATTTATCTCTACTCTTTAAGAAAAACACTTAACTTGGAATGTTATTTTATAAAATAATAAAATAATGAACATGGATGATAACCAGAGTAGTATTTATGTTTTCAGATGGGCTTAACTTACCAAGGAATTGGCAGCTAATGAATATTTGTAAAATTAAATCAATATATATTGATTGATATATATATCAATATTGATATATCAATATATATTGATAAATAACTAGATTGGAGTCAGAAATTGGTAAAAGCACTCTAGAAGTGTCAAATAAAATGTACTAAATTGATTGCATGTCTAATAGAAATTCATCTATTCAGCTTTTAGGCACAATAGCATAAGCTTAATTTCACCTGACATTTGTGGCAAGGGGCACATTATCATGCCTATACAAGGAAAAACTTTATAAATGTACTGTCCAGTCTGTCGCAAGTGACAGTCTGTAATAAGAAAATATGGCAACCCCATGCCAATCTCTCTCTCAACTTTTCATCACTATTACCCCCAACTCATGTCTCTACATTCAACTCTTTTTTTCTTTTCTCCTCTTAAGAAAACATTTATCTCTATGGGAGCCTTTCTTTGTATCCGCATCTTTACTTATAAATTAACTTGAAGAAGCTTTCAAAATCTACAACAGTTTCTTTTTCTGTAGTCCCCCCCCTTACACTTTCCACAGTTTCCATTACCCAGTGTCACCCATGGTGCAGGATCAGGTGACCCTCGCACTGTCAGAAGGCCAAGAGTAGTGGCCTAATGCTACGTCACAGTGCCCATGTCACTCACTTCATCTCCTCACACAGGCCTGCTGTAACCTCACAGCATCACAAGAAGGGACAGGACAGTATATAACTTTTATTACAGTGCATTGTTAAAATTGTTCTATTTTATAATTAGCTATTATTGTTAATATATTACTGTATCTAATTTCTAAATTGAACTTTATCAGAGGCATGTATGTGTAGGGAAAAAAGTAGTATTTATACATTTCAGTACTATCTAATTTCAGGCATCCACTGAAGATCTTGACATGTATCCCCCAAGAATGGGGGGGGGACCTACTATATTTCCATTCTTTGTCCTCTTTTTTTCTTACTAGCTGAATTTATTGAATAGAATAAAAGAGTTACCATACATTTATGTTCAAGACACTATACTAGGCTCTGAAATAAAGTAAGGATGACCAATATAAGGTCTTAAACTTCATGGACATTCAGACCAGGAAGAAAAATGTATGCAAAAAACTTAAGTATATTAAAAAAAAAATCACATAAACACTGTTTGTGTTCACTACCTCAAGTTTTAAAGCAGAATCAGAGAACACTTTCTATGTCTTTAAATAAAGAAAAAACATACATGGAAAACCAAAGTTTAGAATAGGCTTAGTATTCTAACAACGGTATAAAAAAAAAGAAAGAAAATAAACACACACACACTGTTTGTGTATGCAAAAATTATCTCTAGAAGGATATATAAATTGTTAACACAAGTAATCTCCAGAAAGGAAACCAGATAGTTGGAGCACAAGAGGTTTTCAAGGTACAACCTTTTCATCTTTTGAGTTATGAACCAAATGAATTTATTATGTATTTGAACAAATGAAATTAAAATGTCATTTAGAATACAGCATATTAAGATCCTTTTAGTTTACACTGCCAAAAAGTTGACAAAAAGTAGTTTTTCATTTCATTCACAGCAATAAATCCGTTGCTCAGGACACTGGAAACTATGTTGCTACAATTTCTCAAATGTATGCTACATTTCATAAATTAGCCCCCCAAAAATTCTATTTGTAAAATATTTTAATACAAAAACTAACAGGTTAAAAAATTAGTAAGTCAAAGGCATATGGGCAATCCAGTTACCAACTCAAAGGAAATTAAGATTTTAAGATTTTCATTCCAGTTCTTAGGGTTGTGTTTTATTCTGTTTTTCATTTTTACATTTTTATAAATTATTAAATAAAATATGGATTTAAGTTGACCATCTTAATTTTCCCAAAGTGGAATAACTTTTGGAATTTCAGAACTTTGATTTCTAGAATAAACACACCTTAACTGTACAATCTTCATTTAATGGATCTGACATTAGTGTAGCAAGAGTTCTGGATAATCACTACCTCAGAACCAACAAGAACATTCTGACCCCACCATTAGCTATTTGCTCTGTTAACAGAGGACAATTACTATATGGTACACGAATGACTAGAAGGATACGAAGTAATTTAATTAATAATATATTAGATCAATCCTGGATAACAGAGCAAGTTTTCAGTATTCTAAAAGTAACTGCTCACAACTTTATCACAAATTAGCAAGAATAAAATGCAAATTACCCATCTTTCACCTAATTCACAATATCACTAGCAAAACATGATAAACAACACAAAATAAGCAGGTAATTGCTCTAACTGTACTTATAAAATTTCTTCTGGAGAAAAAGACTAAAACACCTTAGGATTATAAAGAACTGCCAAGCTGGTCAGAGAAAAGTTAGACTTGGTAGAAAAATACAAAACAAAATTAACTATAGCAAAAACTGTCCTAGTTTGTTAACAACTTAAAACTAAAAGGAAAGAATGAATCTTGACAATATTTTAGTCTTTATATACTTATCTAGAAGAACTGAACTTTGAGAAGTATCCACTTAGCAGAAGTCTTAATGACAAAAGTCTAACAGAGACTAATCTGGTCAATTAATAAACTCCTTATATTAAAAACTTTAAATGAACAACCCTGAAAATAATTTCAGAAACATAAAAATTCAAACTCCTTAAAACCACCATATATAAAAACTTCAGTTGCCTACAAACCAGAAATTCTCTTGGAAAAGCATTTTCTCAATGAAAATTTATCTATATTCACATAAATCTGATTTATTTTTAAAATAGTTTTTAGGTATAAATCTGATGTAAATATTTCTCAAACATGGGTGGCAAACAGTTACTATCAAACCTCAAAGCTTAAAGCAACAACAGGATCAAAGTATCAGTGCCAAAATATTCTGTAACCAATATAACTGGAATTGAGTAAATTATCTTTTAAGTATTTACTTTTGAAAGAATTTCTAACAGCAATCCAAATATAATGGCAGAATAAGAGTAATATACTTCCAGGTCTCTGAAAATGGTACTAATTATTATTTTCTCTTTTGTTCAACTTATTAACTGTTCAGATAGGGGTTCTTAACCTGTAAGAATCTCCTGATGGACTTGTTAAAAATTCCAGTTCTGAACTCTATACCCAGAAATTCTGATTCAGGTCCAGTGTAGCATCCAGGAATCTGCATTTTTAACCTGTACTCTGAATTGATTTCTTAAGCATTTGAGAATCACACACTGTTCTAAAGATAATCCTCTCTACTCAAATATATCCTAGGGAGAAAGGGAGACAAGACGGCAAGAAGACAGAAAGACACAAAGACTGATTACAAACCTTTATATGTTGGAGCAGGTGGTGCTGTTGCCACTTTCCTGACTTTTGCTGTCACTGAGTTATCAACATTAACAACCATTACTGGATGGTCAATATGACCCAGATTCTGGCCACGGCCACTTGTTTCTTCTGAGTGTTCCCACTGTTTTCTAATTCGCTCCTTGAGTTTTTCCAATTTGATATCATGTTGTCGCTGCTTTAAGATATCTAACCTTTGGGAATTAGAAGTACTAGTAGAAGACGGAGAAGAGTCAGTTATCCGTAACACTTTTGGATCAACATCATGGCCCATGTTACTTACAGAAGCCTTCTCATTTCCTTTTGTTCTAGTAGGATTTTCTTCCTCAGTTCTCACAGGAGCTGCCATCTTAATCAAACATTCAGAATTTTGCAATGCATCAACTGCTGGTCGATCATTTAAAAACCTAACCACTGTATCATTGATGACAGATGACTGGGAGCTCTCAAAATCACAGCAATGTATATTCCGTTCTTCTCGATTGCATACCAGCCGATTCCTGTTCTCAGGCTTTTCTTCATTAACATCCACACAATATACATGCTTTGACTCTAGAAGGCTAGGATTTATACTGGGAGTTGTACCATGGATTTCCCTATTATTAAGAAATAATCAGTTTTGAATAAAGATTTCAAAAACCAAACTGAACCAGTCATACAAACTGAAGGGAAAACTCTAAGCTAACACTAGAGACCCCAAAAATGTTTTGGAATTCCAATAGGTTAAATAACAAAATAACCATTACTAATATTAAGACTCAATGTTTAAAAAAAAAAAAAAGACTCAATGTTTAATGCCCCTCTATCAAGTTAGATGGCAAATAACCTAAATCATTAATCTCCATATTATAAATTAAGAAATACACAAAAGATGTATGGAGAGATTTCCTTAAGAAATCCTAGAAAATAGGATTACAATTTGACTTTGGATATTCAATGGACATCTGTTACCAAAATATATATTTGATTTCTCTATGGACTCTTTTTGTTTCTCTATGAAATCTTAAATACAGGGAAAATTTTTCTCAAATTTTGTATTTGTAACTTTTAAATGATGTACCAAATTAACAAACAGACTGCAAGTAGAAGTAAAGTGGAGGTATAATAAATATTTTCCTCCAAATAAATGTAGTTAGTAAAGTTAAGCGTCTCTGAACAACAGAACACTTTTTTTGGTAGCTTCAAACCACGTAAAGCACATCTAGGAATTGTAGAATAAGCAAAAACTCGGCATTGCCAAAGTACATACCACAAAGTCAATATTCTCTACTTATAAAAACATTAGCAAAAGTCTTCCTCCGGAGGTTATTTTTATTTTATTCTATTTATTTGTATTTATTTATTTATTTATATTTTATTTATATGATCATTCTAATAAGATATTTTAGAAACAGAAATAGTTTATTAAAAGGGAAGTTAACGAAGACAAGTCTCAGCAGTAAGAAGAGCACATGATTTATGAAAAAATACCCAAGAAAATTATGAAAGTGAACATAACAATCTGGATCTACAATGTCTGAAAGAGTAGACATTAGCCCATATGTGTGAATACTTGAAATGTGGTTAGCCCAAATGGGGATATGCTACAATGTAAATTACATACTAGATTCTAAAGACTTAGAATGACAACAAAAAAAGAATATAAAATGTCTTCATGTGTCTAGGTATGGGACTACTAAAAAAGTTAAATATGTATGGCTCACATTAACAATTCTATTATATACCACTGATCTGGATGTTTCATGTAAAGCCATAAAACTCTAAATACCACAAAAATTCTTAAAGCCATAATTCTGTTATAGCATAATATGATAATCACAGCTATTGTGAGTCTGTGAGTATGTGCATTTTTCTAAGGAGATAGTCTACAGTTTCCATCAAATTCTCATTGGAATCCATGACCCAAAAACCATTAGACCCAGTTCTGAATGGTTGATTATTAAACAAGATGGCGACTGAGAACTGAGTCCTGTAGCTTCCACTAGAGATCAAGACTAAATTCAGTTATCTGCACTACCATTACCAGACCATAATAATTCATAGTTAAAATGATTTAGGTATAAAATCAGCACCTGTAAAGAATAAAATAAAGCACAAAAAGGTAGTTTACATATCATGTCACAATCTTAAAAAGGGAAGGACAGGGACGCCTGGGTGGCTCAGTTGGTTAAGCGGCTGCCTTCGGCTCAGGTCATGATCCCAGCATCCTGGGATCAAGTCCCGCATCGGGCTCCTTGCTCAGCGGGGAGCCTGCTTCTCCCTCTGCCTCTGCCTGCCTCTCTTGTCTGCCTGTGCTTGATCTCTCTCTCTCTAAGAAATAAATAAATAAAATCATTAAAAAAAAAAAGGGAAGGACAGTTGAACCTGAACCACTAAAAAAAAAAAAAAGTACTTTCACCATCTTTCATTAACTCATTCATTAAATATTTACTGAATCCATATACGGGTGTTTATTATACAATTCTTTCAACTTTTCTGTAAGTATGAAAAGTTTCATAATAAATGTTATGGAAAATAATTATGGAATACTTAATAAAAGACAGGCACTGAGCTAATGTTTTAAGATTAAGACAGATTTACAGCTTTACATAAGCTAATGTAATACAAGCAAAATATAACGCAACATGAAAATGCTTTAACAGAGGAAGTTATATAGTATTACAAGAGCACACAGGAAGGATTAAATAGGCTGTGGGAACGGAATGGGATAAAAACAGATCCAGCAATGCTACATTCAGAAGATGCTAACAATGAGTCTTAAGTGATAGAGTCAGAGCCAGATGAAGGATGTGCCTTTCACACTATCCTATGGGTATTTCTTTAAATCCTAAAAGATGTATAGTTTACAAAATATTAAATATCAAGTAGTATTCTTTGCAGGAAGAACACCAGAATATGAACCAAGAATAATTTATAGTTTCAATTCTGATGGTGATTATGTTTCTAGGCAACTTGCTTAATATTTGTGTGGCTGAAGACTTCTGAACTCTGATTATTTTTCACGTTTTTTTCTTTCTCCTTTGACTAAACTATGAACTTTTACCCAGATTAATTCCCTGGTCTTCTCTCTATATCTTCTTCACAATTTTTATCACTTCAACACTTGTGAAAATTCTCCAAAACTCCCAAATTCCCAGCTCTGACCTTTCCACACACATTACTGTTCAAATTTTCAAATGCCTACTGAATATTTTCACCTAGATATTTCAAAATTATATCAAATCAAATACTGATATTATAAACTCATGATCTATCTCCATCTCCCAAATTCTTTATCTCAAATTTAGAGTACAAATATATATCCAGCATCATGAAACTCCTCGACTTACTGACATTTTATAACACTAAAAATGTTAATAAATGAAGCAAAATATAAGGTCCAGTGTTTATTACTTAATATTATTTGCTATACTGAGAGCATTAACACATATTTTATAACATTAGTAAAATGTTCCTCAAATAGGGGCGCCTGGGTGGCTCAGTGGGTTAAGGCCTCTCTGCCTTCGGCTCGGATCATGATCTCAGGGTCCTGGGATTGAGCCCCGCATCAGGCTCTCTGCTCATCAGGGAGCCTGCTTCCTCTCTCTCTGCCTGCCTCTCTGCCTACTTGTGATCTCTGTCTGTCAAATAAATAAAATCTTAAAAAAAAAAGTTCCTCAAATATAAAATTCTATCATTTTATCTATTGAAAATTCTAAATCCTCAGCTAACAAAAGTATTGATATTATTCATACTATCAAAATTCATACATCAATCCTGAACATCTGACAATAAATTGCTGAGGGGAGCCACAAACAACAAAGTGAAACAATAAACCAGCTCACGTTCTCACTAGGAAAGAAATTTTAGGTAACTGATTAATGGTACCAAAACAAAAAAAAGAAGAAGAAGAAAACTTAAGCTATAAAAAGGCCATTACGCACAACACCTAATCTGAGATATTAAGAAAAAAAAATCCGTACTTCCAGAGACTGAATAATCTGTCTATAGGAAACATATATATACATATATATTACAATGGTGGTAGCCTGGGCCACTACTTCTTCCCCCCAAATATTTAATCTGTAAAAGAGTAGAAAGTCAGTATTTCATAATAGAAAAGATTTTTGCTTTATCTTTTTAGAAAATGAAAAAGGTAGTAATACTAGAGCCAGAATACTATGAAAAACTCAGAAAATAAACCACAATCCTTTTGTAAATATTACAGGCTAATCCTATTTGATAATTTGTTTTTAATCACTAACCTGTAAGAAACCAAAGGTTCACGAAACTCCACACGGTTATTTTTCTTTACGTTACTCTCCAGGGTGGTAACTCTGAGAGGACTCCGAGATTTCTCTTTTCGTGATTTAGAAGATTTAGAGGTTGGAGCATTAGCCCAAGAATCATCCAGGTATCTGCCATCTGAAGAAAAAGAAAATCTGTAAGAACATACAACTGCCTCTGAATTTGACTAGTATTTGTGAAAATAACAGGTATCTATCATTTCTGGCATCTCTAGTTGGATATTATATAAGTAGGTGGGAAACATTCAGGTTAAATTATTATAGTAACTCAATCTATAAAGAAAAAACTATTCTGAACAAACTATGAAAAACTCCACATATAAAATTATTTTTTGTTAAAGGTTGTCACTCACTTAAAGAATTATCAAGTAAAACCTGCCAGACTCACAGGTTAAAAACAAAAAAATTAGTTTTAGTGTAAAGTACTAACCTCTAGGTTTTAGCCCACTAATTAAGGAACTAATTAAGGTAATCAAAGAAAGTATTTGCATTTTGTCAATTTATGACATTATCTGTTAGATATTCCAATTATGATTTAAAACCCCCTAAAAATATGTAAAATTCACTAAGTCAACTAAATCTCAAAGTTGATAGACCTGTGAATTTAAAAAAAAAAACACACAATTTCAAATACTTAAAATCAAATTCTCATCACTAAAAACCAATGAAAAGTCACTGTCAAAAGTGGTGTAGTAATGCTAAAGTCCCTGATGAAAAGATGGTGGAGAGGCACGTGGGTGGCTCAGTCGTTGAGAGTGTGCCTTCAGTTCAGGTCATGATCCCACCACAGTCCTGGGATCGAGCCCCATATCGGGCTCCCTGCTCAGCAGGAAACCTGCCTCTCCCTCTCTCACCGTGCCCCACCCTGCCTTGCTTGTGTTCCCTCTCCCGCTGTCTTGCTCTCTGTCAAATAAATAAAATCTTTAAAAAAAAGAAAGAAAGAAAGAAAGAAAGAAAAGATGGTGAAAACATGGGGCACCTGGGTGGTTCAGTCAGTTAAGCATCCGAGTCTTGATTTCAGCTCAGGTCACGATCTCAGGATTGTGAGATCAAGCCCCATAATGGGCTCGGTGCTTGAGATTCTCTCCCTCTGCCTCTGCCCCTCCCTCTGCTCATTCTCACTCTCTAAATAAACTTAAAAATCTTAAAAAAAGAAAGATGTGAAAACATCATCTACAGTCACTGAACATGATGTTGCTTCGTAACTACTCAGTACCAAAGACAAAAAAACCTCAATGTTGATGAGGTATCATCTCCGATAAAAAAGCTAGCAAATATGAGGGACTATAAAAAGAAATTAAACTGAAACAAAACTAACATCAATATTTGTATCTTTGGAAGTAACTTTATACATACCTTTTCTACTTATTTTTCGCGTAGCACTTGCTGAAGATCTCTTGGTATCCATGACAGAATCAAACACAGCTGTACTTGTAGGGGTTACTTCTAATTTGTTTTCAATGTGTCTCAGCTAAAGTTTAAACACCATCACAACAAAGAGGTTAATTCTGTAAATAAACCAGCTACCATGTATTTACATAGTTAGTTTTTTATTTTTTACTTTTTAAAATGTAAACTCTATGCCCAATGTGGGGCTTGAACTCATGACCCCAAGATCAAGAGTTGCATGCTCTACTGACTGTGTCAGCCAGGGACCCCAATTTACAGTTATTTAAAGTATATTGTCCAATACTTTTCTCCAAAGTCAAAACAACTCAGGGATGCCTTTTTTCAATATTAATTTTTTTCATTACTTATTACTTGACCTATAGTAAGAAGTGGTACCATGCTGCCCAGATTTGGACAAGAAAATCAAAAAGATTCTGAAGAGTATCAAAAAGTTTCTATTTGTCTTTTTGGCCTTTTTTTATTGCTGAGTTATTTTTAAGCAAGCAGTACATTTTCTTACATTATAGGTCACATATCATTATGTTATATATCCTGTGCATTTTGCATGCAAAAATTAGAAAAGAACAATTCAGATGGACTAAAATTTAGAGCTCTTCGAATAGCTATAACCTTTTAACAGTCTTATGCCTATAATATAAGTTTCACAATGAAGATAAAATTCGTAAGATAGAAAACTCAGGTTTCCACACACTTTACAGTGTAATTCAACTTCTGGTAAAACCACCAATGTTCTTAAATTATTTAATAAAGCATTTTTCCCTAATTATATGCTTATAAGAGAAAACTTGGAAAACACAGAAAAGGCATAAAAAATGAAATTAAAATCGTCAAAATCCCACCCCATAGAGATAAACACTTTATATAAAATTCTAATTTATCTTCTCTCAGATTTTTGTGGTACAATGTACTCAAAAAATGAAATAAATCTTCATAATCTGTATCGGCTTTTTCTCCCATTTATATTATATGCCCCCTTATCATCCTTAAAAATAATTTCTAAAAAAATAGTTTTGAAAAATGAAAATGAACAGTTCAGCTCCAAATCAGGTTAACTCTAAATTAAACTGGGGATAAAAACTATTCTTACATTGTAGATATATAATGCTCATGCGGAAGAGAGAGAGGATAGATATAATGTTGCGTTTGACCCTACATTATGACCAAATCTAAGTTATAGTACCTTTTCCAGATCCATTTTCATACCAGTTCAAAAGATTAGGGGGCAGAAAATACCATATCCATAAAGTAAAGAAACAGGTGACTCAAATTCAAGTAGGATAAAAATGAAAACAAGAAAGGGGATATTAGGAGAGTAATTTTCCTAGAGAGCAAATGAAAACGAAAAGAAAAAGGAAAGAATCTCCCCTCAAAGAAACTATGTATCACTTGCCAAATTTGGATTCCTAAACTCCAGACAAGAATGGACAGAACACAAATGAAAACAGGTTGCCCATAGTCATTCTTCAGCTGTATTGAGAGAAAGCAGTCTGTCATTGCCACAAAAGAGGTAACTCCTAGTCCATTAAAGAAGCTGTTCCTTTCATTTCCTCTCTGACTCTGAGCTTTCTACACAGACATAACCCCACATTCACAAATTCATTTTGTTTTAAATCTTCATTTCAATAAGCCAAATGAACAGATTTATTAAAGGAGAATAAATAGTACAAATTACTTTAATATTTATATGCCATAATATTAATGTTCCTGACACCTAAAGTAGTGTCTTGATTATCCCTGTACTATTTAATAGTCATCCTTAATGTTCATTTTGTAATAAATGGTACTTAACTTCTTACTAAAATCTTTATTTTCCTATGAAAAAGTACTATAGAAAAAAACTTAATCTGTTCAATTTTAACAGGAAATCAATATTAAACCAGAAAGAAATAAACGGAAACTCTAACTACTTACAGCAGCCTTAGTCTGAGAAAGTGCATCCCACGATGTGGTTATATCTGCTGGGAAACATTGATATTTACTGAATCAGAATCTCTAAAGTAGTTCTCAAAATCTGCATTTCAGTAAGCTCCTAAATGCACTCAAAATTGTGAGAACCAGGGACGCCTGGGTGGCTCAGTTGGTTGAGCGGTTGCCTTCGACTCAGGTCATGATCCCAGCGTCCTGGGATCGAGTCCCACATCGGGCTCCTTGCTCGGCAGGGAGCCTGCTTCTCCCTCTGCCTCTGCCTGCCTCTCTGTCTGCCTGTGCTTGCTCTCTCTCTAACTAATAAATAAATTAAAAAATCTTAAAAAAAAATTAAAATTGTGAGAACCATTTTATTAGGCAGAACTATTTCTCAGCAAATGCTTTACCATATTGAACCAAAACATGGTACTTGGGGTGCCTGGGTGGCTCAGTGGGTTGGGCCTCTGCTTTTGGCTCAGGTCATGATCTCAGGGTCCTAGGATTGAGCCCCACATTGGGCTCTCTGCTCAGCAGGGAGCCTGCTTCCCCTTTTCTCTCTGCCTGCCTCTCTGCCTACTTGTGATCTGTGTGCCAAATAAATAAATAAAATCTTTAAAAAAAAAAGGTACTTTTCCCATTCTATAAAACCAAGCTTCCTAGTGTATGATTTAGAGTGGTATTAGACACGGATCCTATTAGTTCTTAGGACAACATCCCCATAGGGGATCAGACAACTCCAACAACAGGCAGTATCCTCAATTTACCCCAGTGACCTAAACACGAAATTTTGTATTGTAGTGTATTTCACAATCATGATGTTTAAAAATTAAAAACTACTCCAGGGACGCCTGGGTGGCTCAGTTGGTTAAGCGGCTGCCTTCGGCTCAGGTCATGATCCCAGCGTCCTGGGATCGAGTCCCACATCAGGCTCCTTGCTCCGCAGGGAGCCTGCTTCTCCCTCTGCATCTGCCTCTGCCTGCCTCTCTGTCTGCCTGTGCTTGCTCTCTCTATAACAAATAAATAAAAAAAATAAAAATTAAAAAATAAATAAATAAATAAAAATAAAAACTACTCCAGACCTCAATCTACCAGTAGAAACAAAGGTAAAATTGAGTCTTTCAGATAACAGCCCTTCAAATAGTACAAGGCCACCTAGTTCCCTTAAATCATCTTTCTCTAGAATAAACAATTTCATTCCCTCCAAATGTTCCTCATATGACATGATTTCCAGATCCCTCATAAACCCAATAATCTTCCTCCAGATATACTCTAGTTTGTCAACACACCTCAAAATATATCATGTCCTAATTAAAGTAACCCTTGATGCATCATTAAAAAAAAATAGTTCAATGAGACTTTGCCTTTTCTTATCTGAGATTTTTCTTTTCTTATCTTTACAGTCTAAAACTGTACTAGGAGCTATATTACACCATTTGTTGACATTAATCAGAATTTCCAAGAAACTGTGTAAAACTAATTCTACATATACTGATTCTTTTTTTTTTTTTTTAAAGATTTTATTTATTTATTTGACAGACAGAGATCACAAGCAGGTAGAGACGCAGGCAGAGAGAGAGGAGGAAGCAGGCTCCCTGCTGAGCAGAGAGCCTGATGTGGGGCTTGATCCCAGGACCGTGGAATCATGACCTGAGCCGAAGGCAGAGGCTTTAACCCACTGAGCCACCCAGGCGCCCTTATACTGATTCTTTTTTATGTCTTCCTTTATAAGTTTGCCATAGGACACCTCTGAAGGTGAGGTACCTTGCATATTTAAAACAAACTGAACCTAAAAAATTGTCTACTTTATAAATCAAAGTATATGCATTTTCATCTATTGATTAGCCCAGAATTTTATACACATGACCCAACAAGGCAGGCATTAAGTTCTAAAGTTTGAAGAAAATAAATCATACCTTGAACAGTATCCTTGCTTTGAGAGTTCCTTGGATTTGGTAAAGGCACCTCTTTTGATTTGCTGCTCCTCATCCTGCCAATTTACCTACAATCATATCAAGAGCATGCATTAAACATCAATATTATGATATTAGTAAAGAAAATACTCTCATTTATCTTAACTTTCATGAAAGTCAGAAAAGGATTTATCTAAATTATTGTCAACTCTACAAGTTATCTTTATGCCTTCTAGAGTCCCTTAAATCTACTAACTTTTTTTTTCCTTGGAAAACTAAATCATTAAGAAGTCTATCATGACCACCTCACACCAACTAGGATACTCAAAAACAAATAAAGAAACAAAAACAACAATAGCAAATAACAAATGTTGATGTGGAGAAACTGTAACTCTTGTGCACTGTTCCTGGGAAGGTAAAATGATACAGCCTCTATGGAAAACAGTATGGCAGTTCCTCAAAAAATTAAAAACAGAATTAACCACATGACCCAGCACAAAACAAATGAAAACAGGGTCTCAAAGAGACATCAGACATCCATGTTCATAGCAGCATTGTTCACAATAGCCAAAAAGTGAAAGCAACAAAACTGTCCATCAACAGATGAAAAGGTACGTAAAACATGGTATATACATACAATGGAACATTATTCAGCATTAAGTGGAAAATTTTGCCATATACTATAATATAGGTGAACTCTGAGACATCAACTAACTGAGATAAGCCAGTTATAAAGCCAAATACTATATGATTCCACTTCTATAAGATACCTGGAGTAGTCAAAATCATAGGGAGAAAAATAGTGGTTGCCAAGAGCTGAGGAAGGGGAGGGATTGGGGAGCTATTGC
>ML105129.1:0-16068 GCA_003697995.1 Taxidea taxus jeffersonii | reverse complement strand
GAAAGTGATCTAAGATGGATGGTGATGATGGTTGCACAATGCTATAGATTATTTAATGCCACTAAATTATACCCTGAAAATGGTTAAGGTGGTACATTTTATGTTGTGTATTTTATCACAAAAAAAATGAAAGAAAAAAATTATATCATGACACAAAAAGAAAGATCATCATCTGCTTATGCTGACTAAACAGCTTGGTAATAGTCATTTTTTCCTATGAATATAGAATTATTTTGTTATAAAACTCACAAAACACTGAAAGTTTGGAAAATAATACAGGCAAGGAAACTCATTCCTAGTCCCCAAATCTTAAAACGATCATTAAGCTATTTTGCATAGTCTCTTTTTCCTAATTTTCTTTTTTTACTCTAATTGTATAAAGAATAAAAAAAATTTTTTGTGTGTCTTACTTAACTGCTAGATGTTTGTGATAGTTTTTAAATATATTCATAAATTCTCTGATACTCCTTTCTTCAAGTAGAAGTTAATTTTTCTTCCATTAAATGTAAGCTGGACTTAGGGATACACTTTTAACAAATCAAATGTCATGGAAGTGACAATATGTGACTTTTAAGTGTAGGTCACAAAAGGCACTGCTTGTCCTCTGGAGTTACACAGCAACAGATTACCAGGACAATATTCTGCCTTATTTTCTCTATTACAAGAAACACCGAAATGAACATATTTGTATCTGTGAATTTTTGCTTATTTATCTAGAACAGGATCTACAAAGGGAATCTACAAAAAACAGGGGATCCTACAAATAGGATCTACAAAAAACCAAACTAAAGAATGTGAAGAACATGCTGTTCTTGAGATCCAATGTTAAACTGTTTTCCAATTTATAATTTACAACTGTTCTTATTTACAATGAGCCTACTGGTTTCTTTATTTTTAATTAAAAAAAAATTTTTTTAAAGATTTTATTTATTTATTTATTTATTTGACAGAGATCATAAGTAGGCAGAGAAGCAGGCGCAGAGAGAGGAGGAAACAGGCTCTCCGCCAAGCAGAGAGCCCGACGCAGGGCTTGATCCCAGGACCCTGGGATCACGACCCAAGCCGAAGGCAGAGGCTTCAACCCACTGAGCCACCCAGGCGCCCCAATTTTTAAAAAATTAAAAAAAAATTTTTTTTAAAGATTTTATTTATTTGACAGAGATCACAAGTAGGCAGAGAGGCAGGTAGAAAGAAAGAGGGGGGCAGCAGGCTCCCTCTGAGCAGAAAGCCTGATGTGGGGCTCGATTCCAGGACCTAGGATCATGACCTGAGCCGAAGGCAGAGGCTTTAACCCACTGAGCCACCCAGGCTCCCCGAGCCTACTAGTTTCATCAATCTCTTTTAATATTGAGCATTATATCTATTCTTTTTACTTTTGCTCATTTAATAGTTAGAAAATGGTTGTTTTTATTTGAATTCAGTAAACTGCTAGCATAGATCAGCTAGCCATAGATCTCAATCTTAGTTCTTCACGTGTGAATTATCTTTCCATGTCCTTTGCCCATCTACCTACCAGGATCATCATGTTTTTCTTATCAATTTGATGAGTTCTTCACATTATGAATATATGATCTTTGTCACATTTGATAAAAATAATTTTCTTCAACCACTGTTTGCAAAGGCAGTTCAGTATGTTGCATATTAAAGAACCTAATTTAAATTTAAGGAAAAGATGGAGCATCTGAGTGGCTCAGTTGGTTAAGCAAGTGCCTTCAGCTCAGGTCATGATCTGGAGTCCCGCATCGAGTCCCGCATCAAGTCCCCTGTTTGCGGGGAGTCTGCTCTCCCTCTGACCTCTCCACTCTCAGGTTCTCTCTCTCTCTATTCCCTCTCTCTCAAATAAATAAATAAATAAAATATTTAAAATAAAGTAAAATAAAATTTCTTTTAAAAAATTTCAAAAATGTTCTAAAATAAAATTTGTCATAAATTATACAATACGTCTCTAAGAAATGTCAATCTAAGTTTTAGAAACAGATAGGAATGATAGAAAAATTAAAATCAACATATATGCCAATACTTCAAAATTTTTCCAACCATAAAAACTTCCATCAGTGATGCCCACATAACTCAAAAAATTAACTCATTTTACTTTCTTCTCATAAAGATAATTTTGGCCTAGTGAATTATCAAAATGATAACAAACATGAGTCATTCTATATGACTAAGTAATTTGTCAACCATTTCACAAAAGCTTTGAGCAAAACTCTCTTTGCTTTGAAACTAAAATAAATGCTAAAATATAGAGTAATTCTCAATTTCCCAATGAGGAGAAATATACCAAAAATCACATATATGTCCATAATCTCTATATTCAGAGGCCAGTGCTGATAAGAAATGCATCCATATCTACTTCAAAATAAAAACCTTCTTAATGGTTAATCATCATCCAATGCAAATGACTCAATTATCAGGAGTGTGACACTTATGTAAAATTTCATCTTATAAATTATAGTATATTCACCATTTAATATGGGGATGAACGAATTAGAGCTACATGCTACAAATATGTTAGGTGAAGAATGCCAGAAACAAGTGTACATGCTGCATAATTCCATTTTATAGAGTATCAAACAGGCAAAAGTAATCTATGGTTATTAGAATAGCAATTACATACAGTTTGGGCAGGAGGGTGGGTACTAGAATTGGAGAAAGGAAGGGCTTTTGAGGTACTGATAATATTGTTTATTAATATGGGTGCTGATTGGGGCGCCTGGGTGGTTCAGTGGGTTAAAGCCTCTGCCTTCGGCTCAGGTCATGATCCCAGGGTCCTGGGATCGAGCCCCACATCAGGCTCTCTGCTCAGCAGGGAGCCTGCTTCCCCCTCTCTCTCTGCCTGTTAAATAAATAAAATCTTAAAAAAAAAAAATATGGGTGCTGATTAGTGTGTTCAGTTTATGAGACTTCCATCAAGCTGTACATTTACATGCTTTTTCAATGTACATTATACATCAATTAAAAGTATTTTCCAATAACATGCCTGGTTTAGGTTTATACTTACAGTTTTAATTCACTTCTCTAATACGCCCAATCTCATGAATGTCAGTTTTTCAGTATTTTACCTTTCAAAATCCCAGGTTATCCCATACCTAAGAAGTATTATTTTTTTTTAAGATTTTATTTATTTATTAGTTAGAGAGAGAGAGAGCACAGGCAGACAGAGAGGCAGGCAGAGGCAGAGGGAGAAGCAGGCTCCCTGCCGAGCAAGGAGCCCGATGTGGGACTCAATCCCAGGACACTGGGATCATGACCTGAGCCGAAGGCAGCCACTTAACCAACTGAGCCCACCCAGGCGTCCCTCTAAGAAGTATTATTAATAGAATCTATTAATCTAGGGTTCTTTAATATACAACATACTGAACTGCCTTTGTTAACAGTGATTGGAGAAAATTATTTTTATCAAATGTGACAAAAGTCATATGTTCATAATGTAAAGAACTCATCAAATTGGTAAGAAAAACATGATGATCATGGTAGGTAGATGGACAAAGGACACGAAAAGATAATTCAGACATGAAGAACAGAATAGGATAGAATTCTATTATAAACAGAATCTATTAAGTAGGACAGTTATTTATATTTTTGTCTTTACATAAGAATATATATGTAAAAATCACCATTTTGTCTAAAAATAGAAAAATTGAGGAGAAAGTACACTGAAAAAAATCTCCTCATAGAAAGAATCTGTCAAAACTCTTATTATCTTCAAAATATAAATATCTATAAAATGCCTTTTCTAACCACTTTGAGATGACTAAAATCAAACAGATTAAACTTATTCAAGATCGTTTATTGGGAAATAATGAAACTTTTTACCTTCCCAGTTAAATGTTTTAATAGGCAACATGACAACTTTATTCTATAGCCATATGGGAATTTTGGATTTATTGGATATTTGTGTATTCTCTTTTGCCTAATCTCTCAAGAATTAAGAAAGGCAGACAAAAAACTACCATGACTACTTTTTGTCTCCTTCTCTTCATATTTCTTAAATTAATGTTTATATAGCTTGATAGGACTATTTAGTACATAAAGGTTCATGGCTGTTACACTGTCATGTAGGTTTTATATTTCTTCAATAAAAAATGATAATCATTGTCTGTAGAGAACTATATTTTAGTATTCAATTCTATTTTGTATGCTATTAATAAAAAGCAAGTATTGCTTTATTCTATTATACCTGCCCTATCCTTTCAACTCTAAGCTTTCTGGAACACTTTATTTTAGATGTATCCTGTATAGAGAAAATAGAACTTCTTAATCCAGTGTTAATACTCTTTGTTAAGACTAAGTATAGGGAGGGGCGCCTGGGTGGCTCAGTTGGTTAAGCGTCTGCCTTCAGCTCAGGTCATCATCCCACGGTCCTGGAATCAAATCCTGCATCCCAACTCAGGTTTCCTGCCTGTTTCTCCCTCTGCCACTCCCCCTACTTGTGCTTGCTCACATGTGCACTCTCTCTCTCTCTCAAATAAATAAATACTTAGAAAAAAAAAGACTAAGAATAGGGAGATAAACTTGCATATCAGTCACCTCATGCTAACATTTTTTGAGTACCTACTTGTGCAAAGTATCATGTATTATAGAAAAGAAGATGAAATGACCCTGACTGACTCTCCAACCTCACAATCCAGTGTAAGTATTCTTAACCTAGGGATCCACGAGTGAAATTCAAGGAATTTATAAACTCTCTGAAGTTACTGTATGTGTCACCTATGTACATTTTTCCAGAGAGAGATGTCATGGCCTTCATGACATTCTCAAAGAAATCCAGTAATCAAGTAGGTGAGGTAAACATATACATAACTGAAAAATGTAATAATCTGGACAATACCATAAAACATGTACAATTATCACAAAAGGAAACATTGATTCTATGGGGGAGATCTGTTAAAGCTTCTTGGGTGTATATCCTTAAAGACACCATATTAATTAGGACATGTCTATTATATATTTGGTATGAAGAAAAAGAAGGGACAGAGACTTATTTGCATCAGGAGGCCTAATGGCATCAGCATACCATGTTCATAAAAGTTCAGTATTCTGTTATCTAGTAATAAGTCTGTCACAACCCTCCACTTCTACAATGGCAGATAGCCATGGTTTTCTTATAAATTCTTCTGAGAGTTAGACTAGATCATCTCATTAAGTTGACATTTTTAAAGTTATTTTATGAATATTATCAGTATAGCTAAAAACCATACTATCAATAATTATGACATTCAGGAAAGGTTTAATAAACTTGCAACAGCATGTCAGACTGCTTTATTTTCTAAGACTTGTTATCTGTGAAAGTCCAAATTTAAATGATTGTCAATCACCCACAAATTAGACTTTCTTCTTCACTGTGTTTTAAGATACTATAGTTAAGGCATACAAAAAAGGTGTAAGACATAATGATATACACCTATGTACTCATCTCTCAGCTTAAGAAATAAACTACTGAAATTTGGCGGAAGTCCCCCGTGTACCTCTACTCATATCCATCTCCCCCCATCCAGAAGTAATAACCACTATCCCAAACTCAATGCTTATCATGTATATCCTCCTTGGACTCTGAACACTTTCCAAAATACAAATGGCAATCCTTCCTATTCAGCACAAAACAAATTTTCCCAAAGTTTATCTTTAAAACACTATGTTGTATACGTGAAACTAATGTAACATTGTGTGGCAACTAAATATATACATATAATGTTCCCAAAAAGATTAAATGAAACTGTGTGTGAATGTATTACAGATGTCAACCACTGTGTCTGCCCAAATACAGCCCCTTCTCTGAAGAACAAGCACCCCCATTCCCATCCACAACCCCTCACTCCCCCTATCGCTGACTGAAGAACAGTGAAAAACTAACTCAAGAGTGGCCTATCCAGTCCCTGGCAAGAAGAGATCGAAGAATTTTAGAATGGAATGTTAAGCAACTGAGTCAATGAGCTGTGAGGAATCAAGTTGAAGAATCATGACAAAAAGCAAGATGGAAGAGGGTGGTGGGGTTATGGACATTGGGGAGGATATGTGCTATGGTGAGTGCTGTGAAGTGTGTAAACCTGGCGAGTCACAGACCTGTACCCCTGGGACTAATAATATATGGTTATAAAAAAAGAAAAAAATTTTTTTAAAAAGCAAGATGGAGATTAAAGAAAAACAAATGAGAGATCATGTAGATTCCCAAAAAAAGGAAAAACTGGCCTTGTTCTTAGCCATTTTGTAGTTCCCATAATACCCCTACCTCATTTTCTGCTCCTGCATTCCTTGAGACCTCTCTGCAGTCTTACAACAAACTTCCTTTTATTTCTCTTTATTTAAGGGAAAAAGGGACAAAATCCTAAAAATAAAGAGGATTCCATGAAATCATTCATTTCAGCCTCTAACTCATATAGAGGAAATAAGTTATTAAGAGAAATATATGTGAAATATATTTCAAATATACTATAGAAAAAATACATTAAATACATTGTTTAAAAAAAGAGAAAGAAAATACAGGAAATTTCTATGACAATTCTTTTGAGAGAGGGTTATCTCTGATCACCAGAAAACATTTTTTTTAATCTACTGAGAAAATTTCCCTTTATCCTTCAAATTCATTTTTTTTTAAGATTTTATTTATTTATTTGACAGAGATCACAAGCAGGCAGAGAGAGAGGAAGGGAAGCAGGCTCCCTGCCGAGCAGAGAGCCCAATGCGGGGCTCGACCCCAAGATCCTGGGATCATGACCTGAGCCGAAGGCAGTGGCTTTAACCCACTGAGCCACCCAGGTGCCCTCAAATTCATTTTCTTATAAACAGTCCTTCAACTAAAAAGTCCATACTTTCTATACTTGCTTTTTCTTACCTTTTTTTTTTTCTAGAGAGACAAAGAACATGAGTAGGGAAGGAGGGGCACAGGAAGACTGAGAGAATCTCAAGCGGGCTCCACACTCAGCATGGACCAGGGCTTGATCTCACAACTCTGGGATCATGACCTGAGCTGAAATCAAGAGTCCCATGCTCAACCAACTGAGCCACCCAGATGCCCCAAAACGTCCATTATTTTCTCAAGTCTGAAAAATTACTTTTCCTGATTTATGAATTTCTTTAATGAAGGTCTTAAAGCTAAGTTTAAACATTATATACATATGACTATATGTACACATATATAGTCCATCTGTCCAGAAAATATACCTTTGTATATTTTCCAGCTGGGTATTATAACTCTATTACATTTGTGGTTTTAAGCTTTCATCTTGAAATACTCGCTACTCTTGGGATCAGTTCCACTTTCCTTACCCTCTTGATTTTTTTTTCCTTAACTGATGGCTTCTCTACTTTTGTCCAATTCATCAACAGTAACATTTCCAAAGGACCCATTCTTAGTCGTCTTCTTTCCTAGCTCCTTCTTCCCAGGCAATCATGGTTTCAAACCACTTCCTAAGCGTCATCCTATTTCTATCCTAGGTCTTTCTCTGACCTCTGGACCCAAGTTTTCAGTCCATTAGATAGTCCACCTCCAAATCCCACTGCCACTTCAAATTTATCAAGTTTAGAACCAAATTCATTACTGTCTATCTTCAAAATCTTTCCTTCTTCTTCTCTTAGCAAATGGGGTTATCATGCACCCAGTTTATCTTTGCCATTTCTGCCTCTCCTCACCACCATTTATTGAGTTACAAGTCAAAACTATCCTTAAGATGTTTCTCTCATAAAACAGGCCTCCATAAAGCTGTTGAAAAAAAAAAAAAATCAGGATATTTCTAATTCCTCTCTTCCTTTCTCTCTTTCCCCCTTACCTCTGTTCAGAGCATTATCTTTAGCCTAAATTGTGGTAAAAGCTTCCTAAATTATCCTGTTCCTAATCTATTCTCTATATAGATTATCCACAATTATCTTTCTGAAAACAGAATCTAGCAATTCTGCTTTTATAGCTCTTCAGTGACTATCACCTATGGGCTAAAGTTCCAAATTCCTTAGCATGATGGAACTTGGGATCCTCCATAACCTTAGTTTACAGTCTTAACCCCCTTGCTATCTTCACTGTATACCACTTGTTCTTGTCAAAAAGACATAGCTAGTGTGCATTCCCTAAACATGCAGAAATTTGCATTACCTCCCTATCTTCTTTTCCTAAATTTTCTCCAGCAATAATAACCTTCAAGTAAAAATGTTAATGCCATCTATTATAAATCTTTCCCCAACTGTTCCTTAACTGAATTACTTCATCTGTTTCCTCAGTAGCACTCTGTTAACTTTTTTTTAAAGATTTTATTTATTTATCTGTCAGAGAGAGAGAGCACAAGCAGAGGGCACAGCAGGCAGAGGGAGAAGCAGGATCCCCCCCTGAGCAAGGAGCCAGATAGCCTGAGCCAAAGGCAGATGCTCAACCAACTGAGCCACCCAGATGCCCTCCTTTTCCTTTCTTAGGGATATTTTCCAGCCTGGCTTTTTAAAACATCTCTTCTGCTGCTGTGATTATGTTTCTTGTTACTTCTGTTGATTTATCCTAGGCCCTCCCCTGTTTGTCCTTTCACTGGCAACCTTGCCTTTGATTCCTCTATTCTTTTCTGTTTAAGTTGAGATCATAACAGCTTTCAACATTGCCCCTTGTTTTTCTGTTCATGGAAGGTCTGTGTTGATGGAAAGGTAAATAAGAAGATGTAGTCCTTAAGGACCATACAACCTTGTGGAGAGACTGATACACGTGTGATATTTGTAACTTTGTAACTTTACCATCATTGTATACTATTTGTTCATGTGTGTCACTACATTGTGAGTGAGCATTAAGTGCTCAAGGAATGTTTATTGAATGAATGAATGCTGTGTGTGTGTGTGTGTGTCTAATGATAAGGGCTCTAAAAAGGTAACAGAGTGAGGGACACCTGGGTGGCTTAGTTGGTTAACCCTCTGCCTTCAGCTCAGGTCATGGGCCCTGGGATTGAGCCCAACATGGGGGGGGGGGGTAACCATGAAGGCAGTTAATAGTTAATAATCATACCCACCATTTTCTGTGTTCCTTCTGTGTAGGCCAAGTACTGTATTATTTTCCATATCTTATTTTCAGTCTCCATCACAACCCACAATCCTCTTCCTTATTTTATTTGCCTTTTACTCCATCCCTTTACCTAAATCTCTGTTCAATGCAATTGGAAATCTTTATTCTTCTCTGCCCCCCGCCCCCCGTTCCCTTATATATTCTCGCCACAGGGTAGGAGAAAAGTGCACAACGCACCACTCCCCTACCATTTCCCCTATGCATTAAAACCCCTTATTTACCCTTTTCCCCCCTCCCATTTCTTCCCACTCCTTTTCTAGCAAAAAAAAGAGTCTTTTGCTCTCTGTGACCCTAAGAATATACTGCACAGAGAAACTGCCCCCATCTGGACCTGGATCCACTCTGGGGTTTCTCTTGTCCTCTTCTGCTCTTTTCCTGATGCTCTTTTTCTCAGTGGGGTGTGTGTAACAAAATAGCCATGAGCTTTTGGGGACCTTTAACATTTTCTTTTTTGTTTATAAAAACACTAAACACTGAATTCCAGAGAACCAAAAATTCCCTCTCCCTACCAAACACTACTAAGGGGCATATCTTCTGCTCCATATCTTTTTCTTTTCTCTTGCTAATGCTTTTAAAAACAAGTGAGTTTTTTTATACAAAGTTTTTAAAGTGTGAAAGAGAAGTATTTATATATCTATTTTACTGATGAAGAAACAGTATCAGACAGACCATGGAAACAGTCCAAGGTCATTCAGCGACAGATCTGGAAATTAAATCTAGATCTCTCTCTCTCTCTCAAACCTCTGAAAGCCTCTAATGAGCATTCACATGATGCCTCTTTGAATATGCAAACTCAACCACCATTTATAACATTATCCCCTGTCCTCTCACATAACTTCATTAGAAGGCACTTGGCTTTCTCACCTCAATTCTATCCTTTTCAGAACCTCTGTTCCATTAACTTCAATGTACTTTTTCTTTAGAGAATGCTCATTTAACCTACATGTCTTGACTGTTATCAAACTCACAGGAAAGGACAGTACTTCTTCACATTTGTCTACAGATGAAGCATTTTATTCCACCCTCCTTTCTAAACAGCAGGTAAGATGTTTCAGGAACTTCCTTGGTGTTGTACCGAACTGTTCTTCCACACTTATAAAAAACCTTTTCCTCAATCTGACCCATGCCATCCACTCGTTTAACAAATATCTGCTGAGGGCCATGTATGCAATAGGAATGAAAGGTAATAAGAAACTGGGGATATAGAAGTGAAAAGAAACATGGCCCCCACACGAAAGAAATCTAAAGGGTTACTCAGAAGTAAATATTCCACAATAATATTGATATTCAACAAATATTACAAATGGGATGAAAATAATTAAGGGTAAAAAAAGGAAAGTGCCATGGAAGCAAGTAATAGAAGGAAATTCATCTAATCTAGGAAGTGGAGAGGAAGGTGTCATCAAATCTAAGACCTAAAGGATGAATACAGGTGGGCAAGAAAGAGCTTTCCAGGCAGTAGAAGCAATATTTGGAATGGCCATGAGACCAAAAAGACACAACATAGTTTAAGAAACCATAAGGCCCATGTGTCGGAAAGGAAAAATGTCAAGAGATGAAGCTGGAGAAAGGAAGGAACAAGATCATGTGGGGTTTCCACGATTTGTTTTTAAAGGATCAATTATTGGGGCACCTGTGTGGCTCAGTCGCTGGGTGTCTGCCTTCAGCTTGGGTCATGATCCCAGGGTCCTGGGATTGAGTCCTGTGTTGGGCTCCCTGCTGGGTGGGAAGCTGCTTCTCCCCCTCCCACTTCCCCTGCTTGTGTTCCCTCTCTCACTGTGTCTCTCTGTGTCAAATAAATAAATAAAAATCTTAAAAAAAAAAAGATCAATTATTGATCACTCCTCTCTTATGACCACAGTTTCAAGAAGTCAATAAGAGAATCTATATCACTCCACTGCATTTTGTCTCCTTACTGTACTGCAAGCTTCTTAATTTCAGAAAACTTAAGAATACATTCTGCTTTTTAAATTAGAGAGAGGGTGAAGGAGCAGGAGAGGGAGAGAGAGAATCCCAAGCAGGCTCATGCCCAGTGCAGATCTCAATACAGGACTCGATCTCACAAACCCAAAATCATGACCTCAGTTGAAATCAAGAATCGGACACTTAACTGACTGAACCACCCAGGCAGCCCAAACTTAAGAATACTTTTATTACTCATTTAAGTGACTCAAGAGTTTCATTCTAGTGTCCATTTTACAGTGAGTGAGTTTAATTCGCATCTTGTAGAAAAACAAGTTGTTTCATGCAAAAAAGTCAGAAGGATAAATGAACAATGCTGCTTTGTTCAGAGTAAAGTCAAATCACGAGGACTAAAAAAAGAAACTATATTTGACATGGTTCTATTTACATTACATAAAGTATGAAACGCTCAAAACAATAAAAAAAAAAAACTTCCTAAAGTTAGCTAAGGATGACTTTAACTTGTCAACAGAAAACAAATAGAATTTCACTAAAGCTATAAAAATGATATAAAAAATCTGGTTAGGATGAAACATAAAAAGCAGAAACACCTTATACCAAACAAGTATGCAACTTTAAAAAAAAAACTATTTATTTGCTAACAAACACGGAGCCCAAACTTCGAAGTATCACCCAAATACCTCACAAAGGAAGCACAAAGGCTCAGGGAAAACTAAAGTCAAGAAATTTAAAAGAATTACATTTACCATTTAACTTCCCCACTTATCATGTAGGCTAAGAGTTTATAAAGAGGAAGAACTGGAAAAGAATACAAAAAGTAACTTTTAGAGGAAAGAAGCCATGTGAATACTTTATCTGTTTTAAAAATCTCCCCATCTCCAAGTTCTTCCAAGAAGCTTCAACAATCAGTTACATTTTCCCTTGTGTGTATGTCTAGCTTCCTCCTCTCACCAAGATTCTTCCTATCAGCATGTATGCTTAATCTTCTTTCTTAAAACTACACCAAAGTCCCACAACCCAGCACCCTCTCTTTTTTCCTTTATAAACTTCTCAAAAAAGTTGGCTGAATACACTCAGTCTCCATTTAGAAATATTTTTCACTCACTTTTCAAGCAATTCCAATGTGGCTGGCATCCCCTTTTCTCCAAAGCAGTTCTCAGTGAAGTCACCAAAGATCTCTTCATCTCTAAATCTAATGGGCATTTTCTTTTCTTTCAATGCAGGGCTTGAACTCATGACCATGAGATCAAGACCTGAGTGAAGATCAAAGGTCGGATGCTTAACTGACTGAAGCACCCAAGCACCCCTAAGCATTTTCATAAAAACTCCTCATCTTGCTTGACCTCTTGGCAGCATTCATCACAGTTAATTACTTTCCTGAAGCACTCATTTCTATTGGCTTCCATACACTATACTCTGGTTTTCCATCTTCTCTCTAGTTCTCTATCTTAGTCACCTCTGCTAGCTAGTCCTTTTCTCTCAAATCTAGAGATTCAAACAGGTTTGACCATGGGCTCTTTTCTAACACTGTACTATAGGTGATGTCACCATGCCCAAAGCTTCGAATACCATGTATATGCCAATGACTGCCAAACTCTAGCCCATATCTTATCTCTGATACCCTAACCCACATATCAAACCACTTATTCAGAAACCTCAAAAGCACAACTTACTCAACATCTCCAAAAGCCAACTTATGATTGATTATTCCCAAAAAACAAGCTTGAGGTATTCTCTCAGTCCAGATGTACAACCCAGAAATATCCATAAGAGATGATTATAACTACATGACCTCTAAGGTCCTTATTCTACTCTAAATTTGTAATCTATACCACCACTTCCAACCACGGACCAGAGATCTCTAAGGGTCCACCTTTCGGGGAAGTCTATGAAACCAAAACTATTTCCATAATAATATAAGACATTATTCCTCTTTTTCACTTTCATTCTGAGTATGTATAGTGCAGGCTCCTGAAGGCTACATGATGTAAGTTATCAGACCAGATGGAATGCAGAAGGAGATAGGAGAATCCAGGCGTCTTCTATTAAGCTAGACATTAAAAAGATTTAGAAAATGTCCAACAATGTCACTCCTTTCACAAAATGTTTTTGTTTTGGAAAAATAGTTATGTTTCATTTTTAAAATGTTACCTGCTTATTTTAATATGGATTTATTTTAAATAAATTAATAAGTATATTTAAAATTTCCATATCATGCATCTTTTCCAACCACAATGTTAGGAAACTAGAAATCAACCACAAGGAAAAATCTGGAAAAAAAAATACAAATATATGGAGGTTAAATAACATGCTACTAAAAAAATTAATGAAATCAGGGGTGCCTGGGTGGCTCAGTGGGTTGGAGCCTCTGCCTTCAGCTCGGGTCGTGATCTTGGGGTCCTGGGATTGAGCCCCGCATCGGGCTCTCTGCTCAGCAGGGAGCTTGCTTCCTCCTCTCTCTCTGCCTGCTTTTCTGCCTACTTGTGATCTCTGTCAAATAAATAAATAAAATCCTTTAAAAAAATTAATGAAATCAAAGAGGAAATCAAAAAAATACATAGAAACAAATGAAAATGAAAACACAACCGTCCAAAATCTCTGGGATGCAGCAAAAGGTATTCTAAGAAGGAAGTTTATAGCAACATCAACCTACTACAAGAAGCAGCAAATTTTCAAATAAACAACCTACCCTGACACCTTCATGAGATACAAAAAGAACAAGAAACAAAACCCAAAATCAACAGAATGAAGGAAGGATAGAGCAGAAATAAATGAAATAGAAACTAAAAAAAAAAAAAAAGCAAGACCAATAAAGATAAAGCCAGGAGCTCTGGTTCTTTGAAAAGATCAACAAAACTAATAAACAGCCAGACTCATTAAGAAAAAAGAAGAGAGGGCTCAAGTAAAATCACAAATCAAAGAGGAGTAATGCCAACCAACCCTAGAATTATAAAGGATTATAAGAGAATATTATGAAAAATTATATGCCAACAGCTAGAATCTTATTAACTTCCCAAAATTGACTCAGGAAGAAACAAAAAATTTGAATAGATCGATTACCAGCAAAGAAATTAAATCAGAAAAAAAAAAAAAAAACACAAACAAAAACAAAAACAAAACTGCCAACAAACAAAAGTCCAGGAACACATGGCTTCACAGGTGAATTCTACCAAACATTTAAGGAACACCTATTCTTCTCAAACTATTCCAAAAAATTGAAGAGAAAGGAAAGCCACCCTGATACCAAACCCAGATAGACACTACAAAAAAAAAAGAAAACTACAGGAAAATATCTCTGAACACAGATGCAAAAATCCTCAACAAAATACTGGCAAACTGAATCCAACAATACATTAAAAAAAAAAATCATTCACCACAACCAAGCAGGATTTATTCCTGGGATGCAAGGTGGTTCAATATTCACAAACCAAACCAATGAGACAGATCACATCAACAAGAGAAAGGACAAAAGACATATGATTATTTCAAGAGATGCAGAAAAATGATTTGACAAAAAATGGTGTTGGAGAAACTAGACAGCTACATGCAAAAGAATAAAACTGAACCATTCTCTTACACCACACACAAAAATAAAAACCCAAAATGGATTAAGGACCTAAACATGAGATGTGAAATCATGAAAATTCTAGAAGAGAGCATAAGCAGTAGCAACATTTTATTAGGTAGGTCTTCTGAGGCAAGAGAAACAAAAGCAAACACAAACAATTGGGACTACACCAAAATAAAAAGCTCCGTGCAGCTAAGGAAACAACCATCAAAACTGAAAGACACTTGAATGGGAGAAAACATAATGCAAGCGACATATCCAAAAGAAAGGTTAGTATACAAACTACAGAAAGAACTTATACAACTCAACACATACACAAAAACAAATATTCGATTAAAAAATGGGCAGAACAAATAATACATTATATGTTAATTTTTTTAAAAATGGGCAGAAGAGGAGGGGCACCTGGGTGGCTTGGTGGGTTAAGCATCTGCCTTCAGCTCAGCTCATGATCCCAGGGTCCCAGCTGAGCAAGGAGCCTGCTTCTCCCTCTCCTCTCCATCATGCTCTCTGTCCCTTTCTCTTTCTCCCTCTCTCTCAAATAAATAAATGAAATCTTTAAAAAATAAGAAGAAGAAAATAAATTTTTAAAAGTTGGGCAGAAGAGGGGATTCCTGGGTGACTCAGTCCACTGAGTGCCCAACTGTTATTTTCAGTTCAGGTCATGATCCCAGGGTTGTGAAATCGAGCCCCACAGTGGGCTCATGCTGCATGCGGAGGCTGCTTAAGATTCTTGCTCTCCCTCTCATTTTGTCCCTCCCCCTCCTTTCTCCCTCTCTAAAAGAAATTTATAATAAAACTGAAATAAAAAATGGGCAGAACACACAAACCAGACATTTCTACAAAGACAACACACAGATGGCCAAAGACACACATGAAAAGATGCTCAATATCTCTCACCATCAGGAGAATGCAAACCAAAACACAATAAGAGATCACCTCATACCTATCAGAATGGTGAAAATCAACCACACGAGAAGTGTGGCACAGATATGGAGAAAAAAGAACCCTCGCTGTACTGTTGGCAGGAATGCAAACTGGTGCAGCCACTATGGAAAACAGTATAGAGAGTCCTCCAAAAGTTAAAAATACAGCTACGGTATGATCCATCCAGTAATTCCACTACTGGGTATTTACCAAAGAATACAAAAAGAGTAATCTGAAAAGATACATGCACCCCAGGTTTATAGCAGCATTATTTACAAACACCAAAATATGGAAGTGTATGTGTGTGATGGAATATTAGTCAGCCATGGAAAAAAAGAAATCTCACTCTTTGCAGCAACATGGATATATCTAAAGCGTATAATGCTAAGTGAAATAAGTCAAAGAAAGACAAACACCATACGGTATCACTCATTTGTGGAATTTAAGAAACAAAACGAACAGAGGAAAAATAGAGACAAACAAAAAAACAGACTCTTCACGATGGCAAACAAATGGATGGGTGAAATAGGTGAAGGGGACAAAGAGTACACTGATCATGATGAACACGACTACTGTGCAGAACTGCTGATTCATACACTGTATGAATACTGTATTCACTGTATCA
>RCUC01144088.1:0-69927 GCA_003697995.1 Taxidea taxus jeffersonii | reverse complement strand
ATCACTGGGCATCAGGGAAATACAAATCAAAACCACAATGAGATACCACCTCACACCAGTCAGAATGGCTAAAATGAACAAGTCACGAAATGACAGATGCTGGCGAGGATGTGGAGAAAGGGGGACCCTCCTACACTGTTGGTGGGAATGGAAGCTGGTGCAACCACTCTGGAAAACAGCATGGGGGTTCCTCAAAAAATTGAAAATAGAGCTACCTTATGACCCAGCAATTGCACTACTGGGTATTTACCCTAAAGATACAAACATAGTGATCCAAAGGGACACGTGTACCCGAATGTTTATAGCAGCAATGTCCACAATAGCCAAGTTATGGAAAGAACCTAGATGTCCATCAAGAGATGACTGGATAAAGAAGATGTGGTATATATATATAAAATGGAATATTATGCAGCCATCAAAAGAAATGAAATCTTACCATTTGCGACGACATGGATGGAACTAGAGCGTATTATGCTTAGTGAAATAAGTCAACTGGAGAAAGGCAACTATTACATGATCTCCCTGATATGAGGAAGTGGAGATGCAATGAGGGTGGCGGTTAAGGTGGTAGAAAAAGAAAAAATGAAACAAGATGGGATCGGGAGGGAGACAAACCAAAAAAGACTCTTAATGTCATTAAACAAACTGAGGGGGGTGAGGGGGAGAGGGGTTGGGAGAGGGTGGTGGGGTTACATTATATGTTTAAAAAAGAAAAAAGCTTAAATAAAATTAAAAAAAATATTTATTTATTTGGCTGAGAGATAGAGTGCACAGGTAGGCAGAGTGGCAGACAGAGGGAAAGGGAGAATCAGGCTCCCCACTAACCCAGGAGCCTGTTGTGGGCCTCAATCCAAGGACCCTGGGATCAGGACCTGACCCAAAGGCAGGTGCTTAACCGACTGAGTCACCCAGGTGACCTGAATTTTCCTGTTGTTCCTGTTGGATTGTGTGTCATGGATTTTCTAGGATTAGCAATGAGGTGGTAGGAAAAGAAAAGATGAAACAAGATGGGATCAGGAGGGAGACAAACCAAAAGAGACTCTTTATGTCATAAAACAAACTGAGGGGGGTGGAGGGGGAGAGGGGTTGGGAGAGGGTGGTGGGGTTACATTATATGTTTAAATAAAAAAGCTTAAAGAAAAAAAATTTTAAAAAAAGAAATGAGTTTGGGCCACATGCTCTCTATTGAAACATTCTTGGAACCTGTCTTGCATATTGGTGAGTGTTCTCTCATGATTCCGTCTGCTTTGCTTTTTCTTTGAAAGTATTTTATTACTGATTATATACTGCACATTATATGTGATATATATGTATTATATAAACATGTAAATATACTAACATTTAATATAAATATCATATATGCTCACTCATATGTTTATACATGCACCCACAAAGCTATATTTTTATATTGTATGCAGACTCCCAAACTCTGTAAATGGTGAGACCAGCACAGTCTGCCCTGGAAGTAGAGACAGAACGTGGAATGGCAAATGGGATGCCTGAACATTTATGTTGGGCTCCTGGAGGAAAGGTAGCAAAAATTTGTCGTGTACATCCTTTCATTTGCCCCAAAGGACATCCCTGGCCAGTGATTGAAGAGGACAGTGGAGGGGACAAATAGTGAAGGGGAAGGGGAAGATGCCTTCAGAACTCAGCTGTTGAAGCCTCCCTTTTAGCCTTGAGACCTCTCTTCCCTACTTTTCAAATATTCTGTCCCCTGAGTGTCTTCCTGATCCAGATTCTTCAAGCAAATGTGTTTGTTCTGTGTGAGGGTCCATCTGTGTGTGCCTGGCCTCAGGTGTGGAGAAGTACACCATGGGGTTGGTGTGAGTAATTTGATGTGGGATAGCAAGTCAGTCTGAGGTCTCATGTGGCTCCTGTGCTACAAGTGTGGGATAGCTACACTGCAGCAAGGACCCTGCTTAGGATTTAAGAGCTATACATGGAAATTCCTGCTGGCCCAGCTCAGAACACTGCCCTGTCAGAGCTGAGTATTTACAGCTGTTCTTTGAAACCTCCACATGGTAATGTGTCTCTTCTCCTTCCATTTATTCACTTATACATGCAGTGAACAACATGGATCACAGAAATGTAGTAAAACTTGATATAGCCCTATACTCTTACATTTATGGGGTCCACAAATATTTCCAGTTTTCCAAAAGGGAGCCCCTTGAGTTGACTCTTGAGCTCCTTGGCTACCGCCCTCAGTGTGTGTGTGTGTGTGTGTGTGTGTGTGTGTGTGTGTGTGTGTGTATGTGTGTGTTCGTCTAATCTCATGCACAGTCATGTGTGTGGTGGAGTTGCACTGGTGTGCTTGTGTTTGTTTTAAAGGATTCTTCACCTTTTGACACTACAAGGTGCTCCATGTTCATTCGGTGAAATTCCTGATCTGTGCATTAAATCATTTTTAAGGTTTTATTTATTTATTTATTTTCAGAGAGAGAGAGAGAGAGAGAGAGGGGGGAGAGAGAGAGCGAACACAAGAGAACACAAGCAGGGGAGGGACAGAAAGAGAGGGAGAAACAGGCTCCCTGCTAAGCAGAGAGCCTGATGTTGGCCTGGATCTCAGGACCCCAGGATCTTGACCTGAGATACCCTCCTGAGGCCTCCAGGTGCCCCTGGGAATTAAACCTTTCTCCAAAGAAGTATGCATCTCTTCCCAGGAGAGTGGTATTAGAAACAAAACTGTAGGGAAATGTATCTCCTGGCTATGGGGTGCGATTGCTTCCATTCCCATTCAGCTGACAAACAAATGACATTTAGATGAGTCAACGAACCCAGGAACGTGAACAAAGTGCTGACTATTCCCACATGCCATTATCTAACACCATCAAACTAAACATGGTTCCAAACTGTCATCTCTGTAATCCATGACCAAACACAGGCTTCACTCAAGTGTCCTCCCTTGGTCATATCTGAGATCCCTTTCCAAAAATGAGGAATCTGGTTCCACCTCCATCCACCCACTTACATACTTGTTAAATTCCTGTACATATCACACACCAAATAATCCACGTTCCCCAGGGGACACCACCTTATCTACCACAGCACAGCACTCATGTGCAGTCTCCTATGACTTTCCACAGAGAGGCTCCCCTCAGGTTCACAGTCACTCAGCTCAGCAAGTTTCCCCCAAGCCTGGCACTGAGGCGGGTTCACAGGTTTTTACCGAAGGCAGATGGATTTTTTACATTCTACATTCCATCATGGGACCCAAAATTCCTAAAATATGTGATTTTTTATTGTTTATTTGTTTGTTTTATTCATTGGTTAAGTTTCTGTCATGGGCTGTACTGAGTCCAGTGGATTCTGGCCTTTCTGTGACTTTACGGTATCATAGAAAATAGCTCCCTTGATCAAAAACATTTTCCTCTCATCACACATTCAACTCTTTTTCTTCCTTTTGCCCCTCTGGAAACAGCAGATGTTTGTTCTCTTTCTCTATTTTTCCCTCTTCCAGTATGTGATGTAATTACGATCGTACTATGAGAATTATCCTGTTTTGTAAATGTGCCACTTATTGGGTGACACATTACTTCGTTCTTGTGGGATTATATATGAACCTGGAATAAATTTTGTATGCAAATTTTGAGTTGCTTTCAGTTTTTAATGAATATGAATATGCTTACATAAACATTTACTTTCAGGTTTTTCTTTATGGATTTTTAAAATAATTATGTAATTGTCAGTTGGAATCTGACAAATTATCTGACAAAAGTCAGAATACATGACAAACCAGCCAGGGATCCTGGGTGGCTCAGTCAGATAAACTTCTACCTCTGATTTCAGCTCGGGTCATGGTTTTGAGGTTGCGAGATTGAACTTATGTTCTGTCTCTGATCTCAGTGAGGAGTGTGCTTGAGATTCCTTCTTTCCCTCTCCCTATGCCCCTCCCCTCTGTAAAAATTTATAAGCAATTTTTAATTATTTTAAATATTTTTATTTTTATATAAACATATAATGTAACCCCACCACCCTCTCCAACACCCCTCCTCCCAACCCCCCTCAGTTTTTTTTTTTTTATTTGACAGAGAGAGATCACAAGCAGGCAGAGAGGCAGGCAGAGTGAGAGGAGGAAGCAGGCTCCCTGCAGAGCAGAGAGCCCAATGCGGGGCTCGATCCCAGGACTCTGAGACCATGACCTGAGCCGAAGGCAGCGGCTTAACCCACTGAGCCACCCAGGGGCCCCCCTCAGTTTTTTTTTAAGATTTTATTTATTTGACAGAGAGGGTTCACAAGTAGGCAGAGAGGCAGGCAGAGAGAGGGAAGCAGGCTTCCCGCTGAGCAGAGAGCCTGATGTGGGGCTCGATCCCAGGACCATGGGATCATGACCTGAGCTGAAGGCAAAGACTTAACCCACTGAGCCACCCAGGTGCCCCTGCCTCAGTTTGTTTTATGACATTAAGAATCTCTTTTGGTTTGTCTCCCTCCCGATCCCATCTTGTTTCATTTATTCTTTTCCTAACCCCTTAACCCCCACCCCCATTGCATCTCCACTTCCTCATATCAGGGAGATCATATGATAGTTCTTATAAGCAAATGTTTTAAAGAAAACTACCAGCATTGGTTAAGTTGTTCATATATTAACAATATTTTTTTAAAAAAAGCAAATAGGCCTAACTTAGTCTTTCAGGGCTACATAGGTAGAGCCGATATCCCATGATACTTTAAAGGACAAAAGAAATTGTTTCACTTAATTTAAAATTAGAAGGTAAATAAAATATGAACCTGACTGGAAATAAAATGTCCTCACCTGGTAAAGACAAAATTTTATGTTTACATGAAGACTTTGTTTAGGAATGTGCTGCTCTCAGTGACACTGAGGATGGGATAGCCTCACTCCCAGGTGGTGCCCCTGGATAGACCTCAGCCCAAGGCCTCAGCAAAAGGATAAGCAGAATCAGAGGTTAAGCTGAGGAGGAACTTCTGGTGTCTGTCCCCCTCTTTACAGATGACTAGGTGGTTTCTTGTCTCATTTCCCCACAGGCCTGGAGCACTGTGTGACCTCTGAGATTTTGTCCCATATTGTGCCATAATAATCAACCTCATACTCAGCCTGGAGCCCAGTGATGGTCAGGGAGCCTGAGCTTCCAGACTTGGAGCCAGAGAATCGACCTGGGATCCTTGAGGGTCGATTGCTGTTACCGTAGATGATGGTTTTGGGGGCTTTGCCTGGAAGCTGTTAGAACCAGGACACATATTCATCACCCCAAATGTTGGAACTGCTTCTGATGCAGGAGATGTTGACCCTTGGGCCCAGGGCCCCAGACACGGAGGGAGGTTGAGTCAGCGCAGACTGGCCCCAGCACCCTGGAAGGGGGAGAGAAACAGAGAGGGTGACCTGTGGTCTAGACACAAGAGGAGGAAGCAGGGACCACCTTTCTCCCCAAGGGCCCTTCCCCTGACCCTGCATCCCTTTGTTCTTTTATATTAAATTCCTCTCAGTAAGATTTACTTAAACATAGTGGCAATATATTTGTGAAGCTGCAGGTGGAATCACTAGTGTACAGTTCCCAGGTCCGTGTATATTGCAGAGAGAATATGGATGGAAAATGTGGTTAAAAGCACGGATACAACAACAAACAAAAAGAAATTCCTTGTTTCCTTAAGTGAGAGAGGATAGTGAGAAGGAGAGGATACCAAGCCTTGGTGGAGGTCATCACCAATCCTGCCTTCTGTGTGCCACAACTGAGCTGACCTCACCTCATCTCTCCTTCCCCATTCATCCTCTGAGAGGAGGAGGGCCCATCCATGCAAATGAGACCCCAGCTCTCTGACTCCTCCCTGACCCTGGGTCAGGGCCCTCTGCATGAGGATTTATGGGGATGGGCAGGGATGTGTTGTGTGGAGACAGGGGTTGAGGAGGTCAGGCTGTGAGCCCTGAGCAGTGGGCACATTCTGTGCTTGCTAGTAGATCCAACTTCTGATCACCCTTGGCGCTCAGGAAATTTGCCTGACTGCCCCCTGGTGGAGATCACCAGACATACCACTACATGCCTGGTGACCAAAAACCATTAAACAGTTCCTTCCTCCCCATTGCTCTGTCCAATGTTCCCTGAACTAGGGCCAAGCTAGGTCTCTCCTTATGTGCCCACTCACCACCTAAGTACATAATTTATTTACTTCTCAGATTCATGAGGGTGAGTCTGTCCATAGCTCCCTTGACTGTTCATAGGTCAAACATGAGGTGGCATCTCTACACAAACTCCTATTAGGTCAGGATGAGGTCAAGCGCAGTGATGGGTCCCCATGGACACACAGGCACTTCTGCGCAGGATGCTGTGTTTTATCATGTTATGTAATTCCTCCTGTTTTTTTTTAAGATTTTATTTATTTATTTGATGACAGAGATCACAAGTAGGTAGAAAGGCAGGCAGAGAGGGAGAGAGGAGGAAGCAGGCTCACCGCTGAGCAGAGAGCCCAATGGGGGGCTTGATCCCCAGACCCTGAGATCATGACCTGAGCTGAAGGCAGAGGCTGTAACCCACTGAGCCATCCAGGCGCCCCTCCTCCCTGGTTTCTGAAGGACTCCTTCTTCTTAAATTTTTACATCAATCAGGAAACAGAGAAAAGTCCTGTCTAGATTGTGAATAGAAACTGTGTTCATTCATAGAATGACACACATTCAAAACCTTTGTCATCTGTCACTCTTACCACACGCTTGGCACAGTGTCCTCCCACCACCTCAGGACAGACTTTGTGATCTACTCAGACTCCTCAGGGTGAGTCTTTCTACAGTTCCCTTGGCTTATCAGTACTTGGTCAGGACTGAATGATTGTTTCTACACAAACTCCTCCTGGATCAGGTTTAAATACAGACCAATGGTGGATCTCCATGGACTGGGTCTTTCCTTCTATGTGATTCTTCCCTGTTTCCAAAGGTCTCCACCTCTGACGTTCCCAAAGCACTGAGGAGATGGAATGCACTTCTCATCACATTGTAGGTAGAAGACCCTGTGTGCATTCCCAGAGGGGTAACACATAAAATCTTTGTCACCTGTTACTCTTTTCACCTCCTTGAAACAATAGTTCTGTATATACTATGGACAGTGATTCCTTCTAGGATCTGTTCTCCAATCACACAGACACAAGGACCCCTGCCATGTGAGTCTATGCAAGCAATTGACCCCAAAGCATAGACGGCAAACCTTCCAGAAGTTCTAGAAGAGCAGTACTGACAACTATAGATGCTATGACAGGTTTTTAATGACATAGTGCCTGTGTTAGTCACCACTGAAACAACCACATACATAAAATAGGTGCATGTTAATGTTACAGAGTATTCATCTCATTCAAACTGATTACATCTCAATATTAATGTCATTGTGCAGTGGTAGTTAATGATTGGGATACTTCTCCCACACATGAGTTTATTGCAGGAAAAATAATGCATGGAAATTGTGGTTAAAAACACAGATGGTACAGAGTCATTTTGTGGTTCAGGTGGTTAAGTATTTGCCTTTGGCTCAGGTCATGATTTCAAGGCCTTGGAATTGAGCCCCTAGTTGGGCTCCCTGTATGGTGCTTCTCCCTCTCCCTCTGCCTCTCCCTCTGCATGTCTTTTCTGTCTCTCTTTCTCACTCAAGTAAGTAAATGAAATCTTAAGAAAAAATAAATGAGGGATGCCTGGGTGGCTCAGTTGGTTAAGCGGCTGCCTTCGGCTCAGGTCATGATCCCAGTGTCCTGGGATCGAGTCCCACATCGGGCTCCTTGCTCGGCAGGGAGCCTGCTTCTCCCTCTGCCTCTGCCTGCCTCTCTGCCTGTGCGTTCTCTCTCTCTCTCCCTCTCTCTCTCTCTGATAAATAAATAAATGAATAAATGAATAAATAAATAAATAAATAAATAAATAAAATCAATCTTAAAAAAAAGAAAAAATAAATGAAACAACAATGCAAAGGGAATGTCTTCTATTCTTGTTTCAGTAACAGTCTATGAAGTTTTATTAATATAGCTTTATTTTTATTCTAATTCTGTGTATATGTATATTTTAGTCTTCAGTTTTGTATCCTGGCTCTGTTGCTACAAGTAGGAAAGCTGAATATGGTGTCGAGTGAAACCCCACGAGAAGCCTGTTCCTATGAATCCCAGAACAATCTCACTGATGGAATTACCAGAGACAATGCTTCTAGGATGGAGTGATTTAGGGTTAGACCTGATTCATGGTGGGCACGGCTGTAGTCCATGCACCTGTGTCCAGCACATTCAGGATAAAACCATTGTTCATTCAGCCACCTATGGTCACTAGAGAAATGAATTTCTACTACTCAAGGCCATTCTGGCCCAGAATTTCCTATCAGAGTTCTCACATGCCATGGACAAGAAGCAGAAGAAAAGGTAACAGTGTCCCTGAAGGCATAGGTCCTGTGGTACTGTATTTTACAGAAGAAATTTCAGCAGATGTCCAGGCTGGCTGTATCACTGGGCTAAAGGAGGGAGGGACAGCCTAGCCCTCTGAGAGACAGGCAGTTGAGTGTGTCACAACTCCATGGGTCTGGAGCACTGAGGCTGCTATCCCAGAATCAATGTACTGATCAGTTCAAGCACTGATTGTAGCCTTGAGATGTTTAGGGGCTGAGATGCCCCCATTGACAGAGACTGCCCCTGAGATTCCTGAGCATCAGCCTCCATCCAGGTGTTCAATGCATATTCTGACTACACTGATGTGGGACCTTAGTCACAGTGTCTTTGATATTTGCTGATGTTGGGGATTCTGCCTTATAGAGATTGTGACAGTGAAGACAACTGGGTAAACCCAGGTTGAGCCTGACTTCTGGAGAGACAGAGAACACTAGAAACTGCAGAGCCAAGACATTATATGTTCACAGATGGGAGGTGTGTGTGTGTGTGTGTGTGTGTGTGTACAAGTGTCCCCCATCCACATTATGTCCTTTCCACTGCCTGAGTGTGATCTCCATGGAAATCCATTCCAGAGCAGCCTCTCTGTAAGACTTTCTATTGCCCTGAAACTTGGACCTAAAGAAGTCGTCTGTAAGGCAATTTCTTTTGCAAAAGGATAACAATTACACAAGGAGGGGGAATTTGATTGCAGATTCACTCCAATAGTGATTCCACTGAAGCAGACATTGACTCATAAGGGGTATGAGGCATATGTTCATTTTCATCTGTGCAGACACAAGTCCTACTCCTTTGGGGTCTTCAGGTCTCAAAAGCACATGGCAGAGTTTGACCAGGCACTTCTATGCCTCATGCTGCCCACATCACAACCATTCTCAATTTGTTTCCAGGTTTCCCTGATGCCTCACTATAGGTTACTAGGAGAGAGTGTCTACTCTCAATTTTCAAAAGTCTTATGTAGGAGTATTCACTGATTAGGGCAAATGTGTGTGTGACTAAGTTATTGTTCTGGTAGTCTTAGAAACAAATATCTTCAACAATAACAAAAAAAGTTGTCATATACTGAAATATGCAACCAATCCTAGCTTGGTTAATTAGACCAACAGTGGCCTTGGATAAGGCCTCAGTAATTCTGCAGAAGGAAAAGTAAATACACCAATAACTTCTATACACAAATACACCAAGGCTGGATAAATATTCATTTGTAGGGGACAGAATAACCATGTTGCCATATTAAAGAGATTGGTTGAAGCTGATACGACATGGAAACCGCATTGACAGATGAGGGCAGGGAGGATGAAGGGATTTCATGCTGATTTACTATCTGCCAATTCTGCCTAGAAACAGACCTTGGAGAGTGGAAACTATAGAAAGGTTATTCACATTTCTCTCTCTAAAAAAAACAAAAAACCAAAAAACAAAAAACAAAAACAAAAACAAAAAACACAAGGAGATTAATTTAAGCCAGAGGAAGAGCTGAAGGCTTGAGGGACATGGGAGAGGAGTGGAAAAGAGGAGTCAGTTTATATGAGTGTTGTTAGTGAGTCAGAAGCAGTTGTAACTCACTGTCGGTAGGCTGGATCAGAGAAAGAAAAAAAAATCTGTAATCAATGTAAATATTAATATACCAGCTAATGTGTCATCTGTTAAACAAGAGTCATTCCGTGCAGCATAAGGCTTGTGGATGACAGAAATTTGCCAATCAACATTTTCAGTTGACGCAGCAGTACAGTGAGATCTTAGAAACTATATTCACATCTCTGTCCCAAGTTCTTAAGGCAGGGCTCCTGAAACCTTTGCCATATCCAAAGTGACAAAATCACTAAGGGAATCTTTGTGCAAATGAGGTGACAGTGGGGACTCATGGATGACTCCAGGATCAGGCTTGTCCCCTGAAAGTTGAAACCATGTTCAGATGTTGGGAATATTCAGACCCCCGTTATCCAGAAAGGGGAAAGGAGCTGAATATGGATAAATGATATTTACTTGAGGCCTCAATAGTAATGCCAGTTTTGGATTTGAGGAGCTTCCAGATTGGTGAGCATATCCATGTCCAGAGGGCAATGTACCACAACTCCATTGGGGCAGAATATCCTGCACTTGGGACCTTCCCAGTCCTTGACCTAAGTGTTTCTTAATCTGACTGTCATTGGTTTACATCATGTCCTTTAAAGAATTTGTAAAAGTAAGTAAGAGTTTCCTTGAGCCACTCTAGTAAATTAAGTGAACTGGGGAGGGTGTCCTGGGAATCCCTGATTTGTAGCCAAGTGGGACATAAGTGGTGAGGAACCTACAAGGTGTTATTGACATCAATGCGGGGAGCATTCTACGGAGTCCTTATCCTGTGCATCTGACACCATACAAGGCAGGTAAGCTGTGTGTTAAATTGAGTTAAATTTTAGAACACTAAGCAGGTGTCACATAGAATTGCTTGCTTTGGAAAAGGAAATCCACACAACAGGTGCCCAGATGTGTCAGACATGACATGATTTATATCAGCAGTAGATGGAGATATAATGGAAATACAAGGAAAGAATGAGGCCTTGTTTTAATAAAATATTTATTATTTTTAATTTATTGCAGACCATACGGCATGTGCAATTGGACTGTATTTCCTCACCCAGGTGTGCACTGGGGCCACTTGCAGTGTCTCAGGCAACAATACAATCTGTGTGTCACTCCTCCCTCCTTAAGGACAGGTCTTTCAGGAGAGGACTCTCCACTACATGAGCCTCCACAGAAAGCTCAGAGACAAGATCTCTTGTTCCAGGGGTTCTTATCACTCACTTCTTCACTTCTTCATTGTCTGAGACACTGAGGGTAATGAAAGATGCTTCCACTGATATAAGTCATAGCACTGTAATAGTCAGCCTCATCTTCAGACTGCAGGCCAGAGACAAGCAGAAGTCCAGCATTTGCTGAGGTGTATTTGGAGCCTGAGAAGTGGCTGGGGACCCCAGATCCCAACTGTGAAATTGAGTCTGAGTAATAGTACAATAGAAACCTGGAAGGACTCCCTGGTTTCTGTTGGTACCAGCTGATGTAGTAGCTGCCAACACGGAAGCCGCTGCTCAGGGTGCAGGTGAGTCTGGCCGTTGTTCCCAGCAATGCCAGGAGGAAGGGCGGCTGAATTAGCATAGGCTGGGGCAGCTGAATTAGCACAGGCTGGGACAGGGAACCTGCAAACAGAGACATATGGGTGATGGGGAAATGAAAAAAAAAAAAAAAGAATCATCAGGGCATTAAGCACAGAAAGAGTGATTTGGGGACCACCTTTTGTTCCATGAGCCCTTTGGCTACCTGCAAATGCAGACACATGTATGATGGGACAGGGGCCAGATAACGTTCCCTAGGGTCTCAGCCAGAGAGGCTGACACCTGCTAGAGGTCAGGCCTGTGTCTCTGAGGCCCCTTCCTACCTGCAGAGTAATATAGGAGCATGAGGAGGACAAGAGTGCAGGCCATGGTGACACAGCCCCTGATGCCACAGTGGGCTGGGCTGCCGCAGGCCTCCTTTTCTCCTCCACCCTCTGCCACAAGACAGGCTGTCCATGTAAATGGGGTCCACCCAGGAGCTGCCTTGCCCCTCCCTGAGCCATGGTGCTGGAGCTCAGTTCACATCACACACTGAGGAAGATAGAGCTCTACTCACCCTTGCCGAGAGCCCTGGAAAGAAGCCTCTGCTGAGACCACACAAAGTTCCCAGACCTGAATGTCTTCAATGACTAGTCCTCACTGAGCAACATTGTAGGGACTACAGGGCAGTCTCACAATGCCCCCTGTCAATCTTACATGGAAAAATGATAAATGAAATTAAAAAGGAAGAAAAAAAACTTGTGGGAAAGAATTCCTACTAAGAATAAATAAAATCCATACTTTCTCAAGAAGATACAAAAATACGGGCATCTGGGTGGCTAAGTCAGTTAAGTATCTGACTCCTGGTTTAGGTTCAGGTCATGATCTCAAGGTCCTTGGATTGAACCCAGCATGGGACTCCATGCTCAGCAAGCAGTCCACTTGGCATTCTCTTTCTCTCCCCATGCTCCTCCCCTGCACACTCACTCTGTTTTTCTAAATTAAATTTTAAAAAATTAAAAAGGAAGATACAAAATTAGTTCTACTGGAAATAATTGAGTGAATAGATAATTATTTAACAGGAAAATGGAAAATGTGATTATAGAAGCACTCCACAGAAATGTATAAGTTACAGACATTTTCAGAGGACACATAACAAACCTTTTGATATAAGATGGTTCCAATTTCTTTGCTTCATATTCTTTTCATAACAGCAAAATAGAATGGAATATTTCTTAGTTCATTTAAAAGAGTTATAAAACTGACAAATACATGTACCAAATTACATTTCAGAAAAATGAAAATTACACACCTGTAACATTAAATATTGACACAAATATTGTATACAAAATATTAACAAAAAGCCATCAGTATCATATTAATAAATTGAAATACCATTATTAAGTGTGATTTGTTCCAATGATGCAAGTTGTGTTCCATATTAAGAACATGTTTCATATCAATGTCATATTATTACATAAAGAGATATGATAAATATATTGCCCCAATTGTTCTTGAAAGAGCTTTTGACCAAATCACAAAAAAGGGAAATATGAACAGATACATTTATAATAAAGTAATACACACTCTCTCACACACTTATAATGTAACCCTAAGACCAGTTCATGGTGTAGTGAGGGGGACCATTTTCACAAAGATCAGGAAAAGGCAAAGATGATCCTCACTTCCATTATTTTTTTAACAGTACTTCTCAAGTGTCAGAAAATATGGTTAAGAAAACAAAATCAATGGGTAAAACTTGTTATTGAGGGTAGGACAAATAGTTATTTTTAAACTTGCAGATGGACTTCATGGCCTTAGACAAGCCAATGCTGGTGAAGATGTGACAGACAAGTACTGATGACACTTAGTAACAGAGACATGATGGATGGAACAAGGACAACAGAAAAGATGAGTTGGCTCACTTTCCCAGATTGAAGAGAACCATGGAAGTTTGAGGCACTGAGCATGATCCGAAGTGATCATCTGTTCCCACACAGGCTGTGTCTTAAGTGATATCAATCATTGCATTTATGGGGCTTCTGTCCCAGAGTCAGTATAGCCCACACAGCTGATGTTTCCAGTGCAGAAATAGGGGACCTTTGCCCAAGAGACCATTGCACTGAGACATGGGCTCATTGTGTCATTGTGTCTGCTTCTGGCACTGAGGAAAGAGCAAGTTCTGGGTGACCTCAGGGACTTCTTTCTGTATGATTTGGCAAATAATCCAGCATTAGAGTCTGAAGGAGAGGCTCCAGGACATGGAGGGGATCCAACCGAGCTCTGTCTTCTGAGGTTCCATCAAGGGGATTATGGCTACAAGTTTTATTATTGTCTGAGAAGACTCTCCTGAGAGCCACTTTCTTCCTTGTACATGCATTGCAGCTGCTCCTTTTCTAAATACCTCAATCTTACCAGACTCCATAGGGGAAAAAAGGGGGTTGATCTACATTTGAAGCAGTGTGCAGAGGGAGCCAGAGCCAGGAGCCCTCACCAGTGGAGGCAGGTCACACATCAGTGGGGACACAGTTTTCCCAGTTCCCTTCTCTCCAGCTGAGTGGTTTGCCCACCATCTGCAGTCCCTGCTTCCACAGCTCCCCTGATGCCCTCAGCACTCACTTCCTCCAACCTTATCATACCCCTCTGCACACCAAGCAGAAGGTTATTTTTCACCATTGGCTTCCTGATGTAGAGACCCAAGAGAGGGGAGTGAGAAAGGGCATTTCTAGGCCCATTCATGGAACAGTGACACACTCATATTCAGAAATTTATTTAATTGGAAAATTATGATTTATTTTAAAATGCTGTATCGCTGCCAACTGTATCCCTAGAGCTGGCACTGTGTCTCAGGTTTCCAGATACCATGCACTGTAATTGTATTGACCATGAAAGAAACAGACCACTGGGACAAATGTATGGGGATTGTGTCTATGTGTGCAGATAATGTGTGCATGAGAGAGTTGGGCAAAGACGTCTGCCCAGTGCTGTGGTATATAAGGCAGGATCTATAGGGTGAATCAAGTAAAGTCCCCACAGTGACAGGAGCCCTAGGTCAGAGGTAAAGACACAAGCCAAGACTCAAAACACAAAGGCTGGTGGCTGGTGACCCTGGTAAGGATCCACAGGAGCTCAGAACGGAGGACTGGCTGATCATGTGAGCCCAGCATCTTCTTAACACTGTTGTACCCAGTATTGGAAATCTGCATAGGGCCAGAGCCTGTTGGCTGCAGTCCAGTGCTGTCTCAATGTCCTTCATGTTTACATATGTCTAGGATTAGCCTTCCCTTGTCACCCTCCAGACCCCATCCCCTGGATGAGGATCTCTTGCCTGTATAGAAAAGGTCAGCAAAATCTGGGGTTATAGGATCGTCCTAGGCTGAAGGCTGGATGGGATCCAGGAAGGGGACATTCTCAGATCAACAGACTCTCAAAACTGCCTCAGTCCTTCTCATGGCACCTCAGGTACTGGTGATAGGGTGACAACTATCCCAGGGGACAGAGGATCTGCTCAGGGATCCTATAGGGTGTTTTATGTCTCAGTCCCTCCAGGAGACACAGCACTGTGTGGGCACTGAGGTCTCTGTCGTGTGTGATATTTACCATCAGCCCCATCCTCAGACTAGATCTCCAGATGTTCTGTGAAGTCATGCATCTGCCTTAGAACCAGAAGGTCAATCTAGAATCCCTGATGGGCTTCTACTTGCAAGAGTCAGTATTTTAGGGCAACAGCTCTAAAAACTGCAACCCACATGCCTTATCCTATCCAGTGTTACTATTGCTACCAAAGCAGGTTATGGGGAGAGAGTTCCTGGTCTAGAATGTCTGACACCAACATAGCTGGGTCACCAAAGACAATGCCCAGGGCCTTGAACTGAAGGATGGAGATTCACATCCTCTCACAAGTGAACTGAGGACCAAGGAAAAAGAATGGGCCACATATCCACCCAGGGGTCCTCCCCTGGTGCCAGAACCCTGTTGTTTGTCTGAGGAGTATTGAGAGGAGAAAGGTTAAGCCTGTGTGGAGATGCCCCAGAACTCTTTCTATCCCCCATCTAAGACAGAGATCCCCAATCCTCTCTTATCCCTTCCTTCACTCTGATCAGATAATATCCCTTTCTTCAGATTAGCCCCAGGGACCCAGAAGAAGGACAGATTGAGGAAAGAAGGTGGATGAAGAAGGGGGCCCCTAGAGGTCTCAAATATGGGCTTTGAGCACCTGAACCAGGCTGAGTAACAGGTAAAGGGAGGGTTTACACCTTCCTCTGCTCTGGGAGGATCCTCATCACAGAACATGACATGGACCACATATTAGATCACAAGGACTCTTGGTGATGGACTGTTCTGAGGAGGTGTCATGAGAGATGACTGGGGAACCATACAGAAACCTCTAACTGTTCCCAGAACTCACCTTATCATGGAAAACATTCAGAAACCTGAACTTTTTTTCTGTTCTCTCTTTCTCTGCCTCTCTCTTTATGTCTCTGTCTCTCTCTCACACACACACACACACATAGAAATGTGGGCTGAATCAGCTGTAATTGGCATGGGCACTATAGCATTTCATACCATGAATGACACTGACTTTGTTGGAAATGTGTCAACTGTCCTAAAATTTTATCTTATTCCATGAATTTTATCTATGGTCACTTACATTCATGTGGCAAGTTGTCATAAACTGATCATAAGAATGTGTGTGATTGGTTACCAATTTATTAATAGAACACACATTTAAATGTAGATTTTTGTGATTATCCAATAATTTCCATTTGTGAAGTAATTAATTGCATGCATGTAATCATATATATACATACATATGTATATATGTATATAAATCATATATATACATATGCATGTATATATAATTTTTTACATATATATATATATATATATATATATATTTACCCACACCATTTATAACAGAAAGAACAGAAAAGCACCTAGGGAATATGGTGATACATCTTTCTGAATTCTTAATGAAAAGGTACCTCTCATGCACCCAATGACAGAGATGGTTCATGAATTCACAGAGAGAGTTCCTTAAGTACAGAGACATACCTGCATACACAGAACAAGTAGAGAATATGTGGAGATAATGAGGGAAAAAATGAAAGAATTTGGTCATTCTTGATGAGATAAATTTGGCTTTTAAAATTGAAATACTGGGTGTTATACTCAACTATTGAATCATTGAACTTATTATCAAAAATTAATGTTGTACTATACCTTGGCTAATTGAATTTAAATTAAAACCAAATTATTCTTCTGATCTATGAGGGTGGAATGGTCTTACATCTTTTTTGTGTCTTCTTCAGGTATCTTTCATGAATGTCCTGTAACTCCTTGAGGACAGATCCTTTACCTCTTTGGTTAGGTTTATTCCCGGGTATCTTATGGTTCTTGGTGCTATAATAAATGGAAACAATTCTCTAATTTCCCTTTCTGTGTTTTCATTGTTAGTGTATAAGAAAGCAACTGATTTCTGTACATTGACTTTGTATCCTGCCACATTACTGAATTACTGAATTGCTGTATGAGTTCTAGTAGTTTGGCGGTGGAGACTTTTAGGTTTTCCATATAAAGTACCATGTCATCTGTGAAGAGAGAGTTTGAATTCTTCATTGCCAATTTGAATACCTTTTATTTCTCTTTGTTGTCTGATTGTAGTTGCTAGGACTTCTAAAACTATGTTGAAGAAGAGTGGTGAGAGAGGGCATCCTTGTCATGTTCCTGATCTCAAAGGAAAGTCTGTGAGCTTTTTCCCATTGAGAATGATATTTGCTATGGGTTCTTCATAGACAGATTGTATGAAGTTGAGGAATTAAAATATTACAAACAAAATGAAGTAATATAAAATAAAATAAAACTGAAATACAAATAATTTCAACTTGCAGATGCACGGATGTATAGTTAACAAATAAATACTGTGCATACATAAGGTATACAGTATGATAAGCAATGCAGCTCTCCAAGGACACAACATCTCCTGTGCAGGATGGACATTCTTTCCTCACATTGGAACACTTAATGACCAGGGCTCCCCCTCCTTGTGGATCCTCTGCAGCACTGAGTGGGGAGAGAACCTCACTGTAGGCATAGGAGGTCTTGGGAAGAGTCCAGGTGTGAATCCCCAGTGGCTGATGCTGGGTGAATCTTCACCATTTGTCAATGACCCCACACACTCAAGACCACAGACATTGACATCCATAGTCATCCAGTGACTCACTCCTAGGAATCTCTTCTGGAGCACAGGACACTGGTCTGCAGGGAGCTTTGAAAAATGAAGTTCTTTGAAGCATTTTATTTAAAGATTTTGTATATTTATTTGAGAGTGAGAGTGAGAGATGTAAGTAGGGGGAGGAGCAGGTAGAAGGAGAAACAGGCTCCCTGCTGATCAAGGAGTCTGATGTGGGGCTCAATCTGAGAACCACAGGATCATGGTCTGAGTCAAAGACAAAAGCTTAATGACAGAACCACACAGGCACCCCTCTCTGAATTCTTCATTCCTTGAGCAGATTGTGTTCCCAAGAAAGCCTGATGTATGGTGGTTGTTATGATCAGCATTCCAAATGCAGGGTTTGAGAAAAATATAGTCCACACTTAAGAATTAATACTATGTGGGTTGCTAAAAAATGAGAAGAACTTACGTGCTTATGTCTGAAAATCTACCCACAGTTCATCATGATTTTTCCAGAAAGATCAACTAGGAAAAACAAACAAACATCAACAATAACAAACACAAAATAGAAAAAAAAAACATATCTCATTTACCAACAGATCATAAAGGAATGTTTTAACTAGAAAAATTCTGGAATTCTATGGAGCAGACTTGAACTGATTTGAATTTGGGTAGGAGCAACCACTGCCAAGCAGTGTGCCCAGCTTCAGGTGTGAGCAAGATGCAGTCAGTCAGAGGAATTCCATCATGAGGAATTGATTTTCTGTTTCTTCCTCACATGAGACCACCTGAATTCCAGATCAAGCCCTGCAGGTGGGAGTGAGCCCGGAATGGCCTGGAACTGCTCTGTGGAGGGACCAGCAGAACGGTCAAAAGCGGGTGCAGCTGGAGGTGCTGGACTGCAGGAGGAGAGATAGGATGTCACAGGGACTCAGGATCACCCAGTAGCCCTGCCAACAGGGGTGACTTCTGAAACGTGGCCACTCCACTTCGTGCCATCTCAGCCCAAGCTCTGTAGCCACCCTGGACACATGGGTGCTAATACAGGACAACCGTGTCCCTATGTGCCCTTTCCTCTGAGAGACCTGTCCAGATTCAATGCTGTATGGACCAGGCTGATTCCCTGCAGGATGAGGCTATCTCCCTTGTGATGGGGACCTTGTGCCTGGTACAGTGCACTTTCCATCATGTTCACTACGTGTGTTCATAAATAAAGGGACTGAACTCATCCCCATGTGGTGTTCTTGTAAAAATTCCCTGATTTTCAACAGGCATGGGTGAAGTTTCATCATGTATCAGATGAGAGTAAGCAAGCCTCTGCAATCCTGGAAATCTGATGGACAGTCTCCTGGGTCAGGGATGCTCCTGTTTCCTGGGAGCCAGGGATGGAAGTCATCCTGCATCAGAGATGGGTCCTCCCAGTGTGCCAGTGCGTGGGGCCCCTCTCTTCTTTGTTCCCAAGACCCTGAAACTACTCATTCTCCTTCTTGTCCCCATATTCAGTCCCTGAATCCTCCATGTCATGGGGAATCCGATCCTTCTTCCCTGACTCACCTCCCACCCCTCATCAAGACTCTTAATGTAACGTGGGCACCATCCACAGCTGCCACCCAGTCTCTGTTTCATGATCCACTCCTGCTCCTCATCATCAGTGCAGCCTCAGGACATCATCACAGCACATCAGTATCCAGGGTTCCCTGTCAACCCTTCCAGTACTGAAGCTCCACACCACCAACCTCACCCCTCCTTACACTCCATTAATATCTTATTTGCATTGATATTAATATTTGTGTGTCTTCCTACTCTCTAATGACATTTTTAAAAACATGGGGTCACAGACTGTCCCTAGCTTGTTCAAGCTCTATGACAAAGCATCTTGCCTGGGGACGCCTGGGTGGCTCAGTTAGTTAAGCGGCTGCCTTCGGCTCAGGTCATGATCCTGGCGTCCTGGGATCGAGTCCCACATCGGGCTCCTTGCTCAGCAGGGAGCCTGCTTCTCCCTCTGCTTCTGCCTGCCTCTCTGTCTGCCTGTGCTCGCTCCCGCTCTCTCTGAAAAAAAAAAAAAAGTTAAAAAAAAAAGCATCTTGCTTGGCAAATATTTGGGGTTCAGACATCCCCTAATCTCTCCCTTACCCTCTCCTACTTGTGAGAGATGGAGGGAGTATTCTTGCAAATGAGACTCCAGATTTCGGACCCCTCACTGGCCCTGTGACATGTTCCCCACCAGGTGGGGGAGACCAGGGAGTGTTGTTGCATAGAACTATTTGGTGAGGAGTTCCCAACTCTGATCCCAGAGGAGAGGGCACAGGCAGGGTCAGATGACAAGTCCCAGCACTTACCACCTATGCTCTCTCAGAAAATGGACCTGAGCACCTCTGATGAAGGCCCAGAAACACCCTTGCATGACATGTTAACCAGAGATCATCAGCTCTTCCCACTGCACTGACCACTGTCTGCTGCATTAGAGCCAGGCCAGGGATCCCCTTACTTGTTCTTCCACCACATAGGACAGACATTATCCTCTAGTTAGACTCCTCAGAGTGAGTCTGTCCATGGCTTTCATGGGTCAGAACTCAAATGGTGTTGCTGAACAAACTCCTCTTAGATCAGAATGAAGTGCAGAACAGCAATGGGACCAAAGGACACATGGCCCCTTCTCTGCAGGATGCTAAGCCATTTCTTTTATGGGACTCCTCCATGGTTTCCAGGGAAAGCACTGAGGAAATGGAGTCTTCTTTCTAAGTTGTGGGAAGAAAACCTGACATGCCTTACTAGAAGGGTAACTCACTGAACATCTTTGTCATCAGTTACCATTTATACCTGTTTGAAACAACAGTTCTCCACACACCATAGACAGTGATTCCCTCCTAGGATCTGTCCTCCCAGCACAGACACTGTCTGCAGGAGCCCTGCCACATGAGGCTGTGTGTCTCTGACCTCAGAACAGAAAGGGCAAACCTGCAGGAGGTTCTAGGAGGACAGGAATGGCACTGCAGATGTGACAACGATGGAATGACACATTTTATTTAGTACTAATCACTTTGCCAGGTGTGCACTTGAAATTGATGCAGGTTAATTTGTCCAAATTTAACTCAGTCAGATTGATTTCAACTCAGGAACAATGACAAGGAGAAGTTCCAAGTACAATGAGTATTGCACATTCATCAGAGCTGTTTGCCGTGGATAGAAAGTGGTTGAAACTTAGGGCTTAAAGCATAGATGGAAAAATAATAGAAAATAAATGCCTTCTCTAGCTGAATAGGAGCCTATAAACTTCTTTCTGAAATCATTTGAATTATTATTATTATTATTATTATTATTATTCATGAGTTGTGTATCATGGGTCTGGTCCTGCAGGTAAAAAGCTGATGTGGTACCCAGTGAAATCCAAGTAGAAGCCATTTCTATGAGCTTCAGAACCATCTTAGAGATAGAATTGCCAAACAGAGGCAGCACCTCCAGGAAGGAAATATTTGGGATCAGACTGGACCCAGGGGTGGGCATAGCTGTACTCCCTGTGCCTTTTGCTCAGCAAGTTCAGAACAGAGAAATTGTTCACTCAGCCACCCATGACTAGAAGAAGGAAATTCTATTACCCAAGACCAACCAAACCCAGAAGTATATGTCCAACGTCCCACATCTGAGTGCAAGAGAGTTGGAGATAAGTGTGCCTGATGTCACAGCCCCGAGGACTTGGATTGGGACAGTGGATTCTCAGCAGAGGCACAGCTTCTATGGAGGTGTCACAGGGATGACTGAGGGAGTCATAGCTCAGCCTAAAGAGCACAGGGGATTGTATCCCACATCCCCAAGGGCTCTGATCTCCAGGGGAGCAGCACTGAGCCTGAGGTCTTACTTTCTCCATGGGAAGGACTTATTTAGGCAGTGTGGACTGATGTGAGACCAGATATTTTCACAGTCCCCTGAATCAGGAGTCCAGGTCTTCTCAAGTGACAGAAACAAGATGGAGAATGTGAAGGGTTCCATGCAGCTCTATTTTCTAGGCATTCTCCATGGTGATGGATCCTGGAGACTGGGAACTATAGCACAAGCATTTCCATTTTCCCCTGAAATCCCGATATGGAGATGGAGTTCAGACTGAAAAACCAGAGGGAGGGACTGAAACTTGAGGGACACAGGAGAAGACAGAAGAGGAGTGTGTGGGGAGTGTTTTCAGGGAGAGTCTGTAAGAGCTAGTCCAAGTTCATGTGTAGCTGGTTCAGAGAGAGATTGTGTTTGCCGCCAGAGTTACTGTCAATATTGGGCTCCCTGCTGCTGGGGAGCCAGCTTCTCCTCTGTCTGCTATTCCCACTGCTTGTGCTTTCTCCCCCCCCCACTATTCTCTGACAAATAAATAAATAAAATATTTTAAAATGTCAGAGAGGTTTTTTTTAAAGATTTTATTTATTTGACAGACAGATATCACAAGTAGGTAGAAAGGCAGGCAGAGAGAGGAGGAAGCAGGCTCTCTGCAGAGCAGAGAGCCCGATGCGGGGCTCTATCCCAGGACCCTGGGACCATGACCCAAGCCGAAGGCAGAGGCTTTAACCCACTGAGCCACCCAGGTGCCCCCAGAGGGTTTTTTTTAACCCCTCAAGAATAACACTGGAAGTTGCAAGGCAATTAGCCATAAATTCTCTGAGGGAAAGTTATTTCCTAAAATTAAACAAACAAATAAATAAATGACCCCCACGCTCCAGGGTGTGAGCACATCACAGATACTGGCCTCAGCCATTTGTCCACCATGCCGTCCCTCTGCAGCTTCACCTGTGATGGTGCTGCCAGGTGCAGGACTTCAGGCAGCATTAGGTCCTGGCCAGAAGGAGATGGAATCTCTTGTCTCTGACAGGCTGCCAGCTGCTGACGTCCATGGGGAGGTGAGACCTGCTGCCTGCAGCTACAGGAGCTGGAGGAGCTGGGGCTGACCAGCTGACCTGGGATCACCCCACAGTCTCCAAGTACTTCTCCCAGTATCTGCCCTGCTGTCTCCTCACCATGTAGGGCAGTTTCCCAGCCCCTGTCGCAGGAAGCTGTCAAACTCTGAGCAGGGAGGATGTCTTCTCCATGCCCTGCCCTTAGGGGAGATCTCTAGCCCTTGGCCCAGCACCTGAGGTCTTTACATTCATTGAAAGCCCTTCCCAGTGTACCACCCAGCCTCAGCAAGGCAGGGAGGGGCATTGGGGGTCCCATCCCTGTGCACTCACATACATGTGCTCATGTACTTGCAGACTCATGCCTGCCCCTGGTGTCTGCACTGCACGTTCTTCCTCCTCCACAACAGAGCCACCTCCATCTTTTCTCTACCTGCAGGGCACGGGGTTTGTCCTAGGGGTCAAGAGACTCTCCTAAGAGCCACCCTCACCACCTTCCCCACCACACCCTACTCTGTCTCCCTGTTGTCCTCTCATATCAGGCAGAGCCAGAGGGATTGAGGGAATCTGGGTCCCCCAGGAAACATGGGCTAGAAGAACCCAATGACATCCTTCATCTTCCACTGCACCAAACCTGGAGCCCTTGGAGGGCTGTGAGGGGGAACAGGCCACGGCCAAAGCCAAGGCTTGCCATGGAGCCCAAGTTCCGTGGGCCCTTGTCCCACCTCATGCCAGCCTGACTCCAGACACCTCTCCTTTTCCGTGTTACTGTAGGAGGCAGTCCCCTGCTCACCCATCCCCATCTGCAGTCCTACAGGTCCTTGGGCCAGTCTAGGGAAGAACTGTGCTTGAGGGAGGAACAGACCGGCTGACAAGGATCTTGTTATAATCGGCATTAATGGAGGTGGCTGTAACTTACCTCAAACCCAGTGGGATACAACCACCATGAGAGACCAAAATCTGGAGCGAACCTCAGGCCTGGCAGGTACTACATGCAGTCCTGAGTGGGCCCCACAGCTCAGCACCTGTAGCCAGCTGGGCCCAGCCTCCTCAGTGCCACATGTATCCTGGGTGGGTCCCTGACAGGTGGAAGCTGGACAAGCAGGGCCCAGCCAAGCCTCAGATACAGCACCAGCCAGCAGGTCCAGTGTTACAAGTGGCCAGCACACCCTAGGCATCTAGAGGAGATGGGCTCCTTTCTACCTGCCACCCTCCCCTCTCCAGTTTCCCAAACCTCTGCCTCCCCAGATGGGCTCTGGCTATGTTCTGTCCAATTCCAAGACACATGCAAGTTCTGTGGGGATGCAGATGCATCCAGGAAAGAGCTGAGTGAGGGGGCTGGGACCCCTTCCTATGCCAACCTTGAGACCCAGGAAGTACAGTGTCCATCCCCAGTCTTGGGATGCCACCATCTGGTTGGAAAAAGTAACCAGTTTCCAGACAGCCAGAGACTGAGAGTCAGCGAGAAAGCGAGAGATGCTGCTCAAGTAGAGAAATAGTTCAACAGCTCCAAGATTTCCCAAAGGGGGTGAAAAGGCACAATCAAGCACCAGGAGGATGGATACATCAGCTGTAACAGGAGGTCACACTTTTTGGAATAAGATGATAGAACTGATTGTGGATGGATATTCAAGGGGCAGCATGTTCAGGAGCAGACACAGTGTTCATTTCTGTCCATCTTCCCCAGACCTAGTAGGAATGTGCAGTTGGGCTCTGATACCTCATCAGTCCCTGTCTTCTGGGAATGCCCTGCGATGTGTCACCTTGAAGACATAACCTGGGTATTTCTCTTGTGTCCATGAAGAGATCTTCCAACAGATATGTACTCCGTATGTCCCCAGGTTAAGTTTTTCACTGATAGTAGTCTGAAGCCCGGAACCGTGGGCTCAAGGGTCTTTATCTCACTTCTTCCTTATGAGAGACACTATGAGGAATGAAAGCTGCTCCCACAGCCATGATTTGTAGCCCAGTGAGAGTCAGCCTCATCCTTAGGCTGCGGCCCAGAGATGAGCAGAAGCTCTGCATGGGCAGAGGTATCTTTGGATCCAGAGAAGCGGCTACATATCCCAGAGACATGTTGACTCTGAGTAGCACCTCAGCAGATGCTCAGCAGGGCTTCCTGGCAGTTACTGGAACAAAGATAAGGCAGAAGTCTCCACATTGAAGCCACTGCTCAGGGTGCATATGAGTCCTGCTGGTGATCCCAGAGATGCAGAAAGTGAGGGTGGCTGACTCAGCATTGGCTCAGACAAAGAACTGACAAACACATTTATGGATGTTGGATCAGGGGCCAGATTAAATGTCCACAAGCCACTAAGGTAGAGTGGCTGACAGTCTGACAGGTTGCTCTGTGTCCCTGGGGCTAGTCCTCCCTTGTGCAGTGAGAGAGTGTGACAATGATTTAAAAATCCAGGGCATGGTGACACAGCCTCGAATCCCCAAAAGGGGTTTGGCTGCCTCAGGCCTCCTTTTCTCCCCCACCCTCTGTCACAGGAGGGGCTGTCCATGCACATGGGGGCCACCCAGTGACTTCCCAGCCCGTCCCTGAGCCCAGGTGCTGGAGCTCAACTCAGGACACAGAGGATGATACCAGTGGGCTCAAGCCCTCAGGAGATCCCTGGGAGAAAGCAACTGCTGAGACCACACACAGGTCCCTACTCAGAGGAGTCTGCCAGGTCTGAGAGGACACAGCTGCTGAGTCCCCATGAGGGAGCTCATTACCCAGCCTCCAATCCCAGGCTCCTTTGAATTGTCCTCACTGAGCAGCTTGATAGAACTCAGAACAGTTACACAGTGCCCCCTTCTGGTCACAGGGCAAACACTTCATCGTGTCCTAAAACCCTGAAAGCCCAGTGGGATTCTGTCTCCTTGGTGTGTGTGGGAAGACTTGATCTCCATGCTCTCAGACTCTTCTAAACCAAATCCCCACTGCCTCATACCCCTTCTCTGCAAACTATGGGCTCAGGGCATGTTCTTCAGTGAGTCCAGTGACTTCCCAGAGCCATAGATGGCCTTGTCTGGGCTTTGTATTAGCAAAGAGGGGGAGGATATTCACCTGGGTCCAATTCACCAGAAATTGAAGAGTCACAACATTCCCACCTCTTATGGAATCTGCTCTTTTTCACAAGCCTCTATGTGCTCAGGTGTCTCACATGTTGACATGGATGAGAAGCCATCCTGGAATAATGTTGGGCAAGCAGCAGAAGGAGCGACTAAAGGCAGAGCATGGGCTCTGACTCCTTGTCAACAAGTGGCATGTGCTTCCTCTGAGGAAATTTTGTGGTCAGAGCAAGTCAATGGGTGATGGGCAAGAGTTTGAAATCTGTCAGAGAAAACAAGGCCATCATAAGAAAGAGCTATGCAGTCTGCACACACTGCTGGCACAGAGGACAGTGTCCATGTCCATATAGGACAAGCTTCAGCACAGCAAAGGGTGCATTTATTAACAATAACTCAATGCTCAATGATCAAAATCCCTGTGATTGATAACAAGTCTAATTTTCAGAGTCAGGTTTGTGGGTAATTTAGGACACCCCTACAAACCAATTGCCTGTTGAGGTCAGTATTCTGTACCTGAGGAGACTCTCTGGGACAGGATTTAAGGCGTCTCCAGGTGGCTCTCCCCCATGAGCCATAGAAGCCCAAAGCAAAGACCACCATCTCTCCCACAATTGGTGGCCGAGGAGTATGACCTCCCAACATCACCAGTTCTCTCTTCCCGCTGACCTGCTCAAGCTCATGCCTTCATGTTTTCCAGGTATATAACCATTGTGCTCCTGACATTCTTGACCTCTGTAGGTGTACCTGGAGCTCATCGTGTGACTTTCAGAGTTAGAGGTGCCACCTCACAGAGAATGGGAAAATCAGAGTATTTTGTCAGTGTAATAAAAGGTACTTAATGTCTTAGCCATATCAGACTTAATCTTTTGTCCCTGAGTGAGGTCCCTGGTTAGGACCCAATCTGAGTGCTCCACATTTCCATTGCAGTCCCGCTGAGTAGGCATTGGCCTCTCCTGGGGAGAGAGAAGATTTGCCACATGTGTCCACAACCCTGCTGAGGATTCAGCTGACAAGAGGGGCTGTGTCATGACGAGAACTGGACAGGCCATGGAGATGCGCCACCACTGTCCTCAGAAGGGTTCTTGTATTCAGGATCATCACATTCATATCAGGTATAGAAGGAGGTGTGGTTAGGAGCCCAGGGAGGCTCAGTAATGGTAGATCAGGGACATGGTGTGTGTGTGTGTGTGTGTGTGTGTGTGTGTGTGTGTGTGTGAGCTTCAGAACTATCCTATGAGCAGATAACTTAGCATATGAAGAGAGAGAAGATGAGTCCCCTGCTGCACCATGGCTGTCTCCTGTGCATAACCTGGGCAGTGTGTGGAAAGGACAGGTCCAGGCCATGATGCAGCCAGCTCTAAGCTATTCACTCTGAGATCTACAGATCTGCTGGGACCTCCCTCAGTCTCTCTCATTGCCACCCATATCCCTGAGCAGTGTCTCCTCATGCACATCCAACCCCCAACCATTGGAGTAGCCCAAAAGCTCAAAGGCCATAAGGAGGGAGTTCACAGGTGGACATGTCTGAAGGTTACTCTCCTCCTGCCCTCCACATTGTGGGGGGTGGCTAGGGAGGAGGATGCAGAGGAGGAAGCACATGAACATCCTTACATAGAATCTAATCTGAGTCCAGCTCTGAGTCTGAAAAGGCCCTTGGGTATCCCTAAGGAAGGGCTCACTTCCAGAAGAATTCAGTCTCAGACCTTGATTGTCTGCATGAAGTGCCAGTGGGTCTGGAGCCTGGGGACAAGACCGATGCACAGCACCTGCAAGTGTCCTCAGATGTGTGCAGACGTGCATGTACAGACACCTAGGCTAACAGACCTGGTAACTGTATGGCAGAGCCACCTCTTGTTACATGTAAAGCACACAACTCAGTACCTTTCACCAGGCGCTCAGAGCACAAACTAGGAAGGAAAAATGATTATTCTGGAACATGAAAGCTGCAGGTCCCAGAAAACAGGTGTCAGTGACATACCTGGCTCTTGCTGATGACATTCTCCATGGTAGGGGCCTGCTGGTCAACCACAGTACAATTTGAAATGCATAACAGATAGGTGGATAAAAATCAAATAGTTAATTACTTTGACTGTGATAAGGAAGATTATGTGTACTTCACTCTCTTCTGAAATATTTGCTAAAATATAGCATAAAGACATGTTTGAAAATCCAATTTTAAATTGTATAACTGACTATTTTAGATCTGTTGTCCATTAAAAGCTTACTTCATTGATGAGCCTTATTTAGTTCCACACATACAAGTTTAACATTTCATTTTAATTGTTTCTTCAGGAATCAGGATGACTAATTTTATAAAATAATTTACTTTTTTTTTTTAAAGAAAAACCAATATGGGGATGCCTGGGTGGCTCAGTGAGTTAAAGCCTCTGCCTTCAGCTCAGGTCATGATCCCAGGACCCTGGGATCCAGGCTCACATCAGGCTTTCTTCTCAGTAGGGAGCCTGCTTCCCTTCCTCTCTTTCTCTGCCCACCTCTCTGCCTACTTGTGATCTCTATCTGTCAAATAAATAAATAAAATCTTAAAAAAAAGAAAAAAAAACAATATGTGAAAATAATATATGGAGTTTAAATTGCCTAGGCACTGAATCACCTGATGATACAAATGGACCAATTACATGAAAGACCACTAAACTCATTGTCCAATTGTGTGGGCTTGTAGATGTAATGAAATACGTACTAGTTGAAATTCACAGATATAGAAAGAATGTGTTGTTTCCATAATGGCCTCCTGAATCTAAGAGAATCTCCCTCGTGAGCACCACCACCACCACCACCAAATATAACAATAAAACATGCCTACATTCTCACAGACCATTGTCTATCCATAGCTTGGTTTTATTCTAAAATTCAGCTGCTATGGAGGAGGCTTGAAATATCATTTTTAATCCTCTCCTTCATTTTTAAATGAAACAGGCCAGTGCAACAGTACACACACAGCACTGCCCATGAACAGAGTGCCATGTGACAGTGGCCCCTGGGGGTGTTTGGGGTGCAGAGGACTGTGAGGAAGACCGCTGAGCAAATACTTATCCATGGGGCAGTGGAGATCTGGTAAGGGAGATGTGACACATTATACTCTGTGTACAACCAGGCATCTTACAAATATATAAGAATCACATCAGACAAGAGGAATGTGTGTGGGCATGAGAAATCCATGGCAGGACAATAAGTGGAAAATAAAGAAGGAACGTATCAGACATGCTTACGAGGGGTCCCATAGGACCATGTCCTCCTGTATCTCTCAGTAGAAGGAAAGAGGTAATAAAATATGAGTCTTAGCTCTCAATTTGGAGACTGTGAAGAAGAAGGGGGCACCCCTGAGTGAGTATGGGAGGACAGCAGGTAGAGGTGATAATCAGTGAAATATGTATGGAGGACATTGGACATGTGCCATCATGCCGGGGAATCCCTGTGGTCACAGCTAAGGATCCAGCTCCTCCCAAGAAGGTAGGCTGCCATAAATGCTCATCCTCTGCAGAGCCCTTGGAACAGATTTCCTTGTACCCAGAAAAATCCAGGAGAATTTGGTATTTGCATGAGATCCCTGTGGCTGGATCATCTACAGAGAGGAAAAATGATATGGAGAGGATCCCCAGGGTTCTCTGGGACCCACACAGAGATGCACTGTTTTAGCATTCATTCTCTCCAGTTCTGTGGATCCAGAAGATCTGACCCAAAGCCCCCACCTGACAGTTCCTTCCCTCCCCTTCTTTCCTCCAGGCTTAGAGACCTGATAGTGGACAGCCAAGGTCAGCCCAGGGGTCATGGGGTACAGAAGCAGGGACTTCATGGTGGTCTTGGGAAAGAAGGACATGGGACCCCTGGAGAGGATCTCCAGGTCAGGAATGTTACCTCAAGGAACAGGATCTGTAAGATAGATGATATTGTGTTAGTCATTTATTAAGGAAATCCTCTTTCTTTCTTTCCTCCCTCCCTCTCTTCCTCCCTTCCTTCTTTTGTTCCTTCTTTCCTTCCTTCCCTTCTTTTTCCTTCTGTTTCCTGTGAGAACTGGGCAATGCATGTCCCCTTGCATATTTCCTTATTTTTTTAATTATTTATTTCTTTTATTTTTTATAAACATATAATGTATTATTAGTCCCATGGATACATGTCTGTGAATCGCCAGCTTTACACACTTCAGAGCACTCCCCATAGCACATACCCTCCCCAATTTCCATAACCCCACCACCCTCTACCTACCCCCTTACCCCTGTCCACCCTCAGTTTCTTTTGTGACATTAAGTGTATCTTATGGTTTGTATCCCTCCTGATCCCATCTTGTTTCATTTATTCTCTTCCTACCCCCCAAACCTCCCATGTTGCATCTCCACTTCCTCATATCAGGGAGATCATATGATAGTTGTATTTCTCCGATTGACTTTTTGAATAAGCATAATACCTTCTAGTTCCATCCACATCACCACAAATGGCAAAATTCCATTTCTTTTGATGGCTGCATAGTATTCCATTATATATATCACATCTTCTTTGTCCATTCATTTGTTGATGGACATCTAGGTTCTTTCCATAGTTTGGCTCTCGTGAATATTGCTGCTATAAACATTTGGGTGCACATGCCCCTTCAGATCACTACATTTATACCTTTAGGGTAAATACCCAGTAGTGCAATTGCTAGGTGGTAAGGTAGCTCAATTTTCAACTTTTTGAGGAACCTCCATGCTGTTTTCCAAAGTGATTGCACCAGCTTGCATTCCCACCAACAGTGTAGGAGGGTTCCCCTTTCTCAGCATCCTTACCAGCATCTGTCATTTCCTGACTTGTTAATTTTAGCCATTCTGACTGGTGTGAGGTGGTATCTCATTGTGGTTTTGATTTGTATTTCCCTGATTCCGAGTGATGTGGAGCACTTTTTCATGTGTCTGTTGGCCATCTGGGTGTCTTCTTTGCAGAAATGCCATATAAATTTTAGGATTATTTGTTCAATTTCTTTGAAAAAAATAGATTTGATTTTGATAGGGATTGCCTTAAATGTGTAGATTACTTAGGTAGCATAGATATTTTCACAATATTTGTTCTCCCAATCCATGGGCATGGAACATTTTTCCATTTCTTTGTGTCTTCCTCAATTTCTTTCATGAATCCTTTATATTTTTTTGAGTACAAGTTCTTTGCCTCTTTGGTTAGATTTATTCCTAGGCATCTTATGATTTTGGGTGCAATTGTAAATGGGATTGACTCCTTAATTTCTCTTTCTTCTGTCTTGTTGTTAATGTATATAAATGCAACTGATTTCTGTGCATTGAATTTATATCCTGACACTTTACTGAATTCCTGTACAAGTTCTCGCAGATTTGGAGTGGAGTATTTTGGGTTTTCCACATATAGTATCAAATCATCTGCAAAGAGTGATAGTTTGGTTCCTTCTTTGCTGATTTGGATGCATTTAATTTCTTTTTGTTGTCTAATTGCTGAGGCTAAGACTTCTAGTACGATGTTGAATAGCAGTGGTGATAATGGACATTCCTGCTGTGTTCCTGACCTTAGCGGAAAAGCTCTCAGTTTTTCTCCATTGAGAATGATATTTGTGGTGGGCTTTTCATAGATGGCTTTGATAATATTGAGGTATGTGCCCTCTCTCCCTACACTTTGCAGAGTTTTGATCAGGAAGGGATGCTTTACTTTGTCAAATGCTTTTTCAGCATATATTGAGAGAATCATATGGTTTTTATCCTTTCTTTTATTAATGTATTGTATCACATTGATTGATTTGTGGATGTTGATCCAACCTTGCAGCCCTGAAGTAAATCCCACTTGGTTGTGGTGAATAATCCTTTTAATGTTCTGCTGGATTCTACTGGCTAGTATTTTGGTGAGAATTTTAGCATCTGTGTTCATCAAGGATATTGGTCTGTAATTCTCTTTTTTGATGGGATCCTTGTCTGGTTTTTTGATCAAGGTGATGCTGGCCTCAAAACACGAGTTTGGAATTTTTTCCTTCCATTTCTACTTTTTGGAACAGTTTCAGGAGAACAGGAATTAATTCTTCTTTAAATGTTTGGTAGAATTCCCCTGGGAAGCCACCTGGCCCTAGGCTTTTGTTTGTTTGGAGATTTTTGATGAGTGTTTCAATCTCCTTACTGCTTATGGATCTGTTCAGGTTTTCTATTTCTTCCTGGTTCAGTTGTGTTAGTTTATATGTCTCTAGGAATGCATCCATTTCTTCCAGATTGTCAAATTTGCTGACGTGTAGTTGCTCATAATATGTTCTCATGATTGTTTGTATTTCTTTGGTGTTGGTTGTGATCTCTCCTCTTTCATTCATGATTTTATTTATTTGGGTCCTTTCTTTTTTCTTTTGGATAAGTCTGGCCAGGGGTTTATCAATCTTAATTCTTTCAAAGAACCAGCTCCTAGATTCATTGATTTGTTCTATTTTGTTGTTGTTGTTCCTATTTTATTGATCTCTGCTCTGATCTTTATTATTTCTCTTCTCTTGCTGGGTTTAGGCTTTCATTGTTGTTCATTCTCCAGCTCCTTTAGGTGTAGGGTTAGGTTATGTGTTTGAGACCTTTCATGTTTCTTGAGAAAGGCTTGTATCACTATATATTTTCTTCTCAGGACTGCCTTTGCTGTGTCCCACAGATTTTGAACCATTGTGTTTTCATTATCATTTGTTTCCGTGATTTTTTTCAATTCTTATTTAATTTCCTAGTTGACAGATTCATTCTTGAGGAAGATGCTGTTGAGTCTCCATGCATTTGGGTTCTTTCCAAATTTCTTCTTGTGATTGAGTTCTAGCTTCAGAGCATTGTGGTCTGAAAATATGCAGGGAATGATCCCAATCTTTTGATACCAATTGAGACCTGATTTATGACCCATGATGTTATCTATCCTGGAGAATGTTCCATGTACACTAGAGAAGAACGTGTATTCTGTTGTTTTGGGATGGAATGTTCTGAATATATCTGTGATGTCCATCTGGTCCAGTGTGTCACTTAAGGTTTTTATTTTCTTGTTGATCTTTTGCTTGGATGATCTCTCCATTTCAGTGAGGGGAGTGTTAAAGTCCCCTACTATTTTTGCATTATTGTTAATGTGTTTCTTTGATTTTGTTATTAATTTGTTTATATAGTTGGCTGCTCCTATGTTAGGGACATAGATATTTAAGATTGTTAGATCTTCTTGTTAGGCAGATCCTTTGAATATGATATAGTGTCCTTCCTCATCTCTTGTTATAGTCTTTGGTTTAAAATCTAATTGATCTGATATACAGATTGCCACCCCAGCTTTCTTCTGATGTCCATTAGCATGGTAAATTGTTTTCCACCCCCTCACTTTCAATCTGGAGGTGTCTTCAGGTCTAAGATGAGTTTCTTGTAGGCAACATGTTGATGGGTTTTGTATTTTTATCCATTCTGATACGCTGTGTCTTTTGAATGGGGCATTTAGCCCATTTATGTTCAGGGTAACTATTGAGAGATATGAATTTAGTGCCATTGTATTGCCTTTAAGGTGACTGTTACTGTATATTGTCTCTGTTCCATTCTGATCTACTGCTTTTAGGGTCTCTCTTTCCTTAGAGGACCCCTTTCAATATTTCCTGTACAGCTGGTTTGGTGTTTGCAAATTCTTTCAATTGTTGTTTGTCCTGAAAGCTTTTTATCTCTCCTTCTATTTTCAATGATAGCCTAGCTGATATAGTATTCTTGTTTGCATGTTTTTCTTGTTTAGTGCTCTGAATATATCATGGCAGTTCTTTCTGGCCTGCCAGATCTCTGTGTATAAGTCCATTGCCAATATAATATTTTTACCATTGTATATTACATACTTCTTGTCCTGAGCTGCTTTCAGAATTTTCTCTTTGTCGATAAGACTTGTAAATTTTACTATTAGATGATGGGGTGTGGACATATTCTTATTGATTTTGAGGGAGTTTCTCTGCACCTCCTGAATTTTGATGCTTGGTCCCTTTTCCATACTAGGGAAATTCTCTCCAATAATTCTCTCCAATATACCTTCTGTTCCCTTCTCTCTTTCTTCTTCTTCTGGAATCCCAATTATTCTAATGTTGTTTCATTTATGATATCATTATCTCTCAAATTCTCCCCTCGTGGTCCAGTAGTTGTTTGTTTCTCTTTTGCTCAGCTTCTTTATTCTGTGTCATTTGGTCTTCTATATCACTAATACTTTCTTCTGCCTCATTTATCTTAGCAGTAAGAGCCTCCATTTTTTATTGCACCCCATTAGTAGTGTTTTTTTTTTTAATTTTAACTTTGTTAGATTTCCGTTCTTTTATTTCTCCAGAAAGAGCATTTATTTCTCTGGACAGGTTTCTCTAATATCTTCCATGCCTTTTTCGAGCCCGGCTAGTACCTTGAGAGTTGTCATTCTGAGCTCTAGATCTGACATATTACTCATGTCTGTATTGATTAGGTCCGTGGCCTTCAGTACTGCCTCTTGTTTTTTGTTTTGTTTTGTTTTGTGTGTGTGTGTGTGTAGTGTGTGTTAGTTTTTCCACCTTGTCATTTTATCCATATAAGAATATATGAAGGAGCAAATAAAATACTAAAAGCGTGGCAAGGACCACAGGAATATGTGCTCTAACCAAATCAGAGGAGACCCACAATAGTGAGGGGGGAGAAAAGGGGTAAAGAGAAATTAAGGAAAAAATTAAAAAAAGAAAGCAAATAAATAAAAAAAAATATAAAAAGTATATATATACATACATATGTATGTGTATATATGTATATGCATATGTATGTATATATATATGTGTGTATATATACACATACATATTAGACTGGTGACTGGACCAGGGTCACCCACTTAATTCTGGGAGTATTTTGGTCTTTTAGAAGAAAGCACCTCCCAAAATTTTAAAGAACAAAAAAACATATATAAGGGTAAACACAATGAAGGGTTGGGATATGACTATAAAGATGATTTTTGGGGGGGCACCTGTGTGGCTCAGTGGGTTAAAGCCTCTGCCTTCAGCTCAGGTCATGATCTCAGGGTCCTGGGATCAAGCCCCACACTGGGCTCTCTTCTCAGCAGGGAGCCTGCTTTCCCCTCTCTCCCTGCCTGTTCTCTGCCTACTTGTGATCTTTGTCTGTCAAATAAATAAATAAAATCTTTAAAAAAAAAGAACTTTTTTTTTTTTTTAATTTCTGAAAAAGGAGTTGAAAAGGTAAGTTGGTTAGGAGAATAAGGAAAAAGAAAGTGGAGAGAATTTGCTTGGACTGGAGACTAGAACAGCCCAGTGCTAGATTTAGGGTGTATTTTGATCTATTAAAATAAGTTGTACCCCAAATTGTTTAGAAGAAAAAAAAACCCTATGCGTATACAAAAAATAAAGTTAAATACAATAGATGGATAAAATATGACTATAATAATGAAGGTTCAAAAAAGATTATTATTGTTTTTATGAAAGGTATTATTTTTTTAAAGATTTTATTTATTTATTTGTTAGAGAGAGAGCACGAACACAGGCAGACAGAGTGGTAGGCAGAGGCAGAGGGAGAAGCAGGCTCCCTGCCTAGCAAGGAGCCCGATGTGGGACTTGATCCCAGGACGCTGGGATCATGACATGAGCCGAAGGCAGCCGCTTCACCAACTGAGCCACCCAGGCGTCCCTGAAAGGTATTATTAAGATAAACTAGTTAAAATGTTAAAAGAGGAAAGGTTAAAAGTTAAAAAAATATTTAGCAGAAGAAAAAAATTAAATTAAAAAAATTAATTAACTTTGCAAGACTAAACACTCATGGGGCAAACGCCATGAATTCCATGCTTTGCTTTCTCCTCCTCTGGGATTCCGCTTTTCTCCTTGCTAAGTGAACTTGGTCTTGGCTGGATTTCTTATTGATCTTCTGGGGGAGGGGCATGTTGTTATTCTCAAGTGTCTTTGCCCAAGGCAGAATTTCACCACCCTTACCAGGGTCCAGGCTAAGAAATATGCTCAGGTTCATTTTCAGGAGCTTTTGTTCCCTGAATGCTTTCCATAGAGTTCTGAAGGATGGGAATGAAAATGGTGGCCTCCCACTCTCTTGCCCAGAGGAGCCGAGAGCTCAGGGCCCCACTCCTCAGTGCATCCTCAGATAAAAGCACTCAATCACGCCATCTTCCCGACCTTTGGCCCTGCTTGGAAGAACGCACTCCATTACTCCCATCTCCCTGGCCTCTGGATGCTTTCTGAGCTTACCTAGCCTGTGACCAAGCAGCTCTGTCTCTGGAACACAGCTGTGCCTGGAGTCTCTGAACCCTGCAGATCTCTCAGCTCTTCCAGGGGGAGTTCTCCCCAGATCTTGTGGAGACCCCACTCACAGAGCAGTGGCCTGTGACACAGATTACGGTTCAAGGTAACCCCGAGTTGAGAGCTCACTCCTCGGCTCTGTCTCTGTAGCTGCCTTCCCCGCTCTAATAACTTTGAGCTCTGCAACACTCAGATGCCCCTGATCCTTCTGTGACCCCGTGGGACCTGAGGCCACACTGTCCCCGCGTGGGCTTCACCCCAATTTAGCCTCTGGAAATATCCCTCAGTGGAGCAGACTTTTAAATGTCCCGATTTTGTGCTCCATTACTCCACCACTTGCTGGGAGTTGGTCCCTCTCCTCGCAGTCTATCTTCCTGTTGCTTTGGATTCACTTTTCCGCTGGTCCTACCTTTCAGAAAGTGGTTGATTTTCTGTTTCTAGAATTGTTGCCCTTCTCTTCAATCTCCTGTTGGATTTGTAGGTGTTCAGGTGGTTTGATAAGCTATCTAGCTGATCTCCTGCTACCAGATGTCCCGTATTTCCTTATTTTTAATGAAAAATTCATTCTCCACTTTCAAGGATTAATATCTGAGTCCTAAAGCATGGTAATTTTCCAGTGATTCTTTCTTACCTTAATTCCAATCTTTAATTTCCCTTTAATTAAAAATCCACAGGACAAGGGTACCTTTGTACCAACATGAAGTTTGGCAAAATTGGTTCTTTGGCAAAATTGGTTCTCTTCTATCATATGGCTGTGAAAAATTGGAGTAGCAGGTAGAAGGGCTATCTTTTCTTTCATTTAATCTCAATAGGTGGACAGAGAATATATAAAGTACTCTAAAATGTTAACAGTCAGAACAAAAACAATCTACTTCTTCTGTTTAATCCAGGCAACATTCACTAAATAAGATGCATGGATTATAAATAGTTCCATGAAAGATTTTAAGTAGACCATGAAACATTCCTATATGTGTATTAAAATGGAAACAAAAATCACTAAAAAATATGAAGACTGCCAGCAAATATCCCATGATGGAACAGACATAGAAGATAAATATGAAATCCACAAATATATGATTTAAAAAAATATATTTATTTATTTATTTATTTATGTGATATTAATTACCATACAGTACTTCATTAGTTTTTGAACACTTTTTTAAAGATTTTATTTATTTATTTGACAGACAGAGATCACAAGTAGTCAGAGAGGCAGGCAGAGAGAAAGGAGGAAGCAGGCCCCATGCAGAGCAAAGAGCCTGATGCGGGGCTCGATTCCAGGACCCTGGGATCATGACCTGAGCCGAAGGCAGAGGCTTTAACCCACTGAGCCACCCGGGTGCCCCCTTCATTAGTTTTTGAAGTAGTGTTCCATGACTCATTGTTTGGGTATAACACCCAGTGCTCATTACAATATGTGCCCTTCTTAACACCCCTCACCAAAGTGTTTTTAAACAAAATAAGAGCTAAATGTTGAAATAATGAAGATTGATTTAATACACACAGGAAGCTAGTGTCCTTTGGAGAACAGCCTAAACCTGGGCTGTTGATCCCCGCATCCTGACTTCCATCCATGGGTTATTGATGGATGAATATTTAAGTGAAAATTTTGGGAACTACTGAATATATATCTCCCTGACTTAATCATGGTGGCAGCTTCTAATATTACCAAAGTGAACTTGGAACTTTCTTTTTTTTTTAAGATTTTATTTATTTATTTGACAGAGAGGGAGAGAGAGCAAGCAAGCACAGGCAGACAGAGTGGCAGGCAGAGGCAGAGGGAGAAGCAGGCTCCCTGCCAAGCAAGGAGCCCGATGTGGGGCTCGATCCCAGGATGCTGGGATCATGACCTGAACTGAAGGCAGCCGCTTAACCAACTGAGCCACGCAGGTGTCCCTGAACTTGGAACTTTCAAAGGAAGACATATCTTCTAGGCATATTTATATTTGCCACTAAATTAAAATGAAACATTTCTCTTTCTCACAGTAATGGCTCTGTTTTATTTTAATTTAAAATTAAAAGCCTACGTTTAGAAGACCTCCTAATGAAGTCAAACTTTACATATACATATATTGAGCTTTTATTTTACAGGAAATACATTACTGCCCATCAGAGAGACCCTGCGAATTCTGTTGCTGCAAGGGATTGTGTGTTTGACTCTAAAATGAGTTAGAAACACACAGACGCACACATAAACATACTAAGGAACAACAACAACCACACAAATTATGAGCATCCTTGAGCTGAGCTGCCAGGGCTTTTTACATAATGGACCCAAATAATTTTAGGTTAAAAGCAGTGCATTCAGACAATGTGGGTTCTGAACTCTAGGCTCACTGATAGTTCCCGGGGCAAACAAACACTGCTTTGGGGTGAAATCTCTGTTAGGGAAGGGAGGCTCTCCAGAAAGTTCATCTCTTTAATTAGTTTCCTCATTTGGAGGCAAACAGCACAGCCTGGGGGCTGGGATAAGACTTAGGTGACATTCTGTCCTGAATATGCATATAGAGAGGTCCTGGCTGGCTCAGTCCCTGGGGCATCTGACTCTTGATCTCAGAGTTGTAATTTTGGGCTCCACAATTGGGGTGTAGAGACTATGTAAAAATAAAATAAATTTAAAATTTATTTTAAATTTAAAAGAAATAAAAAGAGAGCCGCCTGGATGGCTCAGTCATGAAGCATCTGCCTTTGGCTCAGGTCATGATCATGGGGTCCTGGGATGGAGCCTCGCATCAGGATTCCTGCTCTGTGGGGAGTCTGCTTCTCCCTCTCCCACTCCCCCTACTTTGCTCCCTCTCTTGCTGTGTCTCTCTCTGTCAAATAAATAAGTAAGAAATAAAAATAAATTATCCATATATGTTAATGATATATAGTATGATGTGTGCTGCCTTCTGAATGGTTATCACCTTCTCTTCAACACATTTAACAAGGAAACTGTATTAGTGCTGTTAATATTTATTAGCGTTAATATGCATTTTGTTCACATTTGAGAGGCTCCATGGGATCTGTGTGGAAGGAAAGGACAGAGTTCCAGCAGGGCCCCATTCCATGCCTGAAGCCCTGGGGACGTGTTCTACTGCTGTCACCAGTGAAGAGAATTGACCACCTCAATACACCTGTCACTGCTTGGAACCTAAGGCCCCAGGACTTTGTCCCACCCCCTCATCTGTCTCTGTCAGCATGCTTAATGTCACAGGCATACACCTGACAGGATGCCCCATAGAAGTTTCTCAATAAAAGAGGCTCAGAGACAAGGTCTGTGGGTCCAGAGGTTTTTGTCTCACTTCCTTGTTGTCTGAGACACTGTGAGTAACGGTAGCTGCTCCCACTGCCATGACCTATAGCACAGTAATAGTCAGCCTCGTCCTCAGGCTGCAGCCCAGAGATGAGCATAATTGCTGTATTACTGGAGGCATCTTTGGATCCAGAGACACGACTGGGGACCCCAGGTCCCAGCTGCTTGTCTGAGTCTGAGTAGTAGTACAGGAAAAACCGGGGAGGGCTTCCAGGCTTCTGCTGGTACCAGTACATGTTTTTACCACCAACACTGATGTCGCTGCTCAGGGTGCAGGTGAGTCTGGCTGATGATCCGAGAGATGCAGAGAGGGAGGGCGGCTGGGTAAGTGCAGGCTGGGACAGGGAACCTGCAAAAACAGACACATCAGAATGTGTGGTTGAGGAGCTGAGCCAGAGGGATCTTACTCACCCTGGGGCGCCACCCTCTTGCGATGGGGACTTTTGCTACCTGTGCAGTGACAGAGGAACATGAGGAGAACAGTGGCCCAGGCCATGGTGACACAGCTTCTTCTTAGGCCACAGATCTGAGGCTGGGCTTACCCTAGCATGTCTTATGCCCTGTCCAAGGTCCTCATAGAGGAGGGGCTGCTCATGCAAATATGACCCACCCTTGTTTCTTCCCGTGCACTTCCAGGTCTATAACCCTTTGACAGAAAGAATTCCTATCACACTAGTTTCCCCCTGTTGGGCCTGGGTGAAGCAGCTGCTGGAGCCTAACAGGCCCTGGCCCAGGAATTTACCCAGCTTCAAAGAGGCTACAACGGCCCTGTCCCCACTGAAAGCTGGGGACTCAGCCTTTGGGCCTCCTGTCAGTGGAGGGGTAACCTGCTGGGAGACCCTGTCCTGCAGAAACCCCCAGACACAGTCTCACAGTGCTCCCTGTTCATTTCTGGGAGAGTCTCTCCTTCATTCCCATAGATGGCAAGACTCTCCTTCACCTTCCTCTGTGAAACCTGTGTCCCCACCATGTGTCAGTGACCCTCCAGGAAAGACAGAGCTCCTGGTGTGCTGTCCCTGATCAGGCTTCCTCCGTGAATTGGGGTCTAGAGGAAGATACATGAACAGACCTGACCCAGAAGATCCTGTGAACCTCTGTGGAGCTGAAGACAAGACACAGGGAATAGACAAAAAAGGAATTTGTTATCACAGGAATCTATTACTACAGGAGGACCTCAGAGGATTTGGGCTGCTCTGGGTGCTGTGCATGAAAAGGAGCTTGTGGAAGGGACATGCACCTTAATAGAGGAGGACACTGAGTTTGAGAATGCTGGTCCCTTCCTCAGCAGGACTGATAGGACACACAGGGTCTGTGGGGACACTACAGGGTCTGGGTTTCCAGAGGGAACAACAGATGGGCCATCCTGTGACCTCCCCTCCATTTGCTGTGAGACAAAGATGCTGTGCTACTAGTCAGTATTGCTCATTAGGGATTTGCCTCTAGGACAGAATTTGGGACATGGAGATCTGGAGGGTGATACCAGGAGGGCAGCTGGAGGAATCAGAGAGCAGAGGAAACAGGGAAGGGAGAAGTGCCATGTGTCCCTTGGTGTGACACAGGAAGGTGACCAATTGGACACTGGGCTGAGTGTCAGGTGGATGAGAGTGATTCCCACCATGATGGGGATGCCCAGACTGGCACAGGTAAGGTCAGAGGGGAGAGCAGGTGGGGTCTGCTAATAGTCTCTTGTCCCTCTGTCACATGGTGACCATGTATGACCTGTGGGGAGGTGTGGAAAGACAGATGAAAACGGATGGGAGACACTGTCCCTCCCTCATAAGGAAGGAGGAAACTAATGCAGTAACTGCCAATGTGAGAGCTCAGTCTGCATCGTTCATTCAGTCATCCATTCATTAATTCTCATCTACATTATTTATTTTTAAAATATTTTATTTATTTATTAGAGAGAGAGAGAGATCATGTACAAGCTGGGTTATGGGGGCACAGAAGGAGAGGGAGAGGCAGACTCCCTGGTGAGCCAGACACAGGGCTTGATCTCAGGACCCTGAGGTCATGACTGGAACCTAAGGCAGAGGCTTCACCAACTGACCCATCCAGGTCTACCTCCCCTACATTCTTGAAATACACATTTAAGGAATATCCACCTGTGTCAAAACATTGTGATTATAATATCAATAAAATATGCTTTTATATTCATTTCAGAACTGCTAGTACTTTGTCTGTTTTCTACAATTATGCCTAGTTGCTCTTTGCCCTCCTCAATGTCTGTGTTTTAGAGCCTAACTTATATCACACAAAGGTTCCTACCCAATCACTTTGTGTTTATTTAATAAAAGATCCTTCGATATACTGGATAAAAGTGTACAGTTTTATGGGCAAAACATTTGAAGATAAAGTGCACCCAAACTTAAGAGAAAAACAAAAAATTATAACAGATAATAGATATATCTGGGAAAAAAAAAACTTGTTAGCTTCTGTAAGTCACCACAAAATACAGAAATAAATGACCAATATCATATTTCTAAGAAAAGACAACAAAAACTATGAGTTTGGGAACTATTGAAATATATTTCATCATGAACAAATTGGGTAGTCACAGTAATCACCCAGGATCCCTGACCTTAAAGGGAGCCCTGAGAAACTGTTACACACATTCTCAAGGAATCGTACCATGGATCAAAAGATCCTTTGTTACTGTGAAGGTCTAGAGATAGTGGTGAGCACAGGTGTTGGAAAACTGGGTGTTGGAGAAAAATCCAGAGACCAGGATCCCCTCGCAAAGTTGGAAAGAACAGGCAGACTCCCCCACCAACCCCTAATGACTCTAAGGTGATGGTGGTTGTCCCAGGGAAGAGCTGACTTTGGGCTGTGCTTTTCATCTCTGAAGGACCATGCTGATGGACACTGTCCACAGAAGGCTATAGTACCAAGCAGTCCCATCAGTGGATCCACGTGTGAGCATAAAAACTTAGGGGTCCCCAGGGATGAAACAAAACCAACCAAACAAACAAACAAAAAGGTGGGATACAGCTTTCCTGACACAAGAGAAGTCAATTAACCCCCCACCCCAGCTATTTCATGTGATCCTTGTCAGAGCAGCTCTACTTTCCCAGCACACATCATATCTTCCTCAGAGGTGTAAGAATTAAGAAGAAATGGAAGGAAAAAAACAAAACAAAACTCACCAGTTAAGGATTTTAAGGGAACAAATGGAATATGAAAATTGACAGCCTCTCCCAGACCAGGAAACAGTCTAACCACATCAGAAACAGCAAATCAGTAAAGTCCCCAATGTTATTTTGAAGGAAACCAGACCCCACAATCCTTACCCCAGACAAGGAGCTCAGACCCTTCCAGTGTATCCCGGCTCTGGGGACAGGTCCCTAGCCCCTTCCTCTTGTGGGGAAGTCACCTCTTCTTCCTTGTAATGTGAGAGTCTCTACACTGGGAGGAGCTCAGCCTGCAGTAACATAGCAAACAACAACAACCATAACAACAACAACAAAAACATAGCAAAACAAACAAACAGCAACAAAAACAAAAAGGCCCACCTTATGCCCACCTTGACATGGGATGACAAAGTTCCCCTTCTGAATATTCATACCAAATACTAAATAAAAAGTACCCACTCTCTCCTGCTCCCAGAGTCAAGGCTTTGCAAGTTATTTCCTGTGATCTCCTTATTCACTGAAAATACAGATTCCTTTGTGTGACTACACACCTGGCTCTGTCTCTAAATTTAACTCAGAATGGACCAAACGCACATTAGTTCCCACAAATAGTAACTTTGCATTCCTCTCCCTCTCTCTATATGTAAAATATAGTACTTAAATGTATAATTTAGAATATATGAATATATGAAATGTTTATATGGGTATATGAATATATATATACATATATATGAATATATGAATACATATGAATATATATGTATATTGAACACGAATATATGAACATATGAATATGAATATATGAAACTTATATGCAACAAGTAACATGTGGCATACATTTGATTAATATATATATATATACAATCTATAGTATTTTATATCACACCTGATGTTTATATTTACTAGATTACATATAATAAAATGATTTGTGTAATATTTTAATATATTGTATACATTCAATATATGTTTATATGCTTATATAGTATATACAATTTTATAATATGCAACATTTACTTTTAATATATATAGTATTTATTATAAATTAAAAATAAATATTGGATATTATAAAATATATAATAATATACGTATTATAAATATAAATAATATACATATATTATATACTTTTTTTCCCCTTTTCTCCCTAACAAGGACTCAGATGCCCTGGATAGCACAGTCTGACAGGGCCCTGGACGGAAAGCTGGAGGTTCTAAGGTGACAGAAAAAATGGGGCTTCATTTGGGAACTAAGCAGGGCAAATGCCTCCCGCACCCCAGCATCTTTACTCTTCAGCCTTAAAGGGTACTCCTTGTCTATGAGGTGGGGGAGGTTATAGAGGAATCAGGACAGAACAGAGAAGTCCAGAGTTCTGCTGGCTGGGGCCACAGTGTTGGAACCCCCCCTTCCCTTCCCCAGGGGTCTCTTGCCCTAGACCCAGGTAGCATGGCAGGCGAGTTTTTTTCATTGTGTGAACTTTCCAGGTATGGATGTGTCTTTCCCTGTCTAAACACCAGCCTGGGCAAGTCCCCCATGGGGTGGATGATGACCCAGGAAGTAGGGAGTAAGTCAGAGCTGAGCCCCCATGCAGCTGTATGTATGGGCTGCAGTCACACTTCAGTGAAAACACTCCCTGCCAAGTGTGCAAAAATTCTTAGAGTATTTCCCTAGTTGGTCTGGACCAGAAACCAGTCCTCACAGGCCCAGTCCCACAGCGCCACCTGCTGGGCAAACAACAAGTTCTCCAGCCCCTTCACCTCCCAGAGCTCCTAGAATGATGTCCAGACTTTTGCAATTAGATCTAGAATGATGTCACTGCCCAGGGCAGTAGAATGAAGGGGTGCCCTCTGTGGTGTTTTGGCTGGCATTCCCCACCCCCAGGTCACTAATGACCTCTGAATGGTTGCATATGTGGTGTGTTGCACAGTGCTTATGTTAGTAGGAATTTCAGGATTACCTGACATTGGGGCTTCTCTCTTTCAGGAGCTTGGGGTCATAACCAGTCTCCCATCACCTTGAACCAAGTATAAGCCTTAAACTTCTCAGAGTACTAAAGTGGTTCACACCCATAGCAATTATACATGGACCTGTCTTCCTGTTTGATCATTGTTATTGTTCTTGTGGGTTTAGATTCTCCTGTTAGGTCCCCTGAGCCCGTACTGCAAGGACTTATGATGCCAGTCTCTTCCATGAGAAAAGAATTCTGCCAGGGAAGTTATTCTTCCACTACTACTGACTTTTCTGCATTCAAAGTTTCCTTAAAATTTAACCTGAAAGATGTTATTTAACACACACACACACACACACACACACACATACACACAATCAGTAGGATATGATATATATATTGATTGGTACACACAGAATGTTACTATAAATGTAGCCCTCCTTTCTTGAGGGGTTCTTACTTCTCTCCTACACTGAAAACAACATGGCCTAATGTGGATCTCATGGGGGATGATTGTCTAAAATCTGGGTCCAAAGTACAGACATTTATCCAAAACCCTCCAACAAGCAGAGGATTGAGCTGTAGATATTGTGGGTTTAAACCAGGGCCAATAAATTCATGGCAGTACAGCTCTGAATGTGGACATGGATTTGGGGGTGTTGGTTGTACATTCACAATATTAAGTCATCCAACTGATGGATGTGGGCAACTCTCACTTATGTAAATCTTAATATTTTTAACAATCCTTTGTACTTTTCAGTTCACCAGTTTTTTGCCTATGTGGTTAAAGTTACTCCTAAAAGTTTTCTTCTTTTTGAAACTATCTTAAGTGAAATTGTTTTTTGACATCCTCTTGGGATTCTTCATTGGTGATGTAGAGAAAAACACCTGATTGTTGTGGGGAATTTACTACATGAACTCCTGTAGGAGATGCTAAACAGATACAATTTAGAGGAGATTAAAGAACGTGTTTCCCCTATTTTGGAAGAGTAGGAACAAGTAATGAGGAAGGAGGGACTATGAGAGGGAAGCTCTGCATCCATGAACATAAAATGAGCAATCTCACAGGGTAGATTCCGAGCTCAGGATGAGTTTAAGAACTAAACTGAACCTTCACTGCCTCCAATTCTTATGGATAAAACAGAAAACCATACAGTGTTTTTTAATTGTCTAGTTTGTGAAACAACTCATTTATATGTTCTAGAACTTATGTAGTTATTTTTGAAACATGTAGTTTAGAAGCACCACCTATTTTCTGATTGCTGCTGGTAAGGAAGTAATAGGAAGGATCAGGAAGGAGCTGCCTCTGTGCTCCTGACCCAGTGGTTATGTCAGAACTGAGGGGAGAGCTTTGCTTCATCTCTCTTGCTCTTCAGGATGTCCCTGGGAGAGGACATGGGACCTCTCCATACCCAGTTCCTCTCTGCTGGTTGACCAGTTCCCCACTCCCTACTCCAGCCTCCAGCCACCACCTTCCTCCTGGACCCAGATTCCTCTTTCTTTAAGAAGCTCAGTGACATCCAGACTCAGTGACGTCTCAAGCTTTGACACTCACCTTGGACTGTAGGATTACATGACGATGGGGAAAAATAATGTATTCCACCCCATTGATCAATTTTATATTTACATGGGAACTATGCATCTAGAAGACTATAAAGTTCTGATTATAAATTATTCACAATTATACTTTTATTTTATTGATTTATATGTTCCATCACTGAGACATTTTCAATTATGTATTTACAAGTTATATAATCCACTGGGTAATTATCCTCTACACTAAGAGTCAGATATTTATCACTTGCATCATTTTCACATACAGCATCACTATTTTGGCCAATATTAAAAATAAATAGATATCAGTAGGATACGACATGTGCATGACAATAGTTAAGGGGTGCTTGCCAGTGGATAATTCATGTTGGTGGGGAGGAGATTATTTAAGTGAATCCTTAGGTGAGGAAATTGCCAGGTATCATCAGTACTCTCCAAGATGTGTAGGTCTGACCCACCTCTCAGCTTTCCATGTGAGGAAGGAACTGAATGAGGGCAGTCAGGGAGACACATGGATCTTCACCAGAACATTGGTCCCCATGGATTATGCATCTTCTCTGTATGGGGTAGTTGTCTATGACCAAACATCTATTCCACATATGTGTCCCATATATGCTTCTGGTCATAAACAAGTGTAGATATGAGAAGGGGAAGGTGGAAACAGAAATAAGGAACATATTCTTATAAGGGATAGAGAGGAATGTGATCCAGGGAAAGGGTATGCCTTGGACTGCTCACAAAAAGGGAAAGCAGTTCCTAAAGGAATCCCAAATGAAGGTTGGCTTTCCTCCCCATCCTGTGAGAATGGCAGGTGTAACATAGTCAATTACTCTTTTTAGAAAGATATCAAAGTTTTGGAATGCACTGGAGTGGGGAGAAGGTGAAACAAAGATGATTAGGAGTAGGGAAGAGCATTTAATGCAGAGATAAAGGATCTAAGATAGGAGCTGTGTAATTCATTGCAGGGTCCCAGCACACAACCTCTGTCCCTACAGAGGGGAGCTGTCTGAGGGACCTGAAGAATGTGGTGAATGAATGGCTTAGGGAATGAGGAAACTGAACAGGCAAAGATAATCTGTAAGAAGATTGATCCAGTCACTGTGGCACCTGAGATTCTCAGTCTGTTAGATGTCTCACTCTTGATTTTGGCTCAGGACCTGATTTCACGCTTATTAGATCCAATCCCTCATTGGTCTTCACATATAGTGGGAAATCAGCTTGATGATTCTCTCTCTCCCCCTACTTTCGCCCCCCACCCTTCTCACTCCTTCACTCTCAAATAAATAAATAAATCTAAAAGAAGAAGAAGGCTGAGGAGGTGGAGACGGATGAGGAGAAGAAGGAAGAATAAGAAGAGATGGAAGTAAGAAAAAGAGGAAGAAGATCGATCTATTCATTGCTCAGGATTCTCTCAGCTCAGAAATGCCCTTGGGAGCTGAAAATCCTGACATCTTTCACCCGCTTTGTGTCTTGCATTTTGTGGGAGTTCTACACCAATACTCTTCTCAAGACACCCCACAGCACTTCCTCCACATCAGAAGAGGCTTGTTTCCATCTGTGTTCTCTGACATTTGCTCACCTGGGCAGGGACTTTAATTGTGTGGACTTGGATGTTCCTGCTGATCCAGACTCCAGGGGAGGAGCAGGGGATTCTTCTGGGATCCCACATGGGGTGGGGCTGGGTCTGCACCACCACCTGCAGGTGAGGCAGGAACTCTTCAGTGAACTGCACTTGGATAACAGGGAGTTATCTCCTGTGGATTGTAATTACAAGTGAATGTGGAGCCATGTAGGAAATAGAACACCAAAGCCTCCTAACGGCCACTACGGGACAGGAGACACTGATTTTCACTCATTCTTCACCATTGTTCTTGGAAATAGACTTTCATGCAGATATGCTGCAGCCATCCCCATGTCCAGTAACTGTATCACTCTGAGCTGCTGATGGTTTTAGTCACAGGAAGAAGGAGGAGAAGACCTAGGTTCCCTAGGGACTGAAGGAGAACAGCATCCACTTTCTCCATGGGGTTGGAGGGTCACAGTGCAAGACAGTCACATACCTGGAGAGGTCATCTCGCCCAGTCCCACTGGTGCATACTCAGACATCTCCCATGTGGGAGGGAGGTGGGCATCACTCTCTGTGCTCTTCTCAGTCCACAGCATCCCTGGTGTCCAGAGAACCACAAATTCTATTTAATTTTTATTTTTTAATTTATTTTTATTACTAACATAAAATCTATTATTTGTTTCAGTGGTACAGGTCTGTGACTCATCAGTCTTACACAATACACAGTGCTCACCACAATATATACACTCCCCAGTGTCCATCCCGCAGCCACTCCTTCTCCCTCACCCCCCTTCACTCCAGCAACTCTCAGTTTATTTCCTGAGATTTGTACTATCTTATCATTTATCTCCCTCTCTGGAAGTGTCTTGCTTCATTTTTTCCTCTCTTCCCTTATGATCTCCTGCCTTCATACTCCCCACATCAGTGTGATCATATGATAATTGTCTCTCTCTGATCGACTTATTTGGCTTAGCATAATACCCTCTAGTTCAATCCATGTTATTGCAAATTGTAAGATTTCTGTTTTTGGATGGCTGCATAATATCCCATCATATACATACATATACACACATATATGATGGGATATTTATCTATCATCTATCTATCTATCATCTATCTATCTATCATCTATCTATCTCTATCTCTATAATCTATATCTATAATGACTATATCTATATCTGTATCACATCTTCTTTATGCACTCATCTGTAGATGAACATCTGAGCTCTTTCCATAGTTTGGCTTTTTTGGACATTGCTGCTATAAACCTTGGGGTGCTGGTTCCCCTTCAGATCACTACATTTGTATCTTCATGGTAAATGCACAGTAGTGTATTTCTTGGGTCATAGGATAGCTCTATTTTCAACTTTGTAATTTCTTCTCCAAAATCCTGCTTTTAAGAGAAAGAATAGAACCACAACTTACTGTTTTTGAATGAAAATGGATAATACCAAAATGTGCTAACCATGAAATTTCACTTGGACAAAACAAAACAACAACAACAACAAAACACAACACTTCACAGTGCTAAACTCTGTTATAATAAGACACAACAGCACACTTTACTGTGAAGAAAAAAATGGTTCCATTTGAAAAAAGGTGAATAAATAGATTAATCTGAAGGAAAAAATATGGGCTCCTTTATTGTTCAGTTGGTTAACTATCTGCCTTTCTTTCAGGTCATGATCCCACAGTCCTAGGATCAAGCACCTTGTGGGGCTTCGTCTTTAGTGGGGAATCAGCTTGTCCTTCTGCCCCTCCCCCAGCTCATGCTTTCTCTGCTTGCTCTCTCTCACTCTTTCTCTCTCTTTCTAATAAATGAGTAAAATCATTTTAAGGAAAAGAAAAAAATACTATTAGGAACTGTTCTACAAAAAATCATGAGATGATGTTAGCTTCATATGAAACATTAACAATACCTAAGAGAGCAGAAAAATTATGTGATTGCTTCATATACATGCCATTTCAAAATATAGAAAAATAATGGAAATTATTATTTGTTTATTTATTTACTTACTCATTTTTACTATTTTATTTCAGCTCCTTTTCAGTGTCTGCCTTGAACTAATGACCCTGAGATCCAGAGTAGCATACTCTAGTAACTAACCAAACATACTCTACTAACTAACCAAACAAGTCCCTGGAATTTAAAAGTTCCTATAGAAATAATTATAAAACTGATACCTACACCTGAAAAATAATGCATAGGAAAAATAAATTCTCAGGTCGGTAATGACATATTATGCAACGATCTAAATACAATATGAAGAATATGACTCTAAAATCACATCTATATATTCATACACCATGACAATATGTAATTTACTGTAGGTGTACAGGTTGAATTCCATATTAATAAATTATTTTATATAAGGCATCCTATTGGTAAATAGAAAGATGGAAATCTCATTATCTCACTAAATCCTGAAAGAATCTTTGACAAAAGGAAGGCAAATTCCTAACAAAAATTTCATAAAATAGAAACAGACAGACATACTTTTGTACCATGGTGACACACTCTGTCCTACATATCTTGAACTCAGTCCCACAGGCAGGAAATTTGCTGTGGTGAGGGAGAGAGGACATTTCAACAAGATCATGAAGAGGCACAAGTGACCTTAACTCCATTTTTATTCAGTATCTTTCCGCAACTATTAGACAATGAAAGTGAATAAGAAAAATCACTGGTTAGATCTCAGCATTGATGGGAATAAAAAGGAAGTCATCCCAAAAGACCCAAATATACGATTCTTCAATATGCCCTGTTTGAGCAGCAGGGACAGAAGAAATCAGCCTAATGAGCAGAAATAACAGTCATTCCTATGGAAGACTAATAGGATTGCATTGTTATGGAAACTTCTAGAAATAGGTAAATGACCAAGAATGAAGATCCCAAATTTCACAGTTCAGAAGGAGATGAGCACCCTGGACCTGCCACCCCCAGGCCATGAATTTCAGTGTGGAGACCCTGTGTCCCAACCTGATAAGGGAGATTATCTTTCTGTGTCTTTTGAGACCCTTTGTCTAGGGAGAGGATGCTGTGTGTGATGTTGGAGATAGGAGGAAAGGAAGAGCCCTCACTCCCAGGCAGGAAATTTGCATGGACCAGGCTGCATATTTCAGCAGCAGGAACAGCAGAAGCAGAAGACACAGGCAATGCCTGACCAGCTGTTGGGGCTCCCCATCCTGGCAGATGAGAAAAGGGCTCTGATCCCAATTTCCACAGGCCCGGAGTCTCTGTGAACCCTGAGATGCTGCCACAGGAGGAGGAGTGGGGAGAAGAATGTCATCAGTCCTCCACCCAGTGATTGATGGTCAGGGAGCCAGAGCCGTCAGATATAGAAACAAAGAAAGGATCAGAGACCCCAGATGGTCTCACCATCACAGTAGTTGAGGTTTTCAGTCCCCATACATGGGAGATGTTGGTACCAGGATGCATATTGGACAGTCCTGACATGTTGACTCAGATACAGCTAGATTGTTTTCTGGGTTCTTCCCCAACTCATAATGGACTCTGTTAATTGGGTAGCCCTTGCTATCCAAAAATTTTTGCTCAATTGGAGGAAGTGACAGAATATGATTCTTGTCAAGAAGAGGGTCCAGGGTCAAATTTAAAAGAATGTGAGAATAATTTGTGAACAGTTTCCCACAGATGGATCTCAGGACCCAGTTGATACAAAAAAAAAACAAACAAACAAACAAACAAACAAAAAACAAGAGAAACAGCTGACTTGGCCAGGAAGATAGAACCTCACAAGGAGCCTCTTTGCTGTGGGGACAAGTTTGTGTCACATCCTGACAGGACCAGAGCACTATGTGAGTATGGAATCTTGTCAGAGGATGGACAGGAGTAATCATTCTCGTCCTCAGCATGGAGTCCAGTGATGGTCAGGGAGCTTGAGTTGTCACACCTGAAGCCAGAGAATAATTTAAGATCCACTGAAGATTGATCATTATAAGCATAGATGACGAGTTGGAGGGGCTGCTCCTGGGTGCTGTTGGTACCAGTTTACAGCATAACCCCTGGGATTGGAGCTGCTTCTAGTGTAGGAAATGGTGACCCTCTGGCCTAGGGACCTAGATACGGAGGGCAACTGAGTTAGCCCAGACTAAGTGCAAGACCCTGCAAGGGGGAAAGACACAGAGAGGGTGATGATGGAGTCTAGGGAAAGGAGAAAGTTGTAGTAGGATTTTGGAAAATGAACCTTGAAAGGAATTTTCTGTGTGGACAATACTGGCTAAAATTAAGATACATTTATGTAAATAAGTGATTTTATTATCAAACGATGTGGTTGCAAAATTAAGATTCTGTTTTAACTTGGTGAACAAATCAAAATTTTCCTTAAGTCATTGGTCTGATCTTCCCAAATGAAAGGCAAACAAAGTTCTTATCCAACTTTAAAATTAAGTACGTAGAAAACATGCACTCTGTGTTTCACTAAAATATTCACTTTGTTTATCGAGGCTTTGATGCATTGAAAAACATGTATTTTTAATATTTAAAAAAGTCCTCCATTTGCTTACAGCTATAGAACTTTCTATAGTTTCCTGTGATATATGTATGTGTTGTCTATCACAGGAATAACCAGATTTTCTTGTCAATTGCTCCATAATGAACTCTAAACCCATCTGTAGACATGGCCACTCTTATTTATTGTCTTGTAGTTTCCACTTCCTCTGAATCTACTGTAAATGTGTTACATCGTCAAGGATATTGATGGAGAAGACTGAAAAATGTAGCTTTCTGATACATCTAAGATACTAAAACTGAAGTAAAAATTACCAAAACTAATAGAAAAACTGGACTTCAACAGAATAAAAACAAATAATATGAAACTGAATGTACAGAGGAAGATAATTATAATTTTATGCCCTTTTATTTGAAACATTATATGCTTTTAAAAATGTTTTTCTTCCTGGGATGCCTGGGTGGCTCAGTTGGTTGGGTCACTGCCTTCGGCTCAGGTCATGATCCCAGCATCCTGGGATCGAGTTCCTCATCGGTATCCTCGCTGGGCAGGGAGCCTGCTTCTCCCTCTGCCTCTGCCTACCACTCTGTCTGCCTGAGTGCTCTCTATCTAATAAAGAAATAAATAAAAATCTTTAAAAAATGTTTTCTTCCTTCAGATTTAAGGAAGCATCACTTATGAGAATGATCTATAATGACTATAATGACTTGATGACACATGCCTTTGTGAACAAATGAAACTATCTTTTCTCTATACCTGATCCCTCCAAAACTCAGAAAGTGTCAGTTAGTATGCATATACTTTATAACAATAAATTTATTAGCATAAGTTTGATAAGATTCTATTTTCCTTCTACCATTATATTTTTATATATGTATATAATTTTATTTTACAGTTTTCCAGGATTCATTGACATGTACCACACCCAGGGCTCCATGCAATATGTGTCTTCCTTAATATGAACCACCAGGCTCACCTAAAACCCCACCCCGTTCCCTCCAAATCACTCAGTTTGTTTTTCAGAGTCCACAGTCTCTCATGGTTCATCTCCCCCTCCAATTTCCCTGAATTCAATTTTCCTTTCCTTCCCCTTATTTCCTCCATGTTATTCCCTATGGTTCACAAGTGAGTGAAATCATATGGTAATTGACTTTCTCTGTTTGATTTATTTCACTCAGCATAATCTCCTCCAGTGCCATCCATGTGATACAGAAGTTGGGTATTCATCCTTTCTGATGGAGGCATAATATTCCATTATATATATATGGACCACATTTTCTTTATCCATTCATCTGGTGAAGGGCATTTTGGCTCTTTTCACAGTTTAGTGATTGTTGCCATTGCTGCTATTAACTTTGGGGTACATATGACCCTTATTTTCACTACATCTGTATCTCTGGAGTAAATACCCAGTACTGCAATTGCAGGGTCATAGGGTAGCTCTATTTTTTGATTTCCTAAGGAATCTCCACATTGTTTTCCAACGTGGTTACACCAACTTGCATTCCCACCAACAGTGTAAGAGGTATCCCCTTTCTCAACATCTTCTCCAACACTTGATGTTTCATGTCTTGTTAATTTTGACCATTATAACTTGTGTAAGGTTGTAAATTAATGTGGTTTTGATTTCAATCTCCCTGATGCCTAATGCATATGAGCATTTCTTTATGTGTCTGTTAGCCATTTGTATGTCTACATTGTAGAAGTGTCTGTTTATGTCTTCTGCCCATTTTTTGATGTGAGTATCTGTTTTTTGAGTGTTGAGTTTGAGGAATTCTTTATAGATCTTGGATATCAGCCTTTTGGAGTGTCATTTGCAAATATCTTCTCCCATTCCATGGGTTGTCTCTTTTATTTGTTGACTGTTTCCTTTGCTGTGAATAAGCTTTTATTTAGATGAAGTCCCAAAAGTTCATTTTCGCTTTTCTTTCCTTTGACTTTGGAGACATGTCTTGAAAGAAGTTGTTGTGGCTGACGTGTAAAAAAAAAAAAAAAAAAGTTATTGCCTATGTTCTCCACTAGGATTTTGTTAGATTGCCTCACGTTCAGGTCTTTTATCCATTTTGAGTTTATCCTTGTGTACTGTAGGAGAATGGTCAAGTTTCATTCTTCTAAACAGAACTGTCCAATTTCCCCAGCACCATTTATTGAGGAGACTGTCTTTATCCACTGAATATGTCTTCCTACTTTGTGAAAGATTATTTGACCATAGATTTATAAGTCCATATCTGGGCTCTCTACTCTGTTCCACTGATCTATATGTCTGTTCTTGTGACAATGCCATGCTGTCTTGGTGATCACAGCTTTGTAGTAAAGCTAGAAATCAGGCAACGTAATGCCACCAGTTTGCTTTTCTTTCTCAACATTTCCTTAGCAATAGGGGTCTCCTCTGGTTCCATACAAATTTTATATTTGTTCATCCCAACACTTTTAAGATTGCCAGTGAAATTTTGATTGGTATGACATTAAAAAGATTATTAAAAAGATATAGATTGCTACAGTCAGTATAGACATTTTAACAATGTTAATTCTTCTGATCCACGAGCATGGAATGCTTTTCCATCTTTTTGGGTCTTCATCAAGTTCTTTCATGAGTGTTCTGTAGTTGCTTGAGTACAGATCCTTTACCTCCTTAATTAGTTTTATTCCCAGGTATAGTATGGTTCTTGGTGCTATCATAAATGGAATCAATTCTCTAATTTCCCTTTCTATATTTTCACTGTTAGTGTATAAGAAAGCAACTGATTCCTGTGCATTGATTTTGTATCCTGCCACATTCCTCAATTGCTGTATGAGTTCTATTGGTCTTCGAGTGGAGTCTTTTAGGTTTTCTATATTATGCCATCTGCAAATAGATGGAGTTTAACTTCTTCTTTGTCTATTTGAATACATTTTTTTCTGAATGCTCTTGCTAGGACATCTAGTACTATGTTGAACAACAGTGGTGAGAGTGGGCATCCTTGTCGTGTTACTCATCTCAATGGGAAGGCTCTCAGGTTTTCCTCATTTAGAATGTTATTCACTGTGGGTTTTTCATAGGTAGATTATATGAAGTTGAGTAATGTTCTCTCTATCCCTATACTTTGAAGTATTTGAATCAGGAACATATCCTGCATCTTGTCAAATGATTATTCTGCATCAATTGAGAGGACCATGTGGTTCCTTTCTCTTCTGTTAGTGATTTGTTCTGTCACAATGATTGATTTGCAAATGTTGAACCACCCTTGCATCTGAGGGATAAACCTTACCTGGTCATGGTGGATAATCTTTTTTTTTTAAGATTTTATTTTATTTATTTTATTTATTTTATTTATTTATTTTATAAGATTTTATTTTATTTATTTGACAGAGAGAGATCACAAGTAAGCATAGAGGCAGGCAGAGAGAAAGGGGGAAGCTGTTCTCTGCTGAACAGAGAGCCTGACATGGGGCTCAATCCCAGAACCCTGAGATCATGACCTGAGCCAAAGGCAGAGGTTTGATCCATGAGCCACTAGTGAGCCCCAGTTGATAAACTTTTTAATGTACTCTTGCATCCTATTAGGTAGGATCTTATTGAGGATCTTGGAATCCATATTCATTAGGGATACTGGTCTTCATGAATATCTCCTTTTTGTTGGGGTCCTTGCCTGGTTTGTGGATCAAGGTAATGCTGGATTCATAGAAAAATCCTGGACATTTTCCTTCTGTTTCTATTTTTTGAAACAGCTTCAAAGTAATATGTATTATTTCTTCTTTGGTCGAATTCCCCAGGGAATCCATCAGGTCCTGGGCTCTTGTTTTGGGCGAGGTTTTTGCTCACTGCTTCAATTTCTTTACTAAATATTGTCAGTTCCGGTTGTCAATTTTTTCCTGCTTTAGTCTTGGAAGTTTATAGGTTCCAGGAATGAATCCATTTCTTCTAGGTTGCTTAACTTATTGACATATCATTGTTGATAATAATTTCTGATGATTGTTTCTATTTCCTTGGTTTTAGTCATGATCTATCCCCCTTCATTCATAATTTTATTAATTTGGGTCCTCTCTTTTTTCTTTTGGATTAGTTTGGCTGGTGGTTTATTGATCTTATTTGATTCTTTCAAAGAAGCAGCTTCTAGTTTCATTGATGTGTTCTACTGTAGCTCTAGTTTTTCTCTCATTGATCTCTGCTTTAATCTTAATTATTTCTTTTCTTGTGCTTGGAGTTGACTTAATTTGTTCTTTAACTTCGAGTTCTTTGAGTTGTAAAGAGAGCTGGTGTACTCTGGATTTTTTTTTTTTGAGTGAGGCTTGGATGGCTATGTAATTCCCCCTTAGGACTGACTTTGCAGTATCCCACAGGTTTTGGACTGATATGTGTTCATACTCATTGGTTTCTATGAATTGTTTATGTTCTTGGATTTTGTGGTTGATCCAAACATTCTTAAGCAGTTCTGTCTTTAGGTTCCAAGTGTTTGAATTCCTTAAAAACTGTTCCCCTGTCATTAAGTTCCACTTTCAAAGAATTGTGGTCTGAGAATATGCAGGGAATAATCTCAGTTACTTGGTATTGGTTGATCCCTGAATTGTGACCCAGTATGTGGTCTATTCTGGATAAAGTTCCATGTGTGCTTGAGAAGAATGAGTATTCTGTTGTTTTAGGATGGAATGTTACGTTTATATATATGAGTTCCATTTGTTCCAATGTGTCATTCAAAGCTCTTGTTTCTTTATTGATATCCTGCTTGAATGATCTGTCTGTTACTGAGAGTGACATGTTAAGATCCCCTATGATTAATGTATTCATATCAATATGACCTTTACTTTGTTTTGTTGTTGTTGTTGTTTCTTTTTTAAATTTAATATTATTTTTCAATTTTCCAAGATTCATTGTTTATGCAACATAGCCATTGTTCCATGCAGTACATGCCCTCCTTAATACCCACAACCAGATTCATCTGACCCCTCATACTCATCTCCTCCAATACACTCAGTTTGTTTCTCAGAGTCCACAGTCTCTCATGCATCATCTCACCCTCTAATTTCCTCAATTCACTTTTCTTTTACTTCTCCTAATGCCCTCCGTGTTATTCCTTATGGTTCAGAAGCATGTGAACTGTATAATAATTGACTCTCTCTACTTGAGTTATTTCACTCAGAATAATCCCCACCAGTCCCATCTATGTTGATGCACAAGTTGGGTATTCATGTTATCTGGTGGAGGCATAATATTTCATTATATATATATGGACCATACCTTCTTTATCCATTTCTTATTTAAGGGCAACTTGGCTCCTTCCACATTTTGGCGATTGTGGCCATTGTGGCTATGATGACTCTTTATCTTGATTAACAGTTGGCTTATGTAGTTGGCTGTTCCCATATTGGGGACATAAATATTTACAATTGTAAGATTTTTTTTTTTTGGTGGATAGACTCTAATAATGATGTAGTGCCCTTCGTGTATCTTGGACTTCAATCTTTAGCTTAAAGTCTAATATATCTGATATGAGAATGGTTACACCAGCTTCCTTTTGAGGCCTGTTGGCACGGAAGATAGTTCTACATCCCTTTACTTTCAGTCAGGATGTATATTTGAGTTTCAAATGTATCTGTTGTGGACAGCACATGGATGGGTCCTGTCCTTTTATCCAGTCTGCAACCCTGTGGTGTTTTATGTGGGCATTTAGTACATTCATGTTGAGAGTGATTATTGAAAGAAAGATGTATGTTTACTGATATTGTGTTGCCTGTGAAGTCCTTGTTTCTATAGAACAACTCTGTAAATTTCTGTTCTATGTCACTCTTAGGTTCTTTTTTTCTTTTATATAACACCCCACCCTTATCTATTTCTTGTAGTGCTGCCTTGGTTGTCACATGCTTTTAAACCTTTGCTGATCTTGGAAGCTCTTTACCTCTCAATCCATTTTTGAATGTCACCTTTGCTGGATGCAGTATTCTTGGCTGCATATTCCTCTCATTTAGTGCTATGAATATGTCTGTCTTGCCAGCCCCTTGTCTTCCTGGCTTGCCAGTTTCTGTGGAAAGTTCTGACGTTATTCTGATGGGCCATCTTCTGTACATACGGAGTCCCTTGCCCCTAGCTGCCCTCAGAAACTCTTGTCTAAAATTATGCTTTGTGAGTTTCACAATCAAGTGCCTTGAGATCTTTCTAGATCATTGACCTTGGTGGGTATCCTTTATGTCTCTAGGACAGGAATACTTGTTCCATTCCCAAGACTGGGGAAATTTCCATCCAGAATTTGTTCAAATATATCTTCTAGACTTCTCACTTTCTTCACCCCCACAGGGATCCCAATAATTCTGACGTTGGAATGTTTCATGTCGTCATGTATTTCCCTAATTCTGTTTTCATGGCTTCTAAGTTGTTTGTTCCAGGCCTCCTCTGATCCTTTTTCCCTATCAATTTGCCCTCAAGATCACTAATTCTATCTTCTTCCTGTGTTACCCTAGCTGTTAGAGTATTTAGATTAGATTGGATCTCATTGATAACATTTTTAACTTCTGCCAGGTCTGCTCTCCCTTCCACCATTAGAGATTCTATGTTGTCACTAATGGTTTTCTCCAACCCAGCCATTGCCTGGATAGTGGTTACCCTGAATTCCCTTTCCAACATACCCAATAGTTTATGGAGAGGGCACCACCTCTAAATTTTTCCTCTTTTGGGTGTTCATCCCAATAGTCATCTTAGTGAGAGGTGTTTAAGGGTATATATAGCTGAATATATCAACCACAATCCAACAAAAGTGTACTCTGGAATGTTTCAGAGCAATTGGAATTCACCACCAAAAAGAGAGAAAAAAATAGAGAGAGAGAGGAAGAGAAAAAAGAAACAAAAAGAAGAGAAAACCTAGCCAAAATAAGCAAAAATGAACAAAGAAAAAGACTAAGAAAAGTTAATCAGTAGGGAAAAAAAAGAACTCAGTCAAAATGAACACCAAGAATAAGATTTATATAATACCAGAACAAAAACAAATACACAGAAACATTGACAGAATAATTAAATGGGTCGGGTGGTAATAAATCCTAGATGTGGGAGAAGGTTATTTTGGTTGTTCCTGGGAGTATCTTGATATCTTTCTTAAAGGACTCAACATTCCAGAGATAAAGGGAGATTAAAAATGTTTTATATATAGTGGTAGTATTGAATAGGGGAAAATGATTACCTTAAAGCTTGTATCTGTGTGTATATTAAGACCAAAAAAGAAAAAAAATACAGGTATATGTATGAAAAAAAAAAGTTCAACTTAAATGGTTATTACGAATGGGGCACCTGGGTGGCTCAGTGGGTTAAAGCCTCTTCCTTCAGCTCAGGTCATGAGCCCAAGGTCCTGGGATCTAGCCCCACATTGGGCTCTCTGCTCAGTGGGAAGCCTGCTTCCTTCTCTCTCTCTGCCTGGCTCTCTGCCTACTTGTGATCTCTGTCTATCAAATAAAAATAAATAAAATATTTTTAAAAAAGTTTATTAAATATGTTGTATTAAACCTTTTGTTGTAATGTTAAGTAGGTTAAAACATTAAAAGAAAAAGAATCATGATAATGAATTAAAAAAGAAAAAGTTGTATCTATGAAATATACAGGTTTCAGGGCAATACTGTGAGCTTAATATATTGTTTTCTCCTGATGCTTGGGTTTGACAGCTTTATGGGGACCCTGTGGTGGTTGTCCTCTCATTCTTTTGGCTTGCCATCTGGGGAAGGGTACCGCTGCATTGTTCTCCTATCAGTTTTGCATGAGTTGAGTCGCCCTGCAGGTTATCAAGGGGCTGGGCTCTTTGAAAACTTTTTTTTTTTTCAGACATTTGTTCTGTGGAGGTTTTGTTCTTTGGTGGTTTGTGACTTTTTGGTGGTTTAGTGGAGGGCCACCTGTCTGCACTGAGAACTCCACCTCATAAGGAAGTCTCAGTCTGATCCCCTTGGGTGGTTCAAAACATACGGACCACCCCCGCCCCTGCAAACTGTGCTGAACAGCGCTACCTCCCATAGGTGGTATGCACACCCAGTCACCGTCTCAATGTTTGCCCGAGGTGCCCACTTGTCTCTGCACCCCTGTGTCACTAAAACTGCGAGCAATATTGGTCTGGGGAGCCTGTTTCCCATTGCTGCCTTTGCTGCAACTACTGTCTGGAGTCTAGGCCCACACCGGGTGCACCCATACCTCATAGTATGCAGTTTGTGTAAGGCTGTTGCTGAAGGATCCCAAGCAGAAATTTTGCCGAGTTCTCTCAGTTGCAGGCTGGGAGCATTCAGGGTTGCGGAAAGCTGTGGTCCTAGATAATGTTGGCCAATGCCCACACCAGGTTCTCTCGGTTGTGGGTGGGGATGCACCCAGCTGAGTGGTGATGCAAGCAGTGGAAATACGCAGGCCCAGGGATGATGGACTGGAGGTTCGCTGGACTCTCACTGGCATGGGTGGTCACCAAAAGTGACCATCCTGGGTCCATGGGATTAGGCCCATGCCTTTGACTGCCCAAGTCCACCAATTTCCCCATAAGATCTTTTGCTCTTCATGAATGCCTTTAACCATACCCCAAGATAATTCTTGTCTCCAATCCCAGGGCACATTTTTATTGGGGTATTGCTTTCCAATGGATTACTTCTAGGGGTTCCTTCCCCCTTCAGTTTATCCTCTGATATCAGTCTGAGTCTTCCCACTCTGCTTTACCTCTCCACTAATGTATCCTGTACCCACAGAGAACCATAGTGTATAACCTGACAGCTCAGGGTGATTTCCTTGGTGTTCAGAGTATTCTGGTTTATATAAAGCCCACTTTAATGAACCAGTTGAAGCAGGGTATATTACTTCTCTGCCATCTTGTCTCCCTCCTCTACATATGTCATTTTTTATATTACCAAGACATTGACAAGAATGTCATATTTGAAAGTGATATGTATACATCTATCCTCAGATATGACCAGAGAACTTTAAGGGACTAATACTGACTTTATGGAGAGAATAGAGCCTCTTGAAAGTATTAGCCTGATACCTGCTTATAAAGTTTCTGGCAGATTTACCAGGTGAGTCAAGAAGGCCATATCCCGGGACATCTGCTGGCTCAGTCAGTTAAGCATTGGACAGCTGCTCAGGTCATCATCCGTTGGTCCTGTGATCAAGCCCCGTTTCCAGCTTCCTGATTAGCAGGGATTCTACCTCTTCCTCTTTCTCCACACCTTCTCCTACTTCTGTGTTCTTTTCTCTCTCATTCTTTCTCTCAAATAAATAAATTTAAAAAATCTTTGAAAAAGTAGGTCATGTCCTGCCAGATGCAGGAACCTTGGGATATTTTTGGTTTTACAAGACAGAGAATTTCCCCAGGTCTGTAGGTGTTGCTAGTTACGTCTGATGGCAAATTTCTGGCACAAGTTATGGCTTGGCCTCTGCCCTGGATGGGCTGTTAAATGTTCAGTCTAGAGGTTTCTTACAAAAGTTCCAGTGAAGCAGGTTTTAAAGAGCCTATATGGTCAACTGCTACTCTCGCTGCATGTATGTAAATAATCAGACCAAGTTCTTTATGAAATTACAATTGTTTGGTGAGAAAATTAATGTTAATTTGGCCATATTGAAGAGAAATGAGGGTGAAGTAGATAAAAAATATATATGTTTCAATAACACACATGAGTGAATAGTTGATTCAATTACTGTTCATTATGATCTGGACTAGATCCTGATTTTCTCTAGCTTCCTACAATACCTGGCTAGAGTTCTTTAAACCAGCATGTTGAATCTTCTCCCACATTTCTGAGTGGGACTCAATCTGTCCTTTACTCTGAACTCCTGAAAAATAAATGCAAACAATAGGTGCAAACCTCAGAAAGATCACCACAGCAGCTCCCACAGAGACAGTCTTCATGCCTATTGCTCTGTGGGCCACTCAGAGGTCACCAGACACACTTGAGCTGCAAGCCAGGAATTGGCTGTCTGTCAGATTGTCACAGCCTGCTGCTACTGCATCTGAAGATGATTTGTAGTTGATATCAAGAAGTCTTCTTCCATGGCTACCCTCAGAACTCAGAAACTGTCTTATAATTTGTTGCAATCATTAACCAACATTTTTGTTTATATCCATAGAAATGACCTTTGTTTAATACCCAATTTCTTGAACCACAGGCCTTACTTTGAGAACACACCTGCATCACCCCCTCCTGAAATGAGTTTAAACAAAACTGGCCTGTTGTCAGGAGAGTGTCAAGAAACAAAAAATCTACTAGCCCACCTTTTAATATGTATTATATTGAAAGTTTCAAAGGAGGGAGGAAACTGGTCAAGGATGGGCTTCCCCAAGATGGGACACATTTGAACGAACATTATTTGAAGTTAAAAGCAAATGAAACTCAATTTATTTAGACATTTAATGTGCAAAAAGATGATTTTATTATAGCATGCGGACAGGACCCATGGGCAGAAATCTGCACTGAGATTGTAAGGAGTGATTAATTACATACGTTTATTTAGTGGAGGTTAGGGATAGCCAAAGTCTCTAAGGGATTTGGAAGCAAGGCTCTCAGGAATTAGAATGCCTATCTGCTGTGAAGATAAGATTACTTTTAATCTTTAACAAAACCCAAAAACTAATGCACTGAGGCAGCCACGAATTCCTTGAGGAAGGTCACTCTCTGCATGTGTCAGGTATCTATGAGTGGACTGCAATCTGTAAGGAGATTCATTTAAGCTACATTTCTCCTGCCTTTGTTTTCTTCAGCAGCAAACTCTGTTACTAGGGGAGCCTGTCCCTGGCACCCACAAAGTTCTCCAAAATATGGGAAAACTGAACAATGTGTTCCTGCCAAGGACATGCGTGAGAGGCTGAATTTATGAGAATGGGGATCATTATGTAGCCAATCTTCCTTGAGATTGGTCTTGGGCTTCAGAATAGACCAAGGAAAGGAAAGATCTGACTTGGCCAAGGAGTGGGAGCTGCAAAGGGAAACCCAACGCTGGAGGAACAGCAGGTTTTTGTCTCACTTCCCCACAGTCCTGGGGCACTGTGTGAGCACTGAGACTGTTGTCATAGGACTGACAATAATATTCAGCCTCATCCTCAGCTTGGAGTCCAGTGATGGTCAGGGTGGCTGAGCTGCCACCCTTGGAGCCAGAGAATCGTTCAGGGACCCCTGAGGGTCGGTTGTTATTATAATAGATGATCATTCTGGGTGCTGTTCCTGGGTACTGTTGGTACCAGTTCACAAAATAACCACCACCGATGTTGGAGCTGCTTCCAGTGCAGGAGACGGTGACCTTCTGGCCCAGAGCCCCAGACACAGAAGGTGGCTGAGTCAGCACAGACTGGGCCCAGGACCCTGCAAAGAGCAGAGACACAGAGAGGGTGATATTGGGGTCTGAAGACAAGAGAAGAAATTGAACCTCACATATCCTCCCAGGGTCCCTTCCCTTGTCCCTGCATCCACACACCTGTGCAGTGAGCAAGGAGGCTGAGGAAGAGATGGGGCCAGGCCATTGTGGAGGTCATCACTGATCTTGCTGTCTAGGATCCCACAACTCAGCAGACCTCCTCTGATCTGTCCTTTCCCCTCTTCAACCTCTGAGAGAGGGTGGGACCATCTATGCAAATGAAACCCCAGTTCCTGATCAATCCCTGGCTCTGGGTCTGATCCCTCATTGCTTCAACATGTCAGGGGGTTGGGCGAGGGAGGAGCTGTGTGGGGTCAGAAGGTGGGGAGGATAGATGTGTGAGCCCTGAGTAAAGGGCACAGGCAGTGCCAGGTGGCTGGTCCCAGCCCTCATCCCCCTTGAAACCTCAGAAATGGGACCAGATTGCCCCCTGGTGTCCAGAGACGTAGATACATCATTGTGTGACAAGGTGACCAGAGCCCATCTGACACATCTTCATATCCCCCAAACTGTTTTGTCCACATTCCCTGAATTAGGGCTTGACTTGTTTTCCCTATATGTCAACTCCCATTAAGTCAGGACTCAATGTATGCCCTACTAGGAGTGTCCAGAGGGAGTCTGTCCATGGCACCTTTCTCTGTTCCTGGGTCAGTGTTGAAATGCTGCCTGTAACAAACTTTTCTAGACCAAGATCTAGTCTAGAGCAGTGACAGGTCCCGAGGAACACAGAGTCCCTTCTGTGCAGGAGGCTGATACTTTCCTCCTATGTGCCTTCTCTCTATTGTTCAGAGCTCGCCATCCTCTGAGGTTCCCACAAAATTGAGGAACCAGGAAACAATTCTTGCCAGGTTGTGGGTAGAATCTCTTACAGGTATTCCTACAGGGAAACACACTGAATAATTTTGTCACCTGTCACTCTTTTCACTTTCTTGAAACAACAGTTCACATACAACAGGGCCAGTGATTCTCTCCTAGGATCTGTCCTTCCAGCATGGGGAGTTGTCTACAGGAGTCTTGCCATGTGCCGCTGTGGGTGGCACTGACCTCAGAGAACAAACCTCAGGCAAACCTGCTGAAAGTTCTAGGAAGAAAGGAATGACAACTGCAGGTGTTCTGACAGGGACCTTGTGAAAGAGTTTATGTTTGAGTCACCTCAGAGCCAGCCTCATATTTAAAATATATGTGTGTTATTTTATGCATAATTCCATTCAGTAAGATTGCATTAAACTCAGTGGCAATGTCATTGGGAAGATGCTGGTGCTATCAGTAGTGTACTTTCCCCAGATCAGTATTTATTGCAGAGAGAATATGGGTGGAATGAGTGCTTAAACACATGGATAGAAAACAGTGGATCAGGAATGTCTTCTGTTCTCAGGAGAATTAGGGGTTTATGTACTTTTTCTAAAATCCTTTATTTGCACCATGTGTTTACTCTCCCACATAGGAAAGGCCAACATGATGCCCAGTGGAACCCCTTGAGGGGCCTGTTCCTAAGAACTCAGAACCATCATTCTGAAAAAAAAAAAACTACCCAAAACAGACATAGCTTCCAGGACAGAGGGATTTGGGGGTCAGACCACTCTCTGGGGTAGACACAGCTCTAGGCCCTGCAACTGGTTCCAGGGTGTTCAGGATGGACCCATTATTCATTAATCCATGACTACAGGAATGAGTTTTACTATATAAGGCCAACTGCAGCCAGATGTTTCTGTCAAATATCCCAAATCTGTGTGGAAGTGTTGTGGCAATAAGTGGGATTGTGTCTCTGTGATAACAGGTTCTGTGGCTCTGGGTTGATATAAAGAACACTTCAGGAGATTGCAACCTGGCTGGAGATGTCACTGGCGTGACTCAGGGATACAAAGCCCAGTGATGAGAGCACGGGGAGAGTGTGTCTCATGTCCCCCATGGCCTTGAACTCCAGAGGACCAATACTGAGGCTTCTTTCCCAGAATCAATGTACTGGTCACTTTCAAGCACTGACTGGAGTCCACAGATGGTCAGGGGATGAGCTGTTCATGGGGACAGAGACTCCTGCTAGAATTCCTGAACATCAGCCTCATCCCAGGTGAGCAGGTTCTCAGACCCCAGCTGGCTGCCATGGTGACAGGATTCACGTTGCGCATGATGTGTCCATGTTTCCTGTTGAAGAGGATTTTGACTTCTGGATATTGGAACACTGAATATGGCTAGTTGAACAGAGAATGCCCCTCACCTCTGGAAGAACAGAGAAACTAGAGACTGTAGAGGAGTCCCAGGCACACTATTCACTCAGAGGGAGAAGAGGTGTATGTGTGTGTGTGTGTGTGTGTGTGTGTGTGTGTGTATGTGTGTGTGTGACCAAATATGAGGCTATGTAAATCCTGTCTCTCTTGTGACTTTGAAACACCTTGAAAGATGTTTCTCCATGGAGATTCATTTATAAAACCCTAGGGTCCTGATAATTCATTTATAGGTAAATATCACCAAGAATTTTAACAGAAAAGGATTTACTTAGGCCAGGAGGACTCATGTGAGAGCAAACCTTTTAAAAATTCACCGAATAAGGCATCCAGGTCTTGTTGAGTGACAAGAAATCTGTTAAATTTTATCTCTGCAGACACAAGATCTACAACTCTGGGGGTTTCATGGGTCTGGAAGCAGTGCGTGGTGGGATGAACACGCATCTCCACCTTTCTGTCCCACATCCCAGCCAGACCCATAGTTCTCTATGTCCCCTGGTATCTACCAGGGTGTAAGAACAAGATATCGCTGATGGTTTTGTGCCTGTGTGAAAAATCACTAGAGCCTGGGAATTCATAACGTGTAGAAATATGGTTCTGTGGTGGAATTACTACTGTCCAGAGAGTTCTTAGGAATGAGAATCTGAAGCATAAGGAAAATAATGACATATCTAAAAATATGCATGTGATCCTTGTCTGTGGATTCCTCTAAGGCTTGCCATGGATGGGGACATCAGTTAATTCTGAAGTGGGTAAGAAACAATAGGTCACATGTGTAAATAACTAAAGGTAGATGAATATACCTTTTTCAGGAAATGTAATAACATTATCTTATATACTTTTTAAAGATTTTATTTATTTATTTGCCAGGGAGAGTGACAAAGAGATCACAAGTAGGTAGAGAGGCAGGCAGAGAGAGAGAGAGAGGGGGGCATGCAGGCTCCCTTTTGAGAAGAAACGCTGATGCTGTGCTTGATCCCAGAACCCTGATATCATGACTTGAACTGAAGACAGAGGTGTAACCCACTGAGCCACCCAGGCACCCCTATCTTTATATTAAAGGGAGAGACTAGGGGGCTCTATAGGAGCACAGTAGGTTTTTATTCCAACTCTATATTTGTCTCAGGACATGATCCCAGTGTCCTGGGATCCATACCACATCAGGCTCTCTGCTCAGCAGGAAGCCTGCTCCTCCTCCAACTCCCCCTGCTTGTGTTCTCTCTTTCGCTGTCTCACTCCCTGTAAATAAACAAACAAATGATCTTTACATAAAATAAAATAGAATAAAATAATAAAATATTTATGTAAAGACAGAGCTCAGGCTGAAGAGCCAGAGGGAGAGAGTGAAGACTGAGCATGTGAGAGCAGAGGGGAGAAGAGGAGGGAGAGTGTGGGGAGTGTTGTCAGTGAGCGTCTATAGGACCTGGTCCAAGTTTATGTGTAGGTGGTTCAGAGAGAAGACACTGGGTCTGTGACCAGGATTACTGTCAATATATCAGCTTTGGGTATATCAGCAGTGACACAAGATGAAACTTTATGGAATAAGATGATAGAATGGACAGTGGATAATTGTCCACTGGGCAGCATGGTCACTTGTAGACACAGAATTTATTCCTCTTCATCTTCTCCAGATTGAGTGGTTATGTGCAGATGGTCTCTGATAGCTCATCTGCATATTCCTGAAATGCCCCCGTTTTGTCTCACTTTATGTACATTACATGACTGTACCTCTTTTTCTGTTGAAAGATAGATCACTGTACAAAATAGACCACCGCACTATGTCTCAACAGGTAAGTTTCTTATTGAAAAGAGGCTCAGAGGCAATATCTGTGGGCCCAGAAGTTTTTGAGTCACTTCCTCCTTATCTGAGACACTGTGATGAATGACAACTACCCCCACTGACATGAGCTGTAGCACAGTTATCATCAGCCTCTTACTCAGGCTACAGCCCAGAAATAGCAGAAGCCCTGAATTGGCTAAAGGCACTGTTGGAGCCAGAGAAGTGACTGGGGGCCCCAGAGCCCTAGTGCTTATTTAAGTCTGAGTAGAAACATAGAAGAAACTGGGGAGGGCTCCCTGGCTTCCACTGGAACCAGTATATGTTGTGGCCACTAAAACTGAAATCACTACGCAGGGTGCAGTTGAGTCTGGCCATTGTCATTGGAGACGCAGAGAGGGAGGATGGCTGGGTCAGCACAGGCTGGGACTGGGAACATGCAATTAAGTCAAATATTCATAATGGAGCTGGGGCAACTGGCAGCTGATAAGGGATTAGATTAGAGCAGCCCACACAGCTTGGGGGGTTGCTTTCCTTTTGCTCCAAAGTTTGTCACTGAGAGCAATTCATGAGGAGGAGAGGGCTCCAGTTCATGATGGTCACAATCCCAGAGATACTAGAGCTGTGGTTGGGCAGGGCCAGGTCTTTATTATCCACCTTACTGCCTAACAGGGAGAATATTTTCCTTTAAATTTGTTCCCATTTTTATCTCCCCTGTCCCTCTCTGAGTTATGACAAGTAACCTGAACAAGATACGTGGACAGACTGTCCTTTAAATTTGTCCCCATATTATCTGGCCCTGTGCCTCTCTGAGTTATGACAAGTAACCTGGGCAAGCTATGTGGACAGAGAAATTGAAGGGGCAAAGATGCTCTGAGATTTCTGTGTGGAGAGCATTTTGGACGAAGGAGATGCTTGGTTAAAATAGAGGTTTCTGGGTAATGAGTACTCTCGTGTACCAGTTGGGACACAGTGGCTGAGACCTGAGCACTGTGTCAGGGACCAGTGCCTTCTAGAATGACTTGGTGTCAGCAGGGTTTTCCTGACTTTTGAAACTCCCCCAAGCAACTCTGCCAGAGCCATGTCGCCCCCTGATGGTCACATGTGTATCTGCAGGCACCTGGGAAGCTCCTGTGGACTCTTGCTACTGTCCTTGTCAGTGTCCTTGTCACTTTCATTCAAAAATGTGGGAGGGGTATGTCTGAGTGGCAACCAACATAGTCAGGTTGAATGACTGTTGTTAGTCCACTCCACGTGGAATTGGGAATCTAGGGATTTCACAGGGAACACTTATATGAATTAAATAATTTCATCTGCTTGCTTTTTAATCTAGCATCACAAAGTTTGTGCTCATGCTGAGCTCAGTTTCCTGTTGGCTGTGATGTGTGAGTCCCTGTCAAGTCAGCCTCATCATAGCCACTACACAGTTGTACTATCTGAAAAACAAGAAAACTTGAAGGCAGATCTACAGTCTGAAAAACAAGAATACTTGTACTGTCTGAAAAGAAAGAAAAAATTATATTTTAAAATTATATATATATATATATATATATATGGATCTTGTGTCTCCCATGTAGATGGTCAGCTTCGAAATTTGAAAGAATATCAATTCAATTTGGGAGTCAAACTGGCCTTTTTTAAATATGTTATTTATTTATTTGAGAGAGAGAGACAGTGAGAGAGAGCATGAGTGAGGAGAAGGTCAGAGGGAGAATCAGACTCCCCATGGAGCTGGGAGCCCCATGTGGGACTCGATCCCGGGACTCCAGGATCATGACCTGAGCTGAAGGCAGTCACTTAACCAACTGAGCCACCCAGGCGCCCCTCAAACTGGGTTTTTAATTAAGCCCCTAACACCATAAAGATACTGTGCCACATCATTGATGGTTCTCTGGCCTGAGCAAGGCAAACTGCTGGTATTCCATGTGAATGAGGACATTCCCACAACAATAAGCATGTACAAATCTTAGCACGACTACTGAAACTCCCCACTTTAAAGACCAACCTCAAGTGTCACATCACCACAGAAGGACTATTCTATTCCTCCTGATTACTGCAACTGAGGGACAAGGTATGAGATATCTTCACGAGATGCTACCCCTGTCTCATTCCCACCTGTGTCTCTCTGTCCATGGGAAATGACTACTGTGGAGGAGAGAAGGCTCCTTTTGATGAGGAAGCTGTCCCTGCCAGACTGCACAGGACAGGGTCTTCCCATAGGTACAGTCCGGATGAGATCTGTGGGCAGATCTCAGACAAGGAAGAGGTAGAGATCACATTTAGTGCTGAGAGAAACACCTCAGTGAGGGTGTATGACTCCTCCACTACCACAAATATCCCCTGAACTGCACACTTTGTAATGACCAATTGCTAGAGCCATGATTATCTTGACCTGCAAGACTCATGGGAAGTCCACAATCATGAGAACCATCAAAGAGAGCTTTCATCATTGCCCAGAAGCCTTGCTGAGTTTGCAGAGCTTCTCTGATATGTGATATGATCCCATCAACAAATGCTCAGGGGCACTTCCAACCACAGAAACTGTCCAGTGTGGAAGAGTGATTCCCTACCCTGGAGTATCCAACATTACACAGTTATCAAACATTCATATTCAGGAGGAACATTTTTTCATCACTGCACAGTTGCAAAAACTGTAAACCTCACAAGGTTTGTGTTGTTCTCACCAATCACCATTTACTGGGGGAGATTCCATTGTTGAATTTGGCAAGGCATCCAGTTCTTCCTTCTTCTAATGAGATTGAGAAGAAGCAGAGGAGAAAGGGCAGGACAAATGGGATGGGCATGGACCTGTGCTGCAAAAGTAATATCTCCAGAGATGCTTCAATTTTAAATGCCTGCTGGGTTACAGGAAGGG